>JAQIUQ010002337.1:10000-17470 GCA_030378365.1 Hybognathus amarus | reverse complement strand
CACACAGTCTCGTGTGTGTGTGTAGGGGGAGGGGGCTTAATAATTTCACTGTGTGTCTGGCCTGCTAAAGTAAATACATTTCTTAAGCCTGGTATTTTTTAAATAAGTTTTTGTTTTTATTTTTTTATAAGTAAAGACATATAACCTGTTTAATTGTAGTGCATTGACAATAGTTTTATATAATTAGTGTATTAATTAAATTAACTTGGTCCATAAATCAAAAAGGAAGTGTGTTAAAACTTCTGCATACATTAACTGATCTTGATGAAACTTCAGCAGTGTGTTCGTTGTAAGAGGCCGATCACATGGATGTGACTATTGTGAGTCAAATATATAGCGCCACCAACTGGCAGCAGAAAGTGTTTCACTTGCAAAATGCTTTGAAATCACACTCTTACTTTTACCCGATTTGCTTCAAACTTCATCTGTATAATGTAAACACACGCCAGATGAAGAGCTGTGAAAGCATTATTCAATATCTAAGATAATGTTGCCATAGCAACGCATCAAACTTTAACATTCCTTTTTTTTGATGATTTTGAGTCTCTTAGCGGCTTTTGGGGCCCTTAATGGGTTTGAAAACTCTTGAAACTTTGCACACAGGTCAGATCCCACAGCCATCAGAGCCGGGCTGAAGATGGTACCCGGGTGTGGCAAGGGGGCTAGACAGCGCCCCCTGGAACGGGGTCCAAAAACTTGGTCCATAAATCAAACACGCTTGCATGTAATAATATGAAACTCAGTACACATGTTGATCTCATCGTTTCATATATTCATATATTCTCCTCAAGCCGGACAACTTTCTAATTTACACTCATGAGCTAGGACCCACAGAAAGTCAGATATTTTGGTTTGAAAATGTTGAGTGTCTCTCTGAGCCTACACTTCTGTATGGCAAGCCCTTTTAACATTTAAAAGCTAAGTTTGACTATTCGTAATTAACATTGTAGATATCAACAACGTCTTTCTAGTCGTAATTACATTTTGGATAGTTTGTATTATCATTTAAGATATCTGTAACGTAATTGTGACTAGTCGAAACGACAGATAGAGTATGGCAAGCCGTTTTAACATTTAATCATTTTAACCTACTAGTCTCTATTTTCATGCTACTAGTACTTATTTTTTAGATACTAGTATCTATTCCATTAAGTACTAGTACTTATTCATTAGCTACTAGTGCTTATTCTTTAGATACTAGTGCCTTTTCTTTAGATACTAGTGTTTATTCTTTAGGTACTAGTACCTTTTTAAAGATACTAGTACTTATTCATTAGACACTAGTCCTTATTTATTAGATACTAGTACTTATTCATTAGATGCTAGTCCTTATTCATTACATACCAATGCTTATTAATTAGTTACTAGTACTTATTCATTAGATACTAGTACCTATTAAATAGATACTAGTACTTATTCATTAGACACTAGTACTTATTTCAATGGTGACTAGTAACTATTCTTTTGTTACTAGTCACATTTTTTCCAGTTGACTTCTATGGTGATCTGTCATTCAGATATCAACTATTCAGTTCTGACTAGTATGTTAGTATGTATTTCAATTGTGGAATACATACTAGTATGTATTCCAAAGCAGGGGTTACGCTTTTGCACGTCGTGCAGAATAACCCTAAAGGCACCAAGGTGGCGGTGCCACCGGCTTTATATATATATATATATATATATATATATCACTACATATATATATATATATAAATATAGCTGCGAGCAGCGATGAGGGCCAAAGCCGGCGGTACCGCTCATCCCGGTGCCTTTAGGCACCGGGGTTGCGGTGCCACCGGCTTGGGCCCGGATCGCTGCTCGCAGCTATATTTAGTGCAATATTGTTTTTTTTTATTTTTTTTTTTTTTTTTTTTTTTTTAGCGACTATTCGGGCACTTTTGGGGCCCTTAACATGCTCGAAAACTCTTGAAACTTTGCACACGGGTCAGAACCCGCGGCCATCAGAGCCGGGCTGAAGCTGGTACCCGGGCGTGGCAGGGCGGCTCGTCAGCGCCCCCTGGAATGGGGTCCGAACACCTGGTCCATAACTCAAACACACTTGCATGTAATAATATGAAACTCGGTACACATGTCGATAGCAGAATTTCATCTATACCTCGCGTTCTTGCTTTTCACCCCAGCCCAACAGGAAGTCGGCTATTGAGGTTTTTTTGTAAAACACACGCAATGAACTTTTAAATACTCCTCCTAGAGCTCTGATCCAAATTCGACGAAACTCGGTCAGCGTAGAAGTCAAGACATTGAGGATGAAAGTTTGTGTGGGGATTTTTGATATCTCGAACGGTTTGGCCGTGGCGAGGAAACGAAACTATGGCGAGAAACGTGAAACAGGAAGTGTGTCATAACTTCAGCATACATTAACTGATCTGGATGAAACTTCAGCAGTGCGTTCGCTGTAAGAGGACGATCACATGGATGTGACTATTGTGAGTCAAAGTTATAGCGCCACCAACTGGCAGCAGGAAGTGTGTCACTTTCAAAATGCTTTGAAATCACCCTCTTATTTTTATCCCGATTTGCTTCAAACTTCATCTGTATAATGTACATACACGGCAGATGAAGACCTATGAATGGATTCTTGATATCTTTGAAACTGTTGCCGTGGCGACGCATTAAACTTTACCATTCTTTTAGGATGCATTCTTTTAGGGATTTCGAACATTTGTCCATAAATCAAACACACGTGCATGGATTAATATGAAACTCGGTACACTCATAGATCACATCAGGCCAAACAACTTTCGTGCTCTAAGTTTTACGACAGTTCAAACGGAAGTCGGGAATTATGTTTTTTTTTTTTAAAATAATTGTCCTAGAAAAACATCAAATTACAACCCATGCTGTTACCAATCACCACCAAACTCGGTGTGCATGAAGTCAAGACATTGAGGATGCTATATTCCGGACGGATTTTTGATATCTCGAACGGTTTGGCCGTGGCGGATTTTTTTGACTAAAAAAGGACACATAAAGTGTGTTATAACTTGGTTAGTTTTACTGACAGTTACAAAACTTGCCGTGTATATTGTTCTATTCAAGCCAAACAACTTTCTAATTAACAATAATAAGCTCAAACCCACAGAAAGTCAGATATTGTAGTTTGAATATGATCATGCTCTTTCTGAGCCTAGGCCTGTCACACAGTCTGTGTGTGTGTGTGATTGAGTCTTTTGACACACAGTCTCTGTGTGTGTGTGTAGGGGGAGGGGGCTTAATCATTTCACTGTGTGTCTGGCCTGCTAAAGTAAATACATTTCTTAAGCCTGGTATTTTTTAAATAAGTTTTTATTTTTATTTTTTTATAAGTAAAGGCATATAACCTGTTTAATTGTAGTGCATTGACAATAGTTTTATATAATTAGTGTATTAATTAAATTAACTTGGTCCATAAATCAAAAAGGAAGTGTGTTAAAACTTCTGCATACATTAACTGATCTTGATGAAACTTCAGCAGTGTGTTCGTTGTAAGAGGCCGATCACATGGATGTGACTATTGTGAGTCAAATATATAGCGCCACCAACTGGCAGCAGAAAGTGTTTCACTTTCAAAATGCTTTGAAATCACACTCTTACTTTTACCCGATTTGCTTCAAACTTCATCTGTATAATGTAAACACACGCCAGATGAAGAGCTGTGAAAGCATTATTCAATATCTAAGATAATGTTGCCATAGCAACGCATCAAACTTTAACATTCCTTTTTTTTGATGATTTTGAGTCTCTTAGCGGCTTTTGGGGCCCTTAATGGGTTTGAAAACTCTTGAAACTTTGCACACAGGTCAGATCCCACAGCCATCAGAGCCGGGCTGAAGATGGTACCCGGGTGTGGCAAGGGGGCTAGACAGCGCCCCCTGGAACGGGGTCCAAAAACTTGGTCCATAAATCAAACACGCTTGCATGTAATAATATGAAACTCAGTACACATGTTGATCTCATCGTTTCATATATTCATATATTCTCCTCAAGCCGGACAACTTTCTAATTTACACTCATGAGCTAGGACCCACAGAAAGTCAGATATTTTGGTTTGAAAATGTTGAGTGTCTCTCTGAGCCTACACTTCTGTATGGCAAGCCCTTTTAACATTTAAAAGCTAAGTTTGACTATTCGTAATTAACATTGTAGATATCAACAACGTCTTTCTAGTCGTAATTACATTTTGGATAGTTTGTATTATCATTTAAGATATCTGTAACGTAATTGTGACTAGTCGAAACGACAGATAGAGTATGGCAAGCCGTTTTAACATTTAATCATTTTAACCTACTAGTCTCTATTTTCATGCTACTAGTACTTATTTTTTAGATACTAGTATCTATTCCATTAAGTACTAGTACTTATTCATTAGCTACTAGTGCTTATTCTTTAGATACTAGTGCCTTTTCTTTAGATACTAGTGTTTATTCTTTAGGTACTAGTACCTTTTTAAAGATACTAGTACTTATTCATTAGACACTAGTCCTTATTTATTAGATACTAGTACTTATTCATTAGATGCTAGTCCTTATTCATTACATACCAATGCTTATTAATTAGTTACTAGTACTTATTCATTAGATGCTAGTACCTATTAAATAGATACTAGTACTTATTCATTAGACACTAGTACTTATTTCAATGGTGACTAGTAACTATTCTTTTGTTACTCAGTCACATTTTTTCCAGTGACTTCTATGGTGATCTGTCATTCAGATATCAACTATTCAGTTCTGACTAGTATGTTAGTATGTATTCCAATTGTGGAATACATACTAGTATGTATTCCAAAGCAGGGGTTACGCTTTTGCACGTCGTGCAGAATAACCCTAAAGGCACCAAGGTGGCGGTGCCACCGGCTTTACACACACACACACACACACACACACACACACACATATATACATATACATAAATATAGCTGCGAGCAGCGATGGAGGGCCAAAGCCGGCGGTACCGCCATCCCGGTGCCTTTAGGCACCGGGGTTGCGGTGCCACCGGCTTGGGCCCGCAATCGCTGCTCGCAGCTATATATTCTAGGGCCCAAGCCTGAAAGGCGCAGAGCCCTATTGTTTTCCTTCCGATTATTTTTTTTTTTTTTTTTTTTTTTTTTTTTTCTTTTTTTAGCGACTATTCGGGCACTTTTGGGGCCCTTAACATGCTCGAAAACTCTTGAAACTTTGCACACGGGTCAGAACCCGCGGCCATCAGAGCCGGGCTGAAGCTGGTACCCGGGCGTGGCAGGGCGGCTCGTCAGCGCCCCCTGGAATGGGGTCCGAACACCTGGTCCATAACTCAAACACACTTGCATGTAATAATATGAAACTCGGTACACATGTCGATAGCAGAATTTCATCTATACCTCGCGTTCTTGCTTTTTACCCCAGCCCAACAGGAAGTCGGCTATTGAGGTTTTTTTGTAAAACACACGCAATGAACTTTTAAATACTCCTCCTGAGAGCTCTGATCCAAATTCGACGAAACTCGGTCAGCTAGAAGTCAAGACATTGAGGATGAAAGTTTGTGTGGGGATTTTTGATATCTCGAACGGTTTGGCCGTGGCGAGGAAACGAAACTATGGCGAGAAACGTGAAACAGGAAGTGTGTCATAACTTCAGCATACATTAACTGATCTGGATGAAACTTCAGCAGTGCGTTCGCTGTAAGAGGACGATCACATGGATGTGACTATTGTGAGTCAAAGTTATAGCGCCACCAACTGGCAGCAGGAAGTGTGTCACTTTCAAAATGCTTTGAAATCACCCTCTTATTTTTACCCGATTTGCTTCAAACTTCATCTGTATAATGTACATACACGGCAGATGAAGACCTATGAATGGATTCTTGATATCTTTGAAACTGTTGCCGTGGCGACGCATCAAACTTTACCATTCTTTTAGGATGCATTCTTTTAGGGATTCGAACATTTGTCCATAAATCAAACACACGTGCATGGATTAATATGAAACTCGGTACACTCATAGATCACATCAGGCCAAACAACTTTCGTGCTCTAAGTTTTACGACAGTTCAAACGGAAGTCGGGAATTATGTTTTTTTTTTTTAAATAATTGTCCTAGAAAAACATCAAATTACAACCCATGCTGTTACCAATCACCACCAAACTCGGTGTGCATGAAGTCAAGACATTGAGGATGCTATATTCCGGACGGATTTTTGATATCTCGAACGGTTTGGCCGTGGCGGATTTTTTTGACTAAAAAAGGACACATAAAGTGTGTTATAACTTGGTTAGTTTTACTGACAGTTACAAAACTTGCCGTGTATATTGTTCTATTCAAGCCAAACAACTTTCTAATTAACAATAATAAGCTCAAACCCACAGAAAGTCAGATATTGTAGTTTGAATATGATCATGCTCTTTCTGAGCCTAGGCCTGTCACACAGTCTGTGTGTGTGTGTGATTGAGTCTTTTGACACACAGTCTCTGTGTGTGTGTGTAGGGGGAGGGGGCTTAATAATTTCACTGTGTGTCTGGCCTGCTAAAGTAAATACATTTCTTAAGCCTGGTATTTTTTAAATAAGTTTTTGTTTTTATTTTTTTATAAGTAAAGACATATAACCTGTTTAATTGTAGTGCATTGACAATAGTTTTATATAATTAGTGTATTAATTAAATTAACTTGGTCCATAAATCAAAAAGGAAGTGTGTTAAAACTTCTGCATACATTAACTGATCTTGATGAAACTTCAGCAGTGTGTTCGTTGTAAGAGGCCGATCACATGGATGTGACTATTGTGAGTCAAATATATAGCGCCACCAACTGGCAGCAGAAAGTGTTTCACTTGCAAAATGCTTTGAAATCACACTCTTACTTTTACCCGATTTGCTTCAAACTTCATCTGTATAATGTAAACACACGCCAGATGAAGAGCTGTGAAAGCATTATTCAATATCTAAGATAATGTTGCCATAGCAACGCATCAAACTTTAACATTCCTTTTTTTTGATGATTTTGAGTCTCTTAGCGGCTTTTGGGGCCCTTAATGGGTTTGAAAACTCTTGAAACTTTGCACACAGGTCAGATCCCACAGCCATCAGAGCCGGGAAGATGGTACCCGGGTGTGGCAAGGGGGCTAGACAGCGCCCCCTGGAACGGGGTCCAAAAACTTGGTCCATAAATCAAACACGCTTGCATGTAATAATATGAAACTCAGTACACATGTTGATCTCATCGTTTCATATATTCATATATTCTCCTCAAGCCGGACAACTTTCTAATTTACACTCATGAGCTAGGACCCACAGAAAGTCAGATATTTTGGTTTGAAAATGTTGAGTGTCTCTCTGAGCCTACACTTCTGTATGGCAAGCCCTTTTAACATTTAAAAGCTAAGTTTGACTATTCGTAATTAACATTGTAGATATCAACAACGTCTTTCTAGTCGTAATTACATTTTGGATAGTTTGTATTATCATTTAAGATATCTGTAACGTAATTGTGACTA
>JAQIUQ010002337.1:0-5000 GCA_030378365.1 Hybognathus amarus | reverse complement strand
ATTTATTAGATACTAGTACTTATTCATTAGATGCTAGTCCTTATTCATTACATACCAATGCTTATTAATTAGTTACTAGTACTTATTCATTAGATGCTAGTACCTATTAAATAGATACTAGTACTTATTCATTAGACACTAGTACTTATTTCAATGGTGACTAGTAACTATTCTTTTGTTACTAGTCACATTTTTTCCAGTGACTTCTATGGTGATCTGTCATTCAGATATCAACTATTCAGTTCTGACTAGTATGTTAGTATGTATTCCAATTGTGGAATACATACTAGTATGTATTCCAAAGCAGGGGTTACGCTTTTGCACGTCGTGCAGAATAACCCTAAAGGCACCAAGGTGGCGGTGCCACCGGCTTCATACATATATATATATATACACACACATACACACACACACACACACACACACACACACACACACATAAATATAGCTGCGAGCAGCGATGGAGGGCCAAAGCCGGCGGTACCGCCATCCCGGTGCCTTTAGGCACCGGGGTTGCGGTGCCACCGGCTTGGGCCTCGGATCGCTGCTCGCAGCTATATTTTTCTTTATTATTTAGGGCCCAAGCCTGAAAGGGCGCAGAGCCCTATTGTTTTCCTTCCGATTATTTTTTTTTTTTTTTTTTTTTTTTTTTTTTTTTTCTTAGCGACTATTCGGGCACTTTTGGGGCCCTTAACATGCTCGAAAACTCTTGAAACTTTGCACACGGGTCAGAACCCGCGGCCATCAGAGCCGGGCTGAAGCTGGTACCCGGGCGTGGCAGGGCGGCTCGTCAGCGCCCCTGGAATGGGGTCCGAACACCTGGTCCATAACTCAAACACACTTGCATGTAATAATATGAAACTCGGTACACATGTCGATAGCAGAATTTCATCTATACCTCGCGTTCTTGCTTTTTACCCCAGCCCAACAGGAAGTCGGCTATTGAGGTTTTTTTGTAAAACACACGCAATGAACTTTTAAATACTCCTCCTGAGAGCTCTGATCCAAATTCGACGAAACTCGGTCAGCGTGAAGTCAAGACATTGAGGATGAAAGTTTGTGTGGGGATTTTTGATATCTCGAACGGTTTGGCCGTGGCGAGGAAACGAAACTATGGCGAGAAACGTGAAACAGGAAGTGTGTCATAACTTCAGCATACATTAACTGATCTGGATGAAACTTCAGCAGTGCGTTCGCTGTAAGAGGACGATCACATGGATGTGACTATTGTGAGTCAAAGTTATAGCGCCACCAACTGGCAGCAGGAAGTGTGTCACTTTCAAAATGCTTTGAAATCACCCTCTTATTTTTACCCGATTTGCTTCAAACTTCATCTGTATAATGTACATACACGGCAGATGAAGACCTATGAATGGATTCTTGATATCTTTGAAACTGTTGCCGTGGCGACGCATCAAACTTTACCATTCTTTTAGGATGCATTCTTTTAGGGATTTGAACATTTGTCCATAAATCAAACACACGTGCATGGATTAATATGAAACTCGGTACACTCATAGATCACATCAGGCCAAACAACTTTCGTGCTCTAAGTTTTACGACAGTTCAAACGGAAGTCGGGAATTATGTTTTTTTTTTTTAAATAATTGTCCTAGAAAAACATCAAATTACAACCCATGCTGTTACCAATCACCACCAAACTCGGTGTGCATGAAGTCAAGACATTGAGGATGCTATATTCCGGACGGATTTTTGATATCTCGAACGGTTTGGCCGTGGCGGATTTTTTTGACTAAAAAAGGACACATAAAGTGTGTTATAACTTGGTTAGTTTTACTGACAGTTACAAAACTTGCCGTGTATATTGTTCTATTCAAGCCAAACAACTTTCTAATTAACAATAATAAGCTCAAACCCACAGAAAGTCAGATATTGTAGTTTGAATATGATCATGCTCTTTCTAAACCTAGGCCTGTCACACAGTCTGTGTGTGTGTGTGTGTGTGTAGGGGGAGGGGGCTTAATCATTTCACTGTGTGTCTGGCCTGCTAAAGTAAATACATTTCTTAAGCCTGGTATTTTTTACATAAGTTTTATTAGGGCCCAAGCCCTGAAAGGGCGCAGAGCCCTATTGTTTTCCTTCCGATTATTTTTTTTTTTTTTTTTTTTTTTTTTTTTTTTTTTCTTTTTTTAGCGACTATTCGGGCACTTTTGGGGCCCTTAACATGCTCGAAAACTCTTGAAACTTTGCACACGGGTCAGAACCCGCGGCCATCAGAGCCGGGCTGAAGCTGGTACCCGGGCGTGGCAGGGCGGCTCGTCAGCGCCCCCTGGAATGGGGTCCGAACACCTGGTCCATAACTCAAACACACTTGCATGTAATAATATGAAACTCGGTACACATGTCGATAGCAGAATTTCATCTATACCTCGCGTTCTTGCTTTTTACCCCAGCCCAACAGGAAGTCGGCTATTGAGGTTTTTTTGTAAAACACACGCAATGAACTTTTAAATACTCCTCCTAGAGCTCTGATCCAAATTCGACGAAACTCGGTCAGCGTAGAAGTCAAGACATTGAGGATGAAAGTTTGTGTGGGATTTTTGATATCTCGAACGGTTTGGCCGTGGCGAGGAAACGAAACTATGGCGAGAAACGTGAAACAGGAAGTGTGTCATAACTTCAGCATACATTAACTGATCTGGATGAAACTTCAGCAGTGCGTTCGCTGTAAGAGGACGATCACATGGATGTGACTATTGTGAGTCAAAGTTATAGCGCCACCAACTGGCAGCAGGAAGTGTGTCACTTTCAAAATGCTTTGAAATCACCCTCTTATTTTTACCCGATTTGCTTCAAACTTCATCTGTATAATGTACATACACGGCAGATGAAGACCTATGAATGGATTCTTGATATCTTTGAAACTGTTGCCGTGGCGACGCATCAAACTTTACCATTCTTTTAGGATGCATTCTTTTAGGGATTCGAACATTTGTCCATAAATCAAACACACGTGCATGGATTAATATGAAACTCGGTACACTCATAGATCACATCAGGCCAAACAACTTTCGTGCTCTAAGTTTTACGACAGTTCAAACGGAAGTCGGGAATTATGTTTTTTTTTTTTAAATAATTGTCCTAGAAAAACATCAAATTACAACCCATGCTGTTACCAATCACCACCAAACTCGGTGTGCATGAAGTCAAGACATTGAGGATGCTAAATTCCGGACGGATTTGTGATATCTCGAACGGTTTGGCCGTGGCGAATTTTTTTGACTAAAAAAGGACACATAAAGTGTGTTATAACTTGGTTAGTTTTACTGACAGTTACAAAACTTGCCGTGTATATTGTTCTATTCAAGCCAAACAACTTTCTAATTAACAATAATAAGCTCAAACCCACAGAAAGTCAGATATTGTAGTTTGAATATGATCATGCTCTTTCTGAGCCTGAGTCTTTCTTGAGTCTCTGTACACACAGTCTGTGTGTGTGTGTGTGTGTAGGGGGAGGGGGCTTAATCATTTCACTGTGTGTCTGGCCTGCTAAAGTAAATACATTTCTTAAGCCTGGTATTTTTTAAATAAGTTTTTATTTTTATTTTTTTATAAGTAAAGGCATATAACCTGTTTAATTGTAGTGCATTGACAATAGTTTTATATAATTAGTGTATTAATTAAATTAACTTGGTCCATAAATCAAAAAGGAAGTGTGTTAAAACTTCTGCATACATTAACTGATCTTGATGAAACTTCAGCAGTGTGTTCGTTGTAAGAGGCCGATCACATGGATGTGACTATTGTGAGTCAAATATATAGCGCCACCAACTGGCAGCAGAAAGTGTTTCACTTTCAAAATGCTTTGAAATCACACTCTTACTTTTACCCGATTTGCTTCAAACTTCATCTGTATAATGTAAACACACGCCAGATGAAGAGCTGTGAAAGCATTATTCAATATCTAAGATAATGTTGCCATAGCAACGCATCAAACTTTAACATTCCTTTTTTTTGATGATTTTGAGTCTCTTAGCGGCTTTTGGGGCCCTTAATGGGTTTGAAAACTCTTGAAACTTTGCACACAGGTCAGATCCCACAGCCATCAGAGCCGGGAAGATGGTACCCGGGTGTGGCAAGGGGGCTAGACAGCGCCCCCTGGAACGGGGTCCAAAAACTTGGTCCATAAATCAAACACGCTTGCATGTAATAATATGAAACTCAGTACACATGTTGATCTCATCGTTTCATATATTCATATATTCTCCTCAAGCCGGACAACTTTCTAATTTACACTCATGAGCTAGGACCCACAGAAAGTCAGATATTTTGGTTTGAAAATGTTGAGTGTCTCTCTGAGCCTACACTTCTGTATGGCAAGCCCTTTTAACATTTAAAAGCTAAGTTTGACTATTCGTAATTAACATTGTAGATATCAACAACGTCTTTCTAGTCGTAATTACATTTTGGATAGTTTGTATTATCATTTAAGATATCTGTAACGTAATTGTGACTAGTCGAAACGACAGATAGAGTATGGCAAGCCGTTTTAACATTTAATCATTTTAACCTACTAGTCTCTATTTTCATGCTACTAGTACTTATTTTTTAGATACTAGTATCTATTCCATTAAGTACTAGTACTTATTCATTAGCTACTAGTGCTTATTCTTTAGATACTAGTGCCTTTTCTTTAGATACTAGTGTTTATTCTTTAGGTACTAGTACCTTTTTAAAGATACTAGTACTTATTCATTAGACACTAGTCCTTATTTATTAGATACTAGTACTTATTCATTAGATGCTAGTCCTTATTCATTACATACCAATGCTTATTAATTAGTTACTAGTACTTATTCATTAGATGCTAGTACCTATTAAATAGATACTAGTACTTATTCATTAGACACTAGTACTTATTTCAATGGTGACTAGTAACTATTCTTTTGTTACTAGTCACATTTTTTCCAGTGACTTCTATGGTGATCTGTCATTCAGATATCAACTATTCAGTTCTGACTAGTATGTTAGTATGTATT
>JAQIUQ010002335.1:0-10800 GCA_030378365.1 Hybognathus amarus | reverse complement strand
TTTTTTCTTCTAAATGTTTACATTTATCATGTTTCTTATTTAATTGTTGATTATATTGGAAATCCATCTTGAAAATCATGTAAACTTGATTCACTGCTTCATTTCCCCTTTAAACACCAGCCACCTGTTGTGAATAATATGAAAGGTCTACTATATTTTAAGTATAGTTATACCTAAACTGCTCCAATCGCTTCTGATGGGTCTTTTGTCTGCCTCATAGCTTGAAATCCAGTCTCCACCAGGCAACCCCATTGGATACGTGATCCAGAATTGGCATCCTTTTATTCCCAAGTTTACCATTCAGAATGAGAAAAGAGAAGCAGTTCTGAAGATTGTGGGGCCGTTCTGCGCCTGCAGATGCTGCTCTGATGTCAACTTTGATGTATGAACCATTTAAGACCGACATTTTGATGATAGTTTGATATTTTGAGTTAACATGTTCCATTTTGCATGATCATAAATAGCTATTTATTTGCATCTAAACAGGTTTTGTCAATGGATGAGTCAACAAAGGTGGGCAGAATCTCTAAACAGTGGAGCGGTATGGTGAGAGAAGCTTTCACTGACGCAGACAATTTTGGAATCTCCTTTCCTATGGATCTAGATGTGAAGATTAAAGCTGTTCTTTTTGGAGCATGTTTTCTCATAGTAAGCAAAAACAAGGCATTACTGCACATGTTTCTTGTTAGACCAGTTTTTTAAACTTCCACTATAGCGATGTGTGTTTCAGCATAGTGAATAATCTGATATTGTTCTTCTCTTGTAGGACTTCATGTTCTTTGAACACAATAAATAAATGATAGTTTTCTGGATGCCATGTGAGTATATTTCAAAGGGAGTATTTTGAAAATGTCCACAGCATGATTTGTCAACACGTGATTCTAACTATTGTCTTTCAATTAATATTTCAGAACTCCTTATTCTGAACATGGATGCACATGTGGATCACTTAACTTACAATTGTATTTTACACATTACTATGCACATTGTATTATATGGTGTTGTATTAATGTTCTTGAGTCACCACTAGGTGACAGCAACTCCCTTTTCTATAATGTTTTCAGCATCAAGTACCTGCTACATGGAAGCTTTTGCTAAACAATGAACTTTCTTTAAAACTGTAAGGCATTTTTACACAATATAAACACACTTGTAGCAAGAACAAGAAATGACAATCTTTGCTCTTTTTGTTTTTTAGTCAATTTTTTGGACATTGCTCTTTTTAAAAGACAAAATTTGGTAACACTTTATTTTACAGTGTCCATGATAAAGAGTAATTACTTAATTACTTAGTAGTAGACGTTGTAATAACATGTAACAAAATGTAATTAACATGTAACAAAGTTATGGAACAGCCTGTACTTACAGATTGTAATTACACACATGTAATAGGCAGCTACTGTTACACATGTGTAATAGGCCGAGTCGGTTACATACGTGTTACTGACTTGGTACAATGTAATTATATAAAAAAGTATGTTATACTACTCAATGTAACAGCAAGTATTTAAATATATTACTAAGGTGTGAAAAAAGCCAGCATGCATTTATACTGTGAACGAGGGAGTTAAGTCTAATTTAAACTAAACTACACATGGATAAGGTTTGTAGATACACATGTAGTACACTTAAGTACAATCTTGATACACTTTATTTTACATAGCTTATACCTGTGTAAAATTATGTAGATTAAATGTAATTAAGAAGCTACTGCATGTATTTAAGCTGTGAACTAGAGGGTTAATTTAGATGGACAAGGTATGTAGATACTCATGAAGTGCACTTTAGTACTTGATACACTTTATTTTAGAAGGTACAAAATGACCATGTGTAACTGCAGACTTTTTACCTTAGTAACATATTAAGTACTTGTTACATTGTGCCAAGTTGGTAACACGTATGTAACTGACTCGACCTGTTACACATGTGTAACAGTAGCTGCCTATTACATGAGTGTAATTACAATCTGTAAGTACAGGCTGTTCCATAACTTAGTTACATGTTAATTACATTTTGTTACATGTTATTACAATGTTTACTACCAAGTAATAAATTAAGTAATTACTCTGTTACACGAACACCGTAAAATAAAGTGTTACCCAAAATTTCATCTATTCTATAGTGGAAAATGTCTAAATTTACTATTCATGTCAAAAAATTATATTTAACATTATTAATCAGGTAGATAAATAGCTATTTAAGGTAATTGCAGGCTACCACTTTTTACACTATACATTACTGATCACTGGTAGAGCATTTTATATTCAAACATTTTATATTGTAAAAAGCAGTTGAAATAAGCATATAATAAATATACTGTAACTGTGTAATTATTCTCATTATTCAAAATAACATTTCTTTTAGCACCTACTGCCTTTTCCCCAAAGTGCTTTTCAATTTCTCATTATGCCTTCTTAGAAGTTAAGGAGGCATTAGATAATGAATACCACTTTCACTTTTTTTTTTTTACCTTTGCTTTTTTGTTATTCACGTTTTAACGTTGCTCAGCAACAACACCTCATTTACACTCCATGAGGAATCAAATTATGCTTTGAAGTCCCTAGTCTTATCCTGGTAAATAGATGCTCCCTTTTCACTAAAATAAATTATTTTCAGAGTTGCGACTAAGGACAACTTTTGAAATATAAAATGAGAATGTCCCCTCGAAAATGAACTTTTAAGTTTTAGAATACTGTATATGTTCATAATAGTACAGTACAATTTAATTGTACTGTTAGTGCAGTGTATATGCTGTTCACTGTTTGCAAAATTTCTGCATGCATAGAATACCCCAAATACAACCAGAGTACACTGTGTCGGAAACCATATCCCATAATGCAATGCACGTGACTTTCTATTTCCAGTATGGCGAATGAACCTGAAACCTGTTTTTTACTCATATTTATTTATGCTGTATTTATTACAGCATAGCATTTTGCTGTGTGCAATGTATTTAATTGCATAATGTGTTCTACTGGATATCACATATAAGACCCAAAACAGACACACTAAGAGGACTGAAATTCATTGACAAAAAAATAAGTTAAATGCATTATTCCTGTCTGCCTGCATTACTCTAAACCTTTTGAAGACCGGAGCATGTCATCCTAAACTTTCCCCCTACACTATTGCAAATATCATCAGTTACAGTGCACACATGCAGTAAATGGTAAAATATTATTCAGTTCTTAAGACGTGTAAATAGCCAAGATAAGAAGTGACTATTTCTTGTATTTGCAACTTTATATCTCACAATGTGTGATTTTATATCTAAAAAATGTGACTGTATCTTGTGATGTGACTGTTTGTGACTACATTTGTGGTCAGAATTGTTGGCACCCCTGGTAAATATGATGTAAGATGTCTGTAAAAATATATCGGTTTATCCCTTTGATCTTTCATACAAAAAAAGCAAAAATCAAACCTTTCTTTGAAATAAAAGAATTGAAAGTGGCGGGAAATCACATTATGAAATAGATGCTTTTCTCCAAAACATGTTGACCACATGTTATTGGCATCCTAATATTAAATCATTTTTGCAACCTCCTTTTGCTAAGATAATAGCTTTTCTCCAATAATGCCTGATGCGTTTAGAGAACACCTGACAAGAGATCAGAGACCGTTCGTGACTTCATGACCATTCCCAGATTCATGTTGGTGCTTCTCATCTTCTGTTCACCACACTCATTTTCTGTAGGGTTCAAGTCAGGGACTGGGACAGCTGGCAAAGCTTCGTTTAGTGCTCAGTGACTAATTTCTGCGTCAATTTTGATGTTTGTTTTCGGATCGTTGTCCTGATGAAAGATCCAACCACAGCCAATTATAAGATTTCTTATAGTGTCAGGTTTTTTTTATCAGTTTTTGATACCATGTCTGAAAAAGATATTCAGGACCTCCAGCAAAAAAAAAAAAAAAAAAATGACCCACAACATTAAAGATCCAGCAGTATATTTAACCGTGGACGTGGGGTACTTTTATCTCTGTGTCCACTAAACTGTAGTTTATGCCTCGTTTCCACTGAGGGGTACGGTATGGTACAGTACAGTACGGGTCGGGTACACCATGATCAGGCTTGCGTTTCCACCGCCAACAGTACCCTTACTTGATAGGCGTGGTGTTTGCTGGAAGAAGCGATCGACGTCATTTTCGCGCGAAGAAAGCGACATAGTAAACAACAATGGATGACAGACAGCACAGCAGATCTTGTTCTTGCTTCTCAGCATGTTTGTCACTAGAAACAAGCGCTGGCATTAGGCGTTTCTCAATACCAAGTAGCCATCGCAAAGTCCGACTCAGGAGAATGATCCCTACTAATGGAACAGCGCGTTCTTGATCGCGGCACTCAGCTCGCTCTGGCTCTGCGACTCCGGTTATCTCTGTATGTACATTTTAGGCAATAATAAAACGAAATATGTTATAAAACACCACTCTGCTTCTTTTCGATTTCATTTCAGGACACGAGCGCGAGCGTCCGGTGATCGCTTGAAATGGATCTCAGTCAAATTATCATAAAACTATAAATAAACCACAGATTTGAGCTTTGAAAAACTACTTTCTCGCCTGAAAAACTCTTAAAACTACATTTCGTGACACAATAACAGTAGAATTATATTTCAACTGTATGCGTCTAATGCCCTTAGCACGCGCGAGTGACGATACTCTGTCCACCAATCACCATTCTGCAGTGAGTCTAGCTCCACCTTTTAGTACCCTTTCACTGTGCTAGGTACCCCAACGAAAGGGTACCCAAAATAGTGGTACGGTACGGTTCGGCTTTTTGGTACCATTCACAAATTTTGACAGTGGAAACGCAAATAAATGCGTACCGTACCGTCTCAGTGGAAACGAGGCATTAGTGGACAAGGGGTTTTCTACCAAAAAGTTATTTTTCATCTGCAAAGAATCCAGTCATTTTTGAAGACTGAACTGGATATGCTGGTGTGCTGGAGTGTTTTTGGGCGAGCGAGGAGGATTTTTTCTTGAAACCGTTCCAAACAACATGTAGGGGTTGATTGATTTATTTTTTAGGCTTTCTGACCCCAAGACTCAACTAATCTTTGCAATTCTCCATCTGTGACCCTTGAAGAGTCTTAGGCCACTCAAACTTTCCTCCTCGCTGTACATTAAGACAATATAGACACGCATCTTTCTCTCAGGCAGATTTGTAAAACATCATTAGTTGATTGGAACTTCTGAATTAGTGCCCTGATGGTGGAAATGGTGCTTAAAAAATCAAAAAATTAATTGGAATATACTTCAGAGATACTTTCATGTATATATTATGCCAATAATTAATGTGCCAATAAAAGTATTTCAGAGAAAAGCATTGGTTTCATTATGTGATATTCCCCCCAATTTCAATAATTTTACTTCAATGAAAGGTTCAATTTTTTGGATTTTTTTTTTTAAAGAAAGCTCAAAAGGATAAACAATGCATATTTATTTTTACAGCCATCTTTGATCATATTTTCCATGGGTGCTAATAATTCTGACCACAGCTGCATATCTTACAGTGCTACTTTATTTCTTGTAGTTGTGATTATCACAATGTGACTAGCGAAAATCTTACAGGGTGACATCTTGTTTTGTGAACGATAGATTATTTCTCATGTCTCTGGAATTCTATCAGTTAACTCATTCAGTAATTCTAAATTCATCCCTCGGTTTGTAAAAATAAATCAAACATTCATTCGCACTAATGCACTTGAAATGCAAGTCAGTTTCAACAGTATATTCAAAGGTATTTTCAACCCCATATAACCTCTTGCTCTGGAAAATGCTTGTAAACTTCCAAGCTGGGAGAAATAGTGGTAGCTGGGCTGCTGGATGTATTTGGTTTGATCAATAATGGAGGACTCATCTGCTGATGGAGGCACAGAGAGACCTACAGCCTCTAATGAAAGGGTTTGATGTTGTCCTCTGATGTGTCTATGACAACAGCCAAAGGCCTCACCTCATCCAGCTCCACCCACAACTCACCACACCACACATACAGTACAGCCACAATCCACTGGCGTTAAACACCTACTCAACCTCTGTACACTGAGAGCATTTAGTCCCTTGAAGCTAATTAATAAACCACTGAGTTGGTGCAGTCATTTAATATGCTGGGTCTCATTAGGATCTTCAATTTGTATCCTTAGTCCTCACAGACAGAGGTGGGCGAATCAGTTGCATCTTCTGATTTAAATTATAGGCATATTACTGACAGTGGTGTTGTAGTGGTGTAGCTAGTAGTTACAATTATTAGTTAATAACCAAAAAGTTGTCATGCATTAACTATGCTTTCGTGATTCTAAGTTAACTTAAGAAATATTCCAGTTTTAATACAAGTTAAGCTCAATCATCAGCTCTTGCAGCAAGTTGATTACCACAAAAATGAGTTTCAAACAGTCTCTTCCAACTTAAAAAAAGTGAGGCACTTACAGTGGAAGTGAATGAGGCCAATCCAGTATAGCCATCAGATAACGTTTTTTTTTTTTAATACAGAATTCTTGCTTTGTGTAAAGAAGTCTCTTGTGTGGGATTACTTTGAAATGGATGACAATGATGAAAAAACTGTGATTTGTAAGCACTGCCCTGCTAAAATTTTGCAAGGAAGATCTTAAAAAAGTCCAGAATGACAGCAAAGATCACATTTAATTCAAAATACAGGCTAGAAGACAGGAATATAGGAGCTACACACAATAACATCCGACATTGACCGACCAAGAAGACTGAAACAGAGCGAACTAAATACACAGGGGAATCAAACATAATGGGGTGAAAGCAGGTGAAACAGATCAAACGGGACGATGAACAGGTGGCAGATTGAGGGATTGAGTTCAGGAGTGGAGACGAGAGGATCATGGGAAGTGTAGTGCAGGAGATGCAGACAGAGCGGTGCAGACGAAGACTGTGACACTCAGGGGGGTTTCATAGATCTGTGGAATTTTCTTGCACATTAATTCTGACCAACAGAAGTGCAGTTATGGAAATACGCCAACGAGTGATGTGGATGTTTCCACGTGACTGCATTTTCATTCATAAACTCATCAACTGATTCGGACCAGAGCAATCAGTGGTGTGAAAAAGAACCAAAACGCCTGAGAAATGCTACAAAGAATTATTTTTCGCCCTTGGTTCGGACTAAATGAATCGAACTACAGAAGTGAAAGCACCCCAAGTTTACTATTAGACTATTTACCTGGCTACTCTTAATTCCACATGCATTGAAGTACCGGTAAGGCAACATCCACATCACTCATTAGCATACATACATACATATATATATACATATATATATATATATATATATATATATATATATATATATATATATATATATATATATATATATATATATATATATATATATATATATATATATATATATATATATATATATATATTAAAACATATAGTCAGTATAGCTGCTCAACTCATCTGTCAATCACTACTGGAGGTGTCACAACATATGGTGACATGTTCCGCAACTCTGTGTCAGTGTCAGTGTTTCATGACAATGTCAGTGACACTATTCTAATCTATGCTAATACAGACCAGATGTGCCAAAAAGCTTATCAACGTGTGCCACTGGCTTCTGTGCGTTAGGTGCAGCGCAGTCTCATCCCAATTCGTCAAATAACTGACGTTTTGGGACGTCTTTTGACCATTCGTCAATATACGACTTTTAGGGCCCTCTTAAACGTCGGTAGATGATGTTATGGGATCCTAACTCTACCCCAGACCTAAACCTAACCCTAAACCCAACTCGTCACCTAACTGACGTTAAAGGTAAAGAGTCAGTTGTATGACGACCCGGGATCGTCATCTACCAACTCAATTAACATCAGGAGATACAGAATATACTGTAGATAGCAGTTTTACTGCTTTTCTATGACAGTTTTACAGCATCCCTCCACCACTCCATCTCCTCACTCCTCTTTCTAGTCCTATCCCAAACCTGGAACGGGGGGCAGTTATCTGAGTTCGGGCCAAACCCCGGAGCTCGGAGCCCTCCCCTCAGACAGCACACCAAATACGTGTATTCTTTACTTTATCTAAGTATATGTAAGTATGAACTCGTACAAATACTGTTAATGTTAATATGAGTTAAAGGAGAACTCTGGCGAACAATGAACCTTTGGTCTCATAAAACATCGGTACCTAGTCAATCGTTCTCTGAGATTTGTTTTCATGATAATCGAATGTAAAGAGTTTTATCTCTAAAAACTGATTAGCGTATAATGCTAGTACTGGGGGCATTGACTAAGTAAAATGAAATCGCTAGTTTATACCACTAACAAGGCTCAAAATAGACCCACACTAACACAGTAACATCAGGGGCGGATTGGCAATCGGGAATACCGGGAACAATCCCGAACGGCCGGTCCATTTCGGGCCGAACCGGCCGGTGGTCAATGATATATATTTTTTGAGATGATACGTTTTATGATAAACGACCGGCGCGGCGGCCGCTCAGCTGCAGCGGAACTGTGTGTGTGTGTGTGTGTTTCAGACTAGGCCAAACCAATAATACCCTCAATCTTGAGGGGGGATACGAGCGGCCCCTCCTAACTTGGACTGATCCTCGTTTTTCCTGACATCCGATTGGCTCAAACTTAAGGCGCCGAAAAAAGGAGTTTGGAGATTTGTATGAATGCAAGTTGCAACAGAGACGGACATTTAAAAATGCTGAAAAGAAAGAAAGAAGAGAAAGAAATGGGTGGGGCCGAAAAAATAAGAATGAAAAAGAAAAAAATGTTGGCACGAGAGGCAGCTAAATGCGCCAAATTAACAGACCTTTTCCGGGAAAAGGGTGCTGTGGCAGGAGGTAACGTTACAGTGGAGGAAGGAGGACCCAGCAGCAGGACAGGTGCACAATTAGTGATGCGTTTATACACTGAAATTATTTATATTTGCATTTAAATATAGGCATATATATTATATAAGGGATAATGTAGAGCGAGGCAGTTGTATTTGCTATAAAAACGATTGTATTAGTTTCGTGCCACGAATGCGGTCTGTTATTGCTTGATAACAGGCCGCGCGTTTCCATGGACACGCAGGATTCTAACCGCCAGCGTCATCGGTGACGTCACGAAATGGGCGTGGCCGCGAACTGGTTGGCAGAAAGAACCAAAGCATACGAAGCAGTTTATGAGTTCTGTCAGCAGAATGATAATTATTTGTACGAAAAAGCTATATATAACCAGGGTCCATGTTCTATGCCTGATCCATATCGCCTGAGTGAGAATATATTTTGAATCAAAATTATCTTACCTCTGATATATAACATTGGTCAACATATACGTAAAAATGTATCAAAGAAAATACAATAATTTGCCCTTAATCTATAAGGGTGTGCACACAGATGATACACTGACTGTACAGTACATCTTTGGGTTAAATTATGACTTTATAATACTGTGCAGCAAAGGGCCATTACTTTTCTGCCAACCAGAGCACATGCAACCGCGTCGTGACGTCACGGGCGAAGATCCCTATAGACAGAACTATTTTCTTTAGCGGAAGCAATACAATAGTTTTTAAAACAGTAAACTAATTTTTAAATCAATATTGTGTGTCAAATTATTGATTTATTTGGTAGAAATAAAAATGAAATAAAATTAAGCCATGAAATAAAAATGTGCTGCTGTTATCATGTTATAGCCATGTGTCCCTTACATTTTAGAGATATATATAAACAGCAGTTTGCAGTGTCATCACACAAACAACATCGTTTCTATAAGCAAGTAATCTCTGTATGTATATTAGCTGTATGTATAATTGTACATACATTTATTAGCTGTATGTATAATTGTGTCAAATTATTGATTTATTAGCCATTTAATAAAAATGTGCTGTTATCATGTTATAGTCATGTATCCCTCACATGTTTAGAGATATATTATATATTATAAAGAGCAGTTTGCAGTGTGTCATCACACACAGACAACATCCTTCTATAAGCAAGTAATCTCTGTATTTATATTAGCTGTTAAGGTCAGTGATGGAGAGGGATATGTTGGGGATGACCCCTGCAGTCATATTGATGATGAGGGAGAGAAAGAGGAGGAGCAGGAGGAAGGAGAGCAGCAAGAGAAAGAAGAGCAGGAGGAGAAGAATGGAACCAGTATAAAAACAGTGACAGGTACAGGGGCAGTGTCCAGGGCTGGGTAGGCAATCATATTATGCATAGATAGAAAAAGATATAATGACGTTCTTTTCATGCAGTACAACCAGTACAGACAGAGGCAGGGTCCAACACAGGTGAAGATGCGCCAGGGATAGACCTACACAGAGCTGAAGATGAGGGCTTTAATTTTTATACACGCCCGGCCTCCAAAGATTTAGATCTTTTTTTTTCCTACCACCCTCAACAACCCCCCAGAAAAGGCACGAAGTATCTATCACACCAAAGATGGTATTATGAGAAAGTGGCTCACATACTGTACGAAAGAAAACTCACTGTACTGCACAGTATGTTTGGCATATGCAAAGCAATCTGCAAATGAAAATGCATTCATTAAGGGGGGAATGACAGCCTGGAAGCATGTACACCAGAGAATAGAAGAGCATGAAAGAAGCCAAGTTCACAGAGACAGTGCAGAAGCATTTTTTATAAAGGACAGTCAAGCAGACATAGCAAGTTTACTAAGTGGAAAACAAGTGTCTCTTCACCGTGACCAAGTCAGAAAGAAACGCCAAGTCATGGACCGTGTCATAGAAGTGATAAAAGTAATCGGAAAGTGTGGTCTTAGCTATAGAGGAACCAAATTTGAAGCTGCATACACATGGGACAACATTGCTGTTGAT
>JAQIUQ010002331.1:92500-121228 GCA_030378365.1 Hybognathus amarus | reverse complement strand
TTGCCCCTGAACCCATATTTGCTTTATTCGTGCCCAGGAGAGGTGCGCCATTGGATGCTCAATTCTAAAAATCAGCCCATCTTTTCCAGGCAGTTTTTTGCTTTTCAGAGCTGGAGATTCGAGCAAGAGAGAGCGCGTGTATGTGTGTGTGTGCGGGCGCGATCGCTAGAGAGAGAGTGTGTGTGTGTGTGTGCAAGCGATCGCAAATGAGCGAGCGAGTGTGTGTGTGCGTGTGCCTGCGATCGTGAGTCAATCCCCGCCCGTTGAGAGAGTGTGTGTCAGTGCCATCAGAGTCATGTATTCAGTGCCATGTATTCAGAGAGTGGCGACACGCTTTGTTGTTCGCCGCAAGGCTGTCATGTGGTTCATGGATATGCCTGGGTCGGAAGGTCCAAAAATAAGACTAATGATTTGTCGTAGGAAATCACTATAGTAAAGCCACTAGCTACTGACTTACCTACTGATAGGCCAGCGGTGGATCTGTTTACGTACTCTCCTCACGCATCGGACGACCCATTTCTCCTCACACAGCAAGCGACTCACTTTCCTCACACAGCGAGCGACTCACTTTCCTCACACAGCGAGCGATTCACTTTCCTCACACAGCGAGCGACTCACTTTCCTCACACAGCGGGCGACCCATTCTCCTCACACAGCGGGCGATTCACTTTCCTCACCCAGCGGGCGACCCATTCTCCTCACACAGCGAGCGACTCACTTTCCTCACACAGCGGGCGACCCATTCTCCTCACACAGCGGGCGATTCACTTTCCTCACACAGCGAGCGACTCACTTTCCTCACACAGCGGGCGACCCATTCTCCTCACACAGCGAGCGACTCACTTTCCTCACACAGCGAGCGACTCACTTTCCTCACACAGCGAGCGACTCACTTTCCTCACTCAGCGGGCGACCCATTCTCCTCAGCAAGCGACTCTCCTCACAAAGCAGGCGACCCATTCTCCTCAGCAAGTGTACATTGGCCTAATATTATAATAAAAGCATACCTTTTCAAGTACTGTGGTGGTGCAATAAAGAACGTTACTTCAGTAAAGTGTTTAATTTGTGTGTTAAATTTATTTTGAACTAATTTAAAGTCGTCATTTATAATAATTGTTTTAGGAAACACGTATTATACTGTTAACGTTACGTTAACGCTTATACTGAATAATAATAATTGTAAATTATATATATATATATATATATATATATATATATATATATATATATAATCACTTTTTGTGATTATGTATATATATTTATGTGTAGATTATATATGTGTGTGTGTGTATTATTATTATTATTATTAATTGTGCAGTATAGAAGATGACTGGGAATCTTCTATGTAACGTTATACTGAACAATAATAATTATATATAATTATATATTGTAATTATTACATTAATAATTATAATTATATAGGGCGCCGTTTCTAAAGCCGACTCATCGCTGAAAATAACAGCAACATTTTTTCACATTTAGCTTCAAACTATGTTTAAAAAACCGTTATGAACTTTTGACTGTCACTTTTTAGCACATTATCTATATTTGGCAACTTAGAGATATTTTAAATAGTTAAATCTAAATATTAAATGTTACACCTTGTTAAAATCTGAATGTTAAATTTAAATGTTAAACCTAAATATATATAAATACGAGACCGTTCTCATCCTTTAGCGTCACATAAAGCGCTTTATGACAAAACGGCGCTATACTACGCACATGGTACCCTTTATCGTTCATATAACACGCGAACCCAGACGTTATAAATCCTTAAGCGTGAATATGACACGCAGAACCCTACCCCACACCTAAACTTAGCCCTCACAGCGCGTGTTATATTAACGATTATGGGTGCCATGTGCGTAGTATAACGCCGTTTTGTCACATAACGTTCTATATGACGCTAAGGATGAGAGAACGCTGTTATAAATACACACACACACACACACACGCACACACACACACACACACATATACATTCAACAATAGATGGCGATAGGTGAGTCGGCAAAAACAAAATTGCTGCTGCAAAAGAATCAGGCAATCAGCCCGCCGCCACAATGCACGAGCAGACGACGCGAGTGAGACCTGTGAGAATGACGCGTGAAAACATTTTGTGTTTTCGTTGAGAAAGTGGTTAAGGTAAATATTATAATGATATTATGAGGAAATGTATATCATAGTATGATAGTCATTTGTGGGATTGTGAGCATTTTTTACCCATCCTGTCTAGGCCGCTTTTTGAACGCATAATTGTACCTCAGCGAAGTGCAAGAAGCACCCAAAAGTATGAATATTGATTCAATATACAACTCAAACGGCTCCGGCTAAAATGCCCAATACTGATTGCTCTCTAAAACCGCCACAGTTATGTTTTCGAGTTTGACTTTAACGTGACAAAGCGGTGATATCTAAATAGGCTATCTAATGGTTAATAAATGGTAGCTAAATGGTTGAGTAACGTTAAGTTACTTACTATAAATAGTCTTCCCATTAACGGTAAATTAGCCTTATAACTAATTAGTTATAGTATTAGTAATTAGTAAATAATAGTAATTAGCCCACTGGGCTTCTACGGTCAAAAAATGACCGAAACTGTTAACGTTTAGAATTTTTTTTTTTTTTTTTACTTGCTTTATCGGAATGCAACTTGTTGACCTTTGTTGTATTACCTATGTGAATGTGAACACACACACAAAAAAATAAAAATCAAGGAGATGATTCTGATATGTTAAAGGGTCGTAAATAGTCACATGTTGCTTCCTCACGGTCAAAAATAACCCAACTTTACCTCAGGAATGAATGGAAAATACGGTACTTTACGTAATTCACCCGATCGGTCTGTGTAGCGCCTGTAAAAGCCGAATAATCATTTTTTTATTTGATTAATGATATCATCGTCTTTCCTGAAGTAAATGTAATAGTATATTAATATGGAACAGCATCCTTCCTTCGGATGAGACGTGACCGAGGTTCTGACTCTCTGTGTTCATTACAAATCCTTTTGAAAACTGTAGGGGTGTAACCTGGCCAAATTCCCTCCATTTGCCATAATTGCCAATTATGGCTGCATAATCCCCATCCACTAAACTGGGTCTCACACTCTCTCTCCTCTCCACCCATAGATGTCCACTCAAACCATCCTCCAATATGTTGTATTTTACCAGGATTGAGTTTCAGGTAGAGCATAAGCATGTAGTGGTGATGTTGAGGAGAGATCCCTCAATATGATTGTAAAGCGCTTTGGGTGTACAGTAGTACATATGAAAACTCTATATAAATGCCTCATTCATTCATTCATTCATTCATTCATTCATTCATTCATTCATTCATTCATTCATTCATTCATTCATTCATTCATTCATTCATTCATTTATTTCATTTTCTGTGATAAGCCTATTGGCAAAGCACATCCTGAATTTTCACATTTTGACTCCCTCTTTCTTATTCCTTGTAGATTTATCTAACGGCTCAAAAATGGCAGGTAATTCGAAGTAAGTATCTACACAAATGCATTTTTACTTTGGCTGCACAATGCACTTGCTCAATTACTTCCGCATCTCAGAAGTTTCCGGTAACACATACATGAGAAGGCAAATTATCACTACATTTAATGGCTGCACAATTGATTAAAATAATGAATTATGATGTCTACATTAATTATCTTAAGCCTGCTGAAATTTTCCTTTAAAAATATTTTATTTCAAAATAGGCTAAATATATTTTGCTACTCATAAACCTACAACAGTCCTATATGCTCATCTTCTCATTAACAGTGTTTTTCTCTTACTGATATTTCATACCTGTTGAATTTACATCCATTTACATTAGATTATACTGAGTACATGAATTTGACTAATTAAATGATTGCTTGTGTGCACTGGTACTTTAAGTCCTGTCTTTTAAATAGTTGAACTAATGAATGCTCAGTAGGTGCCTGTAACAATGTTAAATAGGCTATGCTATTTAATTAATATTAAACAGTAATGCAAACAATGTAGAAGAGAAAAAGTCAACTACTGTGAATATTAAGCTTTTTGGGCATACACATGTAAAATAGTAAAAAAACTGACCATGAAAAAAATGACAGAATGGTGATTAATTTTCATATAAATAAATAGGCAATATGTTTGTAGCTACTGATGTTATTCATCTGTTCTCATACACTAGCGGTCGTGGTCACTCAGCTTAGATGAGTATTGACACCCTGTGGTGAAATAATGCGCATTTTTAACAGCCACTGCTTTCTCAGATCGGCTTGGGTTGGGTTAAAACTTATAACATTTGGATTTTTTTCTAAATAACACTTTTTAGCATAACAAAACTATGAAAGCTGTAGCTCCAATTTGGCTGAGGACAAGGGCATGGACAGGATTGGAAATTTCAAAAGTGTTTTTAATAAAGAAAAAAATCTGAGAACCTAATGAATGACATATTCCTTTACAGAACAACTCACAGAAATCAACCATGAGCCAGTTTTAGAAATGGGATGAAATACTTTTTTATTCACTGTAACATTCAAGGACAGATAATGTATGTTACTGGCAGAATGTACCCTATTATCAATTACGTTACTGGCAGAATGTACCCTATTATCAATTACTGTATACATCACATCTATTGTTATTATAATATAAAAATTACATATATTTTATGTAGATTAATGTTGGTCTGATTGATTAATGTTCTGTTGCATCGCTTTTTCTCCAGCACAAATCTGCAAGCTGCCCGGCTTATCCAGGAGGCTGTTCAGCTGTTACTGAATGGCCAAACACCCAGAGACTCAAGCTCTGCTAGTGACCAAACACCCAGACACTCAAGCTCTGCTAGTGACCAAACACCCAGACATTCAAGCTCTGCTAGTGACCAAACACCCAGACACTCAGAGCTCTGCTGCACCAGCTGAACATAATACAAGTGAGGGGCATGCAGGCCAAATAAGATCTATTTCATCTCCTCTGGCAATGAGAATGACTGCGTCTCATCAAATTGGAAATTCCATTAATTTCCTCCGCCATCAACCTCCAGAACAGATTTTGTGCAGGCTAATCTTTCCAGACTTTTTCAGCCTTATCGACAGCCAGCAGCAAGGAGGCCCACTCAGTCCCGCAAACCATATGAAACCCCATGGTCCCATTGTTTTTTTTGTCTTGCTGACCCCAAGACTGAAATGGCACCTTTATCAGAAGAGCGCAGTGTGTTGCAACAAGTTGGTCAAAAACAAAACAAAAAATCACTTTCCCCAATAATAACAGCTCTTCATACACTGAATTTTGTGAACAACTGTTCAGTGCTTATCCTTTGCTGAGACAGGCAGGAGGCTTTAAAAAATGAGATGTGGAAGGAGCCGGGCATTGACACAGATACCAGTGCCAAATTCTGGCTACAGTGTGAAGTTCCTTCGAAGTGAGAGTGGTCTCAACAAGGCTTTGGCTTATATTGTGCCACTGCAGCAAGCTCTTTACATAGAACCAGAAGAGCCAGAAGTAAAGGTAGGCTGTGTTACCCCATTTCTTGTAAAATTGTACTTCATGTTGTAAAATGTGAAAACCAAGCAAACATGATTTGTCTTGTGAAGGAGGGAGGAAGCTGCTGAGATGTGCAGGTTGTGTCACAAACTTGTGAGCCGTTCACAAACTGGAAGAACATGTCAACAGTTGTTCAGGGTATGTTTTAGCAAAGTTGAGAAACTGACACAGAATGCTCAAAACACTTTGACTAATCTTTGCCATATCAACAAGTTTAATTATTGTTTTAGGACTTGCAGCACTGTAGTGGACCTCACTGAAGATCAAGATGCAATAGACTCTCCAGTTTCTGACACTGAAGCAGATGAGTAAGTAGTCAGTAGCAATATTGCAGATAAATTCAGTTCATGCAGTTCCTTTTTTGTAAGCTCACAAACAAGTCACGCATTTAAAGAAACTTTTCCGTCTGAAATAAATTATTCTACATGTTTCAAAACAGAAATGACCTGGAGACATTTGCAGAAGATTGTGACACATGTCCTCAGGCAACATCACCACAAGCTGTGAGTGTAAATTAAAATGCATTATGGTGGCATTATTCTAAGAAGTTTAAAGAAACTGTGAATTTTAAAATATTTATGTAAGTAGATGTTTATTTTAACAAATAATTAATATTGGCTTTGGAGTAATGTGGTTGTGATGGTTACTTTTGTATTGGTAGGGACAAGTTCAGACACCACATGAAGCCGGACCAAATACAGGGTGTTTGTATACACCACTGGGGTTTGTTGTTTATGCTGTCTGAAATTAAAATCGAATGGATATAATTTATTTCCTTCTTTCCTAGTGTGATTACCTATGCATGGAAGAGATAAATATATACTCAGCCTAATGAACCCTTTCTATATATATTTATATTGTATTTGTAGTAGTATTGCTATATGCTTTTGTGTATTTGTTTTTTCTTCTTTGTTATGGTGACATATTGCTGGATAGCGATTCAGATGAAGATTTAGAGATGCTATCATCTTCCTACCCCGACCTTACAGTCCAGCTCATGTGAGAGAATTGTCATTATGCACTTTTGTCTGCTAGGCAGTATTTTAAATGTTATACCTGATATTTGTCTTGTTCTATTTTATTAAGGATGAGGATGACCCAGCTTGAGGTTTCAAGTGACTTCAAAAATAAAAACATTTCTTCAGAAACTACCTTAACCGTGGTGGTTAGAAGAAAGCGTGCTCTGCAAAGTGCCCTCACTGCCCTTGGCAAATCATACTTTGCATGGCACAGAAGACCACAGGTTGAACTTGTGGGTGAGCTTGCTGAGGGTCATGTGGTGGTCCCACCAGAGAGTTTCAGGTGATTTCATATTGGTCAAACGTTGACCTTTATCACTTAAATTTAAAATTAGATTATGTTTTTATTTTATAAAATTTTCTGATGTGGAAAACTAAGTTTGACCCCACTGCTTGATTTTTAAAATTGATACCTAGTAAAAACAACACTTTGTGCATAACAAAGTGAATTAAATGTTAGCAGATCCACAACAGAATTTAAAGATTCATTTAAAAATGCTGAAATTAACAATATTTCTAAAGTATGCATTAACACTTAAAAGATGAGTTTAGAATGAAAATTTCATTCTAAGGGTTTTTTTCTGCCACACCCTTAAATTTGAGGGGAAACATAAGGGTGATTTTTATTGAAAATTACTGGCACGAACTACATGTTTTATGTGGGGTTTTCCCTGTGGTGAATTGGATGGTTGACTCTGCCCTCGCAAGTAGCCTAGCTGTTCTTAGGTGGTTTCATTGATAACAAAGGTTGCTGGATTCCCTTTGGGCCTTTTAAAAGGAGCAACACGAAAGGCCACGAAAGCTGCAAAATTAACTTTGATTTTAAGTCGGCAAGATTATATTGATCATATTCACTGAAATCGACACTATGGAGAACCTGTGCCTGGACATGACAACAAATCAGTCCTGAATAGGGACGTTTTTCTGCACGTTTTCAAATTTTTCATTAACCGTTAACCGAGTCCCTTCAGCGGTTAATACTTGGATTAAACCATTAAGTGTGCTCGTCGCAACCTCAAGAATACAGAATTAATTTAACACCTTTAATAACTGGTTGGACCCCATTGGAAACTAAATTAATTTATAGAAATAAAATGCAGTGGTAAGTACAGAGCAGTTAAAGTAGGTGCGTTTCCATCACCCTTCAAACTGAAATTGCCATTTGAAAATACGCACATTGAAAACACGTCCATTTTGCAAAAACTCCGCATTTAAAAAAGTATAGGCCTATTTCACAAAACTGCAATGCAACATTTTGTGTGTTTTGGTCCGTGTCGCAAATAATAATAATAATAATCATCATCATTATTGTAACATTTTATTAGGCTGCATACGTAGAAGACATCTTTATCCAAAAAAGGAACAAAGCACAAATAAACACAATATTTTGAGGTATATCCAGTGTGTGTGCGGAGTGTGGAGAGCGCACTGATGGCTGCGAGACGCCCATGCAAACACTTGCAGTTTCCTTTCAGTGGAAACAACTTAAAATACTCTTCCATTTCTGGTCATACAGAAAATAATAATACATTATTCGCAAATACATTTATTTGCGTAAACTCACAATAACAAGAAAACATGCTTTTGTAAAATTAACAACCAGACGCGCTTCATGATCTCCGTGAACTGAAGCGCGAGAACTGAAACACCCACCGCATTCCAATTTGCTTGTTTTAAATTGGACATTTAAGCTTTAGTCTACAGGGGTTATATCCTTTGTAGACTAAAGCTTTAAATGTCCAATTTTAAACAAACATATTCGAATTAGAAAGCTAATATCTTCTGACTAAATAATTATGTAGCTAGTTATGTATTTCTCTCTCTCTAAAGGTGCATCCGGAGATGGAGATATGTTTTTAGCCGAAACTGATTTAGAAAACATTAAGTTTATTAATAAACAGTAATGCCTCTTATTTTATATTATTTTATTATCAGACACATTTATTATAGTCTATAAATCACCTATAAATCCCCTTTCTGTAGGCTGTGGTTACGGCTCTTCTCATTCAGCACTGCTGGGAAAATATCATTTCCAGGTTCTAATTTGGCCTCAGAAAACCAGTAAAATCTATTTTTTTCCTTATTAATTTGTAAAATATTTTAAATATTTCAAGGGGCAAAAAATCAAACAAATATCTGAAAATTTGTCTATATATTATAGCCTATACTTTTGTGCAGCATTTGGCGTAGGCCTATAGTTCAAATGAAGATTTTGGTGTTCAAATTTGCGTTTTAAAAAATAACAACCATTCCTTTTTCGTTTTGCAATTCAGGGATTAGATAAGGGGAAACGAATGAACACAAAAGTACACTGACCATTTGGACATAATACAAGGCAGAGTTATTTTTTAAATTCATAAAAGAAACAAGGAATAAGCCTACTGGACAAAACCTCAAAGAAATGCCACAATCCAGACCTTGTGGCAGAATGAGGGAGAAACACCCAGGAACTCTTTGTCTTTCCCTGCCATTAATGCTTGGATAACACACCATGCACGTCTCCTTAAATAATTAATAATAATGTGTAGTGCGGTGGACACCCCTAGTCCTGAAGTGTCACTAGTCCCTCCCTGTCCCTCCCTTTACCTCTGTACCGATAAAATGATGTTGGGGTAATTCCTGTTTACGTGGCTATGCGGAAGCGATAATTTGTCATTTTTAAAAAAAAAAAAATATTATAAATTGTTCAAGGCTTCGAGACACGGGCACTGTTGTGTAAATGAGTGGTCTGGTCGCATTAAGGGTTTTCTGTTAGAAAGGTGTTGATGTAAACGGCCTCTAAGTTAATAACTAATGATCTTTGTAATGAAACAGATTTCTGATGTCTGTTGTTTTTTTATCTTTAAGACTGTACAAGGTGTAAGAGATTTGTTAAATAACTTTTGTTGTTTGCTTATTACGATTTTTTTAATTTGTTATAGGCTTTTGATGAAGGAGTTACGATCATCTTTAGGAGTTTTTGAGGGACAGGAAGGAAACCTCTTTTTTACTTATGACCAGGCATCTTTATAGCAGGGCAGGTACTATACTGCAGGGAAACTGACTGCCTGGTCTCTGGTTCATGGAGGACCAGGCCTTAAAGCACTGGACCCAGCATTGTTTTTGCTAATGTGCGGTCAAGAATGCAGACGTAGATAACTTTCAGCTTGAGGTGTTGCCAGACAGGGAGGTGCAGGAAAATGTTAAAAAGGTATTGACCATTTTGGTTAAACTCCCCTGTATTTAATAATCTTATCCCTTAACCCTCAGGTGGTCTTGGTCATTTCTGACAGAAACATTTTCTGTTTTGAAATTTAAAAAAATCACAGCTTCATCGAATGTTCCGAAACTTGGTGACTTTTATGGCATTGGGTATGTGAACGCAAAAAAAAAATTGAGGTCATGATCTGAGCAGGCTAAGTGGTCATAAAAAAATAGTCACACTTGTGCTCTTCAGTCAAAAATGACAGACCATAGGAAATGAATGGGAAATTGACAAAAACACAAAAACTTTGAGAAATTTTGTGTGTACAATCTACGAAATCGGCCACGGTGCAGAAAAAAGTGCTCAGCATTGAAGGGGTGACACTCTAAAACATCAAGAGTGCAAAACAGACATACCCACCCCTACACACACACACACACACACACTTTTATACACAAACACCAATAAATTGTGATTAAAGAAATCTGTTTTGAATATTTAAAAATCACAGCTTGTTCAGAAAATTACAAAACTTGGTGACTTTTATGGCATTGGGTATGTGAACACCAAAAAAAATTGAGGTCATGATTCAAGCAATTTAAGTGGTCGTAAAAAAATGAGTCACACTTTTGCTCTTCTGGCAAAAATGACGACCAATAGGAAATGAATGGAAAATTGACAACAACAAAAAAATTCTCTGAATTTTGTTATGTACAATCTACAAATCGGCCACAATTCTAAAAAAAGTACACCGCAGGAAAGAGGTGACACTCTACAACATCTAGAGTGCAAAACAGACACACCCGCCACCAACACACACACACACATACAAACACACTTTTATACACATACACACCAATAAATTTTGATTACAAAAAGTATGTTTTGAATTTTTTTAAATCACAGTAAATATTAATACATTCAATTAAATTGTCTCAAAATACTAAATTAAAAAGAATAAATATTATAGAACAAAAATAAATTGCATCTGTTTTACTGGGATGGTAAAAAGGTTTATTTTTAGGTGTCTGGTCACTTTTGACCAAAGAAACAAGTGTGACTCCGAAAACGAAGAGCACCTGAGGGTTAAAGGAACATACCAACTTTTGGGACTTAAGCTTATTCACCATGTCCTCCAGAGGTTAAAAGTTTGTTTTAAAATTATTTTGCTCTGTTTGGAATATCTGCTTTCAACAACGTGTTTTCATTTATTACAAAAGATTAAGCAGTGCAGCACAGAAGATGACTTGGTGAAGCTTAAACAAGTATCTCGATGGAATGGATCGCTGAATGTGGAGTGCCACAGATATACAGCGCTAACCTTGAATGCCTTCCCCAAATTTATGGACGGATTGTGAAGCACTTCATTTTTCACAGGTATTATTATCAATTACATAGTTTAAATGTCATGTTAATTTATTTTTAATTCAACTAGCAAAATTCCATACTGTTTCAGTTTGATTCAGTTTGTTGTTCATATGTATTAATCACGCTTTAGATCATCAAACATGATTATTCAGTTTAAGCAAGGGCTCAACTCTTGTGGCCAACTGTGGGACACGGTGGAAGGGCACTGGAACGCCCTCAAGCCACTATTTACCTACAAAGGGACAACTTTCAAGGTTGTCATTCCAGAGGTCTTTTTAAAGTTGTCTGGAGTGAGGAGGGCTGCAACAGCGGGAAGCAAGAGGAGGACACAATGTTTTCTTGGGAGTGTCTTCTCAGTTCAATTGAAGGTACTTTAACTCAACATAGTTTTTAGCTAACTTCAAGGCTACTTCACCAACAAAATAAAAATTCTGTTGTCATTTACTCACTGTCATGTTCCAAATGCTTTTTTTTTTTTTCAGTTGATGAACTTTTTATGGGTTTGGAAAATGCATGTCTGACTAAATGACAGAATGTTCATTTTGGGTGAACTATCCATTTAACACATGCAATTTTATTAATGAACAAACATGTGAGCCTTCAAATATTGTAATTTGTCTGTTTGCTTGTGAACAACTGGGGTTCCTATAACTTTTTAAACATTCAGGATTTGCTTATTTTCAGGGACTGTACGTTCTCAATGTCAGTTGAGCCCCTTTCGCACAGAGATTCCAGAAAATACACGGATAATGTGACCCGGCATTTGTCCCGGGATTGTTTGATTTGGTTCATTCACACTGCCAGTGATTTGCCGGGATCTGTGAGTGCGTTCACACACAACCCGTAAAATATCCCGGGAAGACACATGACGTCAGGATGAGACGTATAATGGACGTGTCGAAAACATGTACACGCACATACCGTTCCACAAAGCTGGTGAACGATCTCAGCTTCAGTACGGATAGTGAGGAGCTCCTGTCTCTGCTGCGTTCTAGTTTGCAGGTATTTGTTCGTCCTTTCTTTGTTGATGAGCGAACACAAACTTTCTTCTAAGAGCAACAGATTTGCGCACGATGGCACGAGCGTCATCACTATGACACACCCCTTACGGCATTGGTCCTGGCTTTTGTTCACACAGCGCGTGTTCCGGGACTGATTCCGGCAATGTTACTAGGTCCCCAACCCGAGATCAGTCCCAAGATCAGTCCCGGGTCGTGTTTGCGTTCACACAGAAAGCGTTCTGGCAATTTACCGGCAATTTACCGGGATCAACACGTTGTGTGAAAGGGGCTATAGATTGTGATGTATTACTGCACTATGACATATAACATTACAAATAATAGGCAATAAATTTGGCAATTGTTTGTGTTTAGGCCTAATTAACGTTTAGTACATTACAGTTTTTCTCAATTGCTTAAACACTATAACCAGGTTTTTGAACTAAAATTTCAAAACCATAATGCCATTTATCAAAAAGCACACCCATTTCCCTGACCTATAAACACTATTCCTTGTTTTGACACATGAGTCAGAATTGTTGAACTGTCACTGCAAAACTCTACACACAAATCCCTTAATATTTCATTGCCTAGACCATGTGGTCATTTAGTAAGCACTAGCATTCAATATTGTTCAATCAAGTCAGCATAGTTTCAGCTCAATTAGCACACAATTACCCAGATGAAAACACTTAGAGTCACAATTTAACACACATCAATCAGAACTTTCAAAATACATAAAAGTGCCAGAGTCAGTTCATTTGAGTTTTGGAACAATGGATCCACAAAGGAATGAAGGAAGAGGTCGAAGAGGGAGCGGAAGAGGACGTGGTGAAGGACGAGGGAGAGGAAGAGGACGTGGTGAAGGAGGAGGAAGAGGACGTGGTGAAGGAGGAGGAAGAGGACGTGGTGAAGGAGGAGGAAGAGGACGTGGTGAAGGAGGAGGAAGAGGACGTGGTGAAGGAGGAGGAAGAGGACGTGGTGAAGGAGAAGGAAGAGGACGTGGTGAAGGAGAAGGAAGAGGACGTGGTGAAGGAGGAGAAAGAGGACGTGGTGAAGGAGAAGGAAGAGGACGTGGTGAAGGAGGAGAAAGAGGACGTGGTGAAGGAGGAGGAAGAGGACGTGGTGAAGGAGGAGAAAGAGGACGTGGTGAAGGAGAAGGAAGAGGACGTGGTGGTGGAGGAGGAAGAGGAGAACGTGGTCAAGGACGAGGTGGAGGAGGAGGAGGAAGGGCAAGGGCAAGGAGACAAGCAGTCTCGGATGAAATTAGAGCCACTTTAGTGGATCATGTCCTTGTCCATGGTATGACTATGAGGGAGGCTGGGCAACGCGTACAGCCTAATTTGAGCCGCTTCACCGTCGCCTCCATCGTCAGAACTTTCAGGGAGGAAAACAGGTAGGTGTACTTACAGTCTGCTCTGTACAGTAACTTGTGCTGTACTCTGTGCTTTGACATCACATCTACTGTTGCGTAATGTGTACTACTCTAATAAAGAAATGTATCAAATTGCCTCACATACAGATAGTTTCAGTATGTTTCCATTTTTTCCAGTAAAAAGGATACGCGAGTTACAGTAATGAGTGCTTCTATTTTTTTTTAGGACACAGAGACGACCACCTGGTGGAGGCAGGCTAAGGCTTTTGTCAGACGATCAAGAGAGGGAACTTGTAAACATGGTCATTGCCAATAATGTAATCCGCTTGCGAGAGATTCAAAGGAGAGTGATTGAGGATGATAATCATTTTCGAGGAATAAATGCCATCAGCCTCTCCACAATTGACCGTATCCTCCGAAAGCACCAGTTCCGGATGAAACAGGTATACCGTGTCCCTTTTGAACGAAACTCTGACAGAGTGAAAGACCAACGAGTGGAATATGTTCAGGTATGAATTTTGATATCGCATGAAGTATTGTGTACCATGATCAGAGTATAGCAGTTTATGCTGCCATTTGTGTCCTCTTGTGCTTCAGCATAGTGATTTACTCTATTGTGTTTCATGTGTTTTGCAGAGAATCTTTGAGATTGAAGGCAGGCCTGTTCCCCATGAAATTATCTATGTGGATGAGGCTGGTTTCAACCTGACCAAAAGAAGGAGAAGGGGGAGGAACATAATTGGCCATCGAGCCATTGTAAATGTCCCTGGTCAGCGCGGAGGGAATGTCACAATGTGCGCAGCCATCAGCCAACGAGGGGTACTCCACCGCCATGCCATTTTAGGACCCTACAACACTATGCTCCTCCTTGCTTTCCTTGACAGTCTAAGAGAGCATATGTTCCAGCTGGACCACAGGGAACCAGCAGAACCAGACCACCCTCACTATGTTGTTGTTTGGGACAACGTCAGCTTCCATCGCGCTGCTCTGGTTCGAGACTGGTTTACCAATAACCCAAGATTTTCAAACATCTTTCTGCCTGCATACTCTCCCTTTCTAAACCCAATAGAGGAGTTTTTTTCGGCATGGCGGTGGAAAGTGTATGATCGAGAACCTTATACGCGTGTTCACCTCCTCCAGGCTATGGAAGAAGCCTGCCTGGATGTATCAGTAGATGCGTGCCAGGGGTGGATCAGGCATGCAAGAGGATTTTACCCTCGCTGCCTGGCTAGGGCTAATATAGCCTGTGATGTGGATGAGATTCTCTGGCCTGACCCAGACCAAAGACAGGAGGCTGAGGCAGAATAATCTTTTTTGTGTGTGTGTGTGTGTGTTGTACTGTGTAGTACATGAATAAAAATGTGTCAATGAATCCATTGGTTGTGTCTTTTGTTCATCATGTAAAAAGGTTTGAGAGGAGGGTAACCACAACTGACCAGTTTTGTAAATGTTGTTTTGAATTTATTGCACCAGTGTGTTAGACTATGTTGTAGTGTGTGTTATTTTGAGGGCTTGTGTGTCCTGTCTGAGGGCAAAGTTTGGTTTTTCAGCAAGAGTGAATGGTTTTGAGTGTAGAGTTTCATTTTGACCTGAAAATAGGTTGTTTGGGAAACTGGGTGAGATGTTATGGATTTGTGTTTACTGTTTTGAGAATAAGAGGCATAGTTTCAAGAAATGTGTTTAGGCAATCGAGAAAAACTGTAATAGATTATTCTTGAAAAGAAACTACTGAGCAATTAAACTGTATTTTTGTGATGTAACTTGTAATGTACAGAAAAACGGGTGCAGCTGACCTTTGAAGACCTCCTTACATTTGTCACTGGAGCAGATGCTGTGCCACCCTTGGATTTTCCACAGCAGCCTGAAATTTTATGACCAGGAGGGTGAATTGAAACGGTTTCCCTATGCTTCTACTTGTTCTACTGTGCTGTACCTGCCTAGAGGTTGTTCTTGTGAGGATGAGCCTTTGTGAAATAATTTTAGAGGCAGTTCGACTAAATTGGCAGGTTTTGGCAAAATTTTATTTGAACTTGTGTGATCTAAATGTAATTCACTGTCAAATGTCTCTGTTCATCATCTCGTTATCGTCTCACATCGTCTTAGTTGTTGCAATGAGAAAATGTTTAACATTTTAAGAAGTTTCTCATTAAATGCATATTAATCTCCTTGAAAACCTTTGGAAAATATGAACGGGTATAAAAAAAGAAAAGAATACATTACCAAATTTCTCTGTTCTGTGTCATCAGAGTCAGCCACACCCTCAGCACCAGATTTACACGCCACCCACTTGTTCACATTCACAATCTTGTGACTTCAATCCACTGCTCAGCAGCACCTGCATTCATTTAAATACTTCATATTTTTGGATATTTAAAAATATTTACAGATGGCTCTAAAGAATCCAAGGCTCATTGTGGTATTGGAATTTAAATTCCATAATTTGTGAAAAAATATGGGTATAGAGTGAGTGACCATTTATCAGTATATTCAATAGAGATGACTGCAATAATTACTGCCCTTAGGTTTAAGAGATTAAACCTCCGAAGATCTGTTATATGTACTGACTCTATGGCAGTATTACAATAATTGCAATATGTGAAGACTTGGCATTAAAGGGATACTCCACTTTTTTGGGAAATAGGCTGATTTTACAACTCCTCCAGTGTTAAACAATTTGAGTTTTCACCTTTTCGAATCCATTCAGCCGATTTTCTGACATTTAGAAGAATCAGTAACCAGACAGTTTCTGGTCTCATTGACTTCCATAGTAGGAAAGAAATATACTATGGAAGTCAATGAGTATCGCTTTAAAGCATCTTCTTTTAATCCCACCGGTCACAATAGTGACCGTAAAAAAAGACTATAAAAATGTTACTGAATAGTCTATCAATGCATTTCCAGCTGATATTGAAATATCAAAGGGTCTCTTTGAAATATGTGCAGTGTCGCATGTTTACTGTAAACAGTCACATGACCAGAGCTGTTTATTTCCTGTTTGTGCCAAGAGAAGAGGATGGCAGCAAGAAAGCTCCCAAATAAAAGATTAGTAAAGTATGTTAAAATAAAGATAGGACATGGATTTTTGATACACATCATGTTTAGGGTGTCTAGTATTGATTTATGCATTTGCAATTACTCAACTTTGTTTATTGTCTTCATAGAACTCACAAACATGTCAACGGTAACAATAGTGACTGGTGGGAAAACACATTGTATCTACATGCTAATACACAAAGGCTATCTGTTCTACCTTACTTTCTGCTGCTACCTGAACTTCCTACGTAATTTTACATACATTCATACACAGAAACACTCGCACATCACCCCCCCACACACACACACACACACACACACACCCCACATGCACACTGCAACACCACACACGCACACACACCACACAACAGACACGCACACCACATGCCCCACACACTCACATCACACACCCCACATGCACACCCCACTCACGGACACCGCAACACACCACACACGCACGCACACCACACACCCAACACTACACACACCCCTCCACACCCAACACGCTCCGCACACTCAATCACCCCACATGCACACCCACTCGCACACCACACACACACATCCAACACCCCGCATGCACACCACACAACCCAACCCACACGTGCGCACACCACAAACACACCGACAGCACACCACACCAACCCACACACGTGCGCACACCATATACACACAACACAACCCACACGTGCGCACACCAAATACACATGCACACAACACAACCCACACGTGCGCACACCACATACACACGCACACCACACACAACCCACACGTGCGCACACCAAATACACATGCACACAACACAACCCACACGTGCTGCGCACACCACATACACACGCACACAACACAACCCACACGTGCGCACACCACATACACACGCACACCACACAACCCACACGTGCGCACACCAAATACACATGCACACAACACAACCCACACGTGCTGCGCACACCACATACACACGCACACAACACAACCCACACGTGCGCACACCCACATACACACGCGCACACCACATACACACGCACACCACACATCCCAACCACAAGCACACACAAAACACCCCACACACCCACACGCGCGACACACACGCACACTGCACAGGTCAAATCACTTTTCCATGAAAATTTAAAAAAATTATGATTGATTGTTTTAAAGGGATATTAATGACACATGATTTGGATATTTTTGTGTCTGGGAAAAATTTTAGAATAAAAGGGTTAATCTTATAAACCTTGGATTAGTGGTACAGTTCTGTTGGATTCCAGGACATTATGGAATTGATGACAACGAAATTGCTGATAAGTTAGCTAAAAAAAGCTTTGGAATTAGACCAAGAACAAATTTACATTCCATTGGGTTAAGGAGATGCTAAAGCTTTAATTAAATCACAGATTATACTAAAGTGGGACGATGGATGGGAGTTAGAGAATAATGCCAGACATCATATGGAATTAAAACAAGAAGAATCACCTCATTGGGTTAATAGGCATGAAGAAGGTATGATAACCAGATTGAGGTTGGGCCACACGGGCCTTAATTCCACTTTATCCTTAATAGGTAAAAGTAATGGCATATGCTCTGAATGTAAAGTATTGGAGGAGGTCACCCATGTTTCATTTAAATGTAAAAAAATTCGATAAATTCAGACAGAAATGGAAAGATGCTGATGCAGAAAATGATATTCATAATATTTTACAGGACCAAGGAATGCAGGGACAAAGAAGCAAATATTTAATTATATATTTTAATGTTACTGGTTTAAGCAGAAGAATATAGTTTATATATATATATTTGATGAATAATTTACCAACGTCCTTTTTACACACTCTTGTGTAGTAGTGGTAGTGGTCCAGTAGGTTGCGGTATACATCGTAAAGATGTGATCCGCTATTAATCAGAAGAAGAAGAAACACCTGCATTCACTCATCACCTTACAGTCTATGCTCATCACCGCACGGTCCTCTTTTTTGAACTATTCGGTCGTCTTCATACAGTCAGCTGGCATCTTCACTCACAACAGATAACAATTTCCTGCATCATGTCTGAACGGTATACCGTTATTCTTATAAGAGAGTTGGTTGTGTATTGAATGAACTATTTTACTGCAATTTGGACATTTTGCTTTTCTTGCTTTGAAATCTCTATTAATTTCGGCTAGCTGTATGCTAAGTTACTATCTAAGCTAACAACAACACCAAAAAACAATGACGAGTTCTGTTTTACCGGTAATTTCACAATCAATAGCTTTGGTTAGACTATTAACGGTAACTTATGTAACATTTAAGTTAATAGAAATTAACGTCGTAGCAGGGTCATCAATAGCCGTTCCGTGGAGAGCGAAGGTTCGTTTCTCACTGGATTTGTCCTCTACAAAGGTTAAAGAAAAAAAATGAGCCAGGTGCCCTCACAAAAATTTGGGAAAATTTTGTGAGGGCCCGATATCCAAATGCCTGCCGTCGGCCAAGCTGGAAATTAACTTTTTTTTTTTGTTTTGTTTTTTTTTGCCCACAGTGCTGAATAATACATGGTTTCTGAGACTATTTGGGTCAAGAAATTCATAAATCATGTAGATTTATTGATTTAACCTATTTTTGACCTTCATATTAGCAGGGCTCTCAAGCGTCACGCATTCAGCAGTGACAGTCACTCATTTCGGTCTTTTGTCACGCACTCCCGCCACACATTTGTATTTCTCACGCAGAAAGACTATTTATCATATATTTAATATGCCGCAGCGCCCAGATTGTTCTCTAGCCGCTTACACTCTCATAATGGAAGCAGCAGGCGCGCGTCTCCCTGCTCGCGCAGCCTGTCGCTTTATCAGCCAATCAAAAAGGGAAAGGGCTACACAATTTTAGCCAATCAGGAAATAGCACCTACTGTATCTGGGTAAAGTTTAACGCAACAACCAATAAAAAAGCATTTTAAGGAATTGTTCACGATGATTCTGCAACAACATCTTTCCAAAAGCTTCGTTCACACGCAGAGGAAACGACTGGAGCTCCGAATATCATTGAGACAGAGTCAGTCATGAGATCTCCTGTTTTAATGTTAACAACAAATTTACAAATTGTTTGAACACAAACAAAGACAACTTGACTGCTGTTAGAGAATCATATTTTATAATTATCCTGGCCATGGATGCATTAATCATTGCATATGTCTTTCAAAGATCAGGTAAAGGCAAACGAGCATCCTCTCATTATCGCCCCTGAGAGGAAAGCCCCCTAAAAAGTCTAGGTTAGAGGATGCTGGCCCAGAGAAGGTGGCCAAAAGGGTAGGCCCATTAGAGGAGAGAGACGGTGCCATGTGTCATACATTTCTGCAAGTCTCAAGCAATTAATAACAACACAAAAACACTAAATATTAATATTATTAATGAAACACCCACATTCCAACAACCCCCCCCCCCTCAACAACCAACAACACCCCCCCCCCCATTGGGGCGGGGGAATGTCACTCTTGCCTGTCTTTCAAATCTTAGAGAGCCCTGTATTAGAGGATGGCTGCCAAATTGGTGACAACCGGTGAATAGGGATACAATTTTAACTTACAGATATCACCATGAAACTTTACCACAATTGATTACTTATTGAATATGAAGGTCAAAAATATGTAAAAAATAAAATAAAATAAAAGTTTATTTCCAGCTTGGCCGACAGCAGACATTTTGGATATCGGGCCCTCAACAAATTTTCCCAAATTTTTGTGAGGGCACCCTGGCTCATTTTTTTCTTTAACCTTTGTAGAGGACAAATCTAGTGAGAAACAAACCTTCGCTTTCCACGGTCACGGTACGGCTATAGATGACCCAACTAGTTCAAACGACTTGTGATGTCTAGGCATTAGAGTGATTAACGTTACCCATAAAATGATAATTATCAATGATGCAAACAATTTTGATGTTTAATTTGGGTGTGAAGCTGCTTTAAAAAGAAAGTGTTGTCTGCAGCTTCAAATGCAGATTACAGGTTTGTTACTTTCTCCAAATGCAAATGTCAACAATCAACTTAAGATTTCTATTACATTTTTTTGAACAATTTTTTTCAATTTAAATCCTCAAGTTTTGTTTATCAATGTATAGCTAGCAAGTAACTGTAGTTCACACGTTTTTTTCCACAAAAAAAATGTAAATTTACATTTCCTGTTAACTTTACTGCAGGACTGGACTGTCTCAAGACGTTGCAGCCCACATTGCAGAATTCCTAATATCTTTAGGGCAGAGAATTTCAGGCCCTGTTTCAGATGACGAAGTGGATAGCATACTCTACCAAATAGAGAATGTGGTCAGTCTACTTGGGAAATGTGCTGACCGTTCATCATTTGGAAACTTGGATCATGTTTTGGAGAAATTACAGGAGGCTTACGAGCTACTTACAACATCAAGGGATACAACAATTCATGGTTACAAAGCAGTCCTTAAACAAACTGGTGAGAAGGGACGGCCTGCCTTTAACATCACCATGGATCAGCTTGAATACCTCCTTGAGCTAGACTTTGCTGTTCCTGAGATATCCCGCCTGTTGCATGTGAGTTTAAGCACAGTAAAGAGAAGAATGCAGGAATATGGGCTTTCTGTGAAGCAAACATACAGCCAGATTTCTGCTGAAGATTTGAGGAAAGTTGTTGGCGACTTCATTCAACGTTCTCCAAATTCAGGATGTGCCATGGTATCTGGATACCTTAAGAGTACAGGCATTAAGTAAGATATTTTCTATGTTATTGATATTGAACAAACATATTTGGATAAGTGTAGTTCTTCGTCCTTACAGCCATTATCATTATACTCTCAAGTTATTGACATTTCCTAATGAATTAAGGCCAATTCACATCACACAGACAATTTTGTTGTTGGCTTTAAAATTTTATGAAAAACTATTCAAACAGTCCCAACATACTTCGAGTCAGAGATAGTCAAGTCTGACTTTGGGGAATCAATGGGTGATCAAGGAAATGAAATCAATTTTACTATTCCTAATGCCGAGTAAAACAACTAAAGAGGCTGTGGCTTTCAGCAACTTCAGATGATGAAACCAATCATTCAAATGCAAAATACTAATTTCAGAGATGCCATGTCACTTGGTAAACGCCTAATGATAACTCTTGAATGGCTGGATGACTTTGGAATAGATGCACTTTGTGACTTTAATGAACTTCCTATGTCATGAGTGTTCACATGTTACTTTGACATACCCTAATTTGTTTTATTTTACTTTCTCCATATTGTTTCATGGACCCCTAACCCTTCCCATTCCAGGCTGCAGTTTTTAAATTGGTTTAAGAGACTGTATAGAGAACTGAAGCCTACAGAACAACATGCTTTCTTATCCTGACACGTTTTGTTATTAAAAAGTGAAGGTAAAGATTAAATGACAGTATTTTAAGTGGTGATGCTAACAGTTGTCCTCTCCACTCTTATAGAGTTACACGATCTCTACAGTTCGGGAAACTATGAAGGCTGTGGATCCAGTGGGCACCTTACTGCGTGGATTGCACCTTAATTTCGTTCAGAGAAGAGTATATTCAGTTCCTTCACCTCTTTGGCACATTGATGGAAACCACAGACTAATCAAGTAAGTAGACATTTTTACAAAACTTCAATTGCGTGTTTACTAGGACTGGGTAATAAATATAGATTTCTCAATATTAATCGATTCTCATTTTTACTAGCCGATATCAATTCTTAAATCTCAAGAATCGATTAGTCATCCTGCTTCATTTGAATGAATAGAACATTGTATCGCGGCTGCGCACATCCAAAAAATCGCAATAATCTTTGTCCTTTGTGACTATTGATATGAAACAAAGTCTCAATTTTCAAATTACGTCCATTTTCTGTAGAAATTCAAAAACAGAAATAACGTTCTGGCGCTGTGGCGTGAGATTGCTCTGGGGATTTGATTTCCTTGAGAAAATTTGCCATTTATTGTCACTGATATCCAAAATAATCAATATTGAATCGAATTGAAATCGAATCGAATTGCAAGCTTGTGAATCGAAATCGAATTGTGAAATTTGTGTCAATACCCAGCCTCTAGTGTTTACAGTGATTTACAGTGCCTTTGAACTTTGAATTTGGTGCCAGTCCCAGACATGTAATTTTTTATAATTGTACATAGAAAGTGTGCTCAACAGTTAACTGTGCTTCCAATAAGGTGGCGCATCGTCATACACGGGGAATAGATGGATTCAGCCGTAAAATAATGTATTTGAAGGCTTCCACCAACAACCAGGCCGCAACAGTTTTGGAGGCATTTTTGGAAGCTGTTGAGCAGTTTGGTTTGCCAAGCAGAGTGAGGAGTGATAAGGGCGGTGAGAATGTTGATGTGGCAAGATTTATGTTGGAGCATCCTCTTCGTGGACCAGGTAACATGAATTTTGCCTCTCAATTTATACAATGGGTGTAATGGAAAAGGAAAAGCTGGCCCAAAAAAAGGCTGAGGACCACTAGGAAAAGTTTACAATGACGTTTTAGATATTGTTGTAGCCAAATGTTCATCTGGTAGTGTGCATATTCATACACACTATTAGACCATTTCTTGTTGCAATATGGATTGTTTGTTTTCTTTATTCCTTCTGTTTACAACTTAGAGAAGACCAGCTATATTACTGGAAGAAGTGTCCACAACCAAAGAATTGAGCGTCTGTGGCGGGATGTCTGGTGTGCGGTCACATCGAAATTATTATGCAGCTTTCCAGTATCTGCAGGATATTGGAGCACTGGACCCAGACAATGAAAAACACCTAATCTGTCTACACTATGTCATGGTGCCTAGACTGAATATGGACCTTGACCTGTTCAGACAGGTGTGTAAGGGGTCAGAATTGTTGCAATGGGCTCTATGCATGGCGGTATTTCCGGTGAAGGTTTAAGGATGCTCGATAACTTCCGAGAATCGTAGAGTCCAATGCAATACCGAGAATTTATATTTAATTTTATACTCCATGGTTACACTAAAGAAACGTTAGTCACAAAAACAGACTAAACAGACACCCCTCGCTGTGTTTATGCTTCTTTTAAAAATTATATTAAATAAACATAAAAATATGTAAAATTACATCTAAACGTATGAAAGTTTCGTTTCAAAGACGGGGGGACAATAAAAATTGAAGACTCTGCCATAATCCCGGTTTCCCCGGTTTGCCTCCGCTTTAATCTCCCCAACTGGAAACTGACGAGCATCCTTGCATCAAATGCAGAACTTATGCGTGCATATAGCCCATATTCCAAATAAATAGGTTAAGATCCACAAATAAATTTAAAGAGTTTCCAAAAATATGTGTCATAAATTCAGAAAAACAGAGCAAAACCTTTTTTTCCATTAAAAATTAGAGAGATAATTAACTTGTTAATTCAGAAAAACAGAAGATTTTGTTTCCTCAAGTGAATGCAATACACGCCCATATAAGCCTAATTGGTTTTAGCAAAAACATGCTACGGTTAGTCAGCTCAACGTGGCCTTTATTTGATTGGCTTGAGTAAATGGTGTCTGCACTTTGACTTGGAAGTGTTTTTTTTTTTAATCCACTGATGCATGTGTGGATTTGCAAATGAATGGCAGCCAGAGTTGTGTTTGTGACAAATGTGATTTGAAGATAAAAACACCTATTTATAAATGGGTTTTATTTATTTGTGAATTTGATCCTTTTTTTGTGATTATCTTTCCATTTATTCGTGCCAATTCTCGCCCTATAGGTGTGGAACCGACATCCCCTCTCATCAGAAGGCAACAAATCTCCTCAACAGTTGTGGGTTTCAGGTCAGCTGTTGAATACAGATGCTCCAGCTGATCCAGTAAGTTGGATGAAAATGACATTAGAAAATTAGGCAGGTTTTGGATTTGTGTGACCACTAGCGCAGCAGATTAAAGGGTTAGTTCACCCAAAAATGAAAATGTAGTCATTAAAGGTGAACTCCGGCGAACAATGAACCTTTGGTCTAATAAAACATCGGTACCTAGTCAATCGGTCTCTGAGATTTGTTTTCATGATAATCGAATGTGAAGAGTTTTATCTCTAAACTGTTTCGCGTATAATGCTAGTACTGGGGGCATTTACTAAGTAAAAAGAAATCGCTCAGTTTATACCACTAACAAGGCTCAAAATAGCCCCACACTAACACAGTAACATAATGAGGGTCCATACATGCAAAACTGAAGCATTGAGAACTTTGTAAGTGTACAGACTGTTTAATAAGAGGATACTTTATAAAGACAGTTCACTTCGCGTATACAAGCATAAGCCATCTTAGAAAATAAGTCTCGATAAGACAAACCACGAACGTCGTGCTGAGTGATCTGAACTGTATGAAGTTCAGCGAACTTCTGAACTGTATGAACAGTTTTCGGGAATTAAACTTAGAGATAAAACTCTTTACATTCGATTATCATGAAAACAAATCTCAGAGAATTGACTAGGTACCGATGTTTTATTAGACCAAAGGTTCGTTGTTCGTCGGAGTTCTCCTTTAATTACTCACCCCCATGCTGTACCAACCCCGTAAGACCTTCGTTCGTCTTCAGAACACAAATGAAGATATTTTTTATTAAATCTGAGAGGTGGATCACTGCTACATAGGCTGCCTAAGGGAATGAAACTTGACGGCCCAGAAAGTCATTAAAGAAAATGTTTATATATTCCATGTCCCTACAGTTGCTCAACTATAAGTTTATCAAGTGACGAGACTACTTTTTGTGCGAAAAAAACATAAATAACGACTTTATTAGACTATTCCATTATGGGCGCATGCGCGAGAACTGAGATGAGGACGTTCTTCTTCGACTACTTCTTGTTACCGGCTGCTCACCGCTCAGGAGTATTACCACCACCTACCGTATAAGATGACATGCCGGAAGCACAAAACGTTCTGTTTGCAAGCAGAGGAAGAAGCGCGCTGTACATACGCTTTTCAATTAGACACTTAACATCCCGCTGAACAGCCAGCAGCCATAGCTTCAGTCGCTCAAGATCATTAAATGGAAAAGTGAAAAAGGTAAGCCGTTCATTTTGCAACATTGAAGCACTTTTACGTTCTCTGGTTGGTTTCTCACGATTTGGACATCCTGGAAATGCACAATTTTCTAACCATTGTATATAATATAGCGAGACCTACAGCACATTAAGTGTCTACCGTATTTTCCGCACTTTAAGGCGCACTGGATTATAATGCGCACCTTCAATAAATGACCTATTTTAGAACATTTTTCATATATACGGCGCACCGGATTATGAGGCGCATAAGATACTGCAGTCAAACGTTTGACAGGGTTTGCATTATGCATCCACTAGATGTGCTGGGAATGTAGCGAGTGCGTGCGAAATCTCTTCAACTCTCGTCTCAAGGCCCACAAGGAAGTAATGGAATGGACGAATAAAGCTCGTTATTTATGTTTTTTCGCTCAAAGTAGTCTCGTCGCTTGATAAGCTTATAGTGGAGCCACTGTAGGCACATGGAATATTTAAACATTTTCTTTAATGACTTTCTGGGCCGTCAAGTTTCATTCCCTTAAGCAGCCTATGTAGCAGTGATCCACCTCTCAGATTTAATCAAAAATATCTTCATTTGTGTTCTGAAGACGAACGAAAGTCTTACGGGGTTGGTACAGCATGGGGGGTGTGTGATGACTTAATTTTCATTTTTGGGTGAACTAACCCTTTAATGGCATATTTCAAGAGAATCGTTCAAATTGGTATAGAAGCATGAAATTTGGCACTTATACTCTCCAAGGGTCATTTTTTGGGATAAAGGCGTTCTACATGGCGGCCATTTTTTTTTTAAGATGGCCGCTGTTTCTGTCAAATGCTCATTATGTCAATCGTTCAAACAGTGATGTAAGCTAAACATTTTGTGAAAATACTCTCTTCAGAATGTTTTTTGGAAAACAGTGCTCGTCATAGACAGTTAAAGAAATGGACAGAGCGACCCCATTGGTTTCAACGGAGAAGACTGAAGTTTGATTTTTTGCACTTCCCAGGCTCAAACTGAGCGTGACGACAGTCTGACAGTTTTACATTTTTTAGTAGCTGTGCCAAGCCAAAACGTTGCTAAAATATATTTTGTCCTGTTGCTTTTATGGACTCTATCTATGGGCTTCTCCCTCTACTTAATGCCTCCGTGTCCCCCGATTGCTTCATAGAGAGTAAAAGATTGCCTCCGAACTTCTCCTCCTGTCTGTACTGTAATCTCTCTATTGTGCGAACCGAAAGTTGCGTAGTGATGACACAATTCGTTAGCCTATTTTTCACAAAAACCAATATTATGAAGCTGCAGACTCGGAGCCTGCATCTACAGTCCCCCACCGAGAGTCCCGCATTCTCAGACCCCTCGTTTTTCGAACACAGCGCCTCCTGCTGTTCGAAAGATCGTATAACACCCGCACACAGAGTACAGCGCACGCTTATCCAAATGCAATTAAAAACAATATGCAATATTACAGTCTCCAAATAAATGATCCAATAAATATTTGCGTTCTCTGCTTAATGCATGTGCCAAAAAAACTCATTGTTACTGATGGAAGGGATACAATTACAGATTGAACTATCTTCTGAAAAATAGTATGTGATATTAGATTGCTACAATGTTTGTTTTTTTAATTCAAATTCCAATTTTTCTTTCATTTCAACCTATAATGGTCTAATTAACATTACCATGCTAACATTACAAAATCTGTTTTTTGATATTTTGAATGTGAAGCAAAACAAATCAGAATAGACAAAACTCCAATAATAAAACAATTCTGTACTTTATTTAATGATCACCTAAACATTATCTTGCTGTAGGCCTAAAGAAAAAAATTGTTCGTGACTTTACTTTTCGTCTTCAGTTGCATTAAAAAAAAACTCATTTATAAGTCGCTTTGCATAATCATAAAATGATATGTTGCTGGGTTCGGCAGGGGCAACTCCATCAATGTATGAAATTGTAATAAAATTGAAGATAGCCTACTCACGTTTTGGCTTAAGTTCTTCACATGTTCTTCACATGTTTATCCGATACAATTTGATAGGAGGCGCTGTCTTCGGAAAACGAGGGGTCTGAGAATGCAGGACTCTGGGTGCAGGGGGACTGTAGATGCAGGTCTCCGAGTCTGCAGCTTCATACTACTCACAAAAACGGCATCTACGGGGCCATAACGTAAGATACAAAGTAATGGAGCGTTTTATACATTGTCGTGTTTCTTTAGAAAATAAATATTTTTTAAAATAAACTAAAATAAACCCTTAAAGGGACAGTTCACCCAAAGATGAATATTGTCGTAATTTACTCACGACTCATGTTATTTCAAACCTGTATGACTTTGTCTTTTGTTGAACATAGAAGAAAATATGTAGAAAAATGTTAGTAACCTAACAGCTTTGCTTACCATGGACTTAAAATGTTTGGGCAAATAAAACATAATATATCTTGTATTCCACAGAAGAAAGGAAGTCATGCATTCGGAGACGTGAGTGAAGCATATAAGATTTTTGGTGAACTAACCTTTTAGAACTATGTCCTAGTTAGTTTAGGGTTAGTGATGTCACTAACACGGGAGGAATGTCGCGTTGTCCCTACCAGCCAGTTTTTGTAGTCCTTTTCTTAAAAGCAAATATCACCCTATGCTTTGAGCATTGTAACATTGCAGATGTTGTTTATGATCGAACAGCAACATGTCACACTAACTAAAGTTAGGAAAGTGAAATAATCAACCACCCCTTTAACAAACTAAAACCTTCACACTTAAATTAACGATAGTTTAATTTGCTGTCTTATGATACAGAATTCTGGTCCTTGATATTAATTGGCGCGATCTATGATCGAACCATTGTGCCATCAGTCACACCTGTGACAATAGCTTGTTTTCATATGATGTCACGCCACTGCGTTGCCATGGCGCGAAATGCAGATGGAGGGCAGGAAGTGATTTTCTACATTTAGGAAGCACTATAACAAACTCAAATGCCTATGTTTTGCGTCGTTTATGGTTGCTCAAATCGATTAAACCACAAGGAGTTTTTATCGTGTGCCAAAAGTTGTTGTTCATAAGGAGGGAAAATACAAGAAATTGACAGAAAAACAGCGGGAAAAATGCCTTGTAAACCTAACTTACGTCTGCGGTTGGGAGGAGCCGAATGGGAAAATGCCCGTGTGTTTGTACAGTGTGCAGTGATCACTTCGTCAAATGTGAGTTAATACATTATTTATGTGGCTTATAATTACATTATTCAGGTGTTTAAATAC
>JAQIUQ010002331.1:0-87500 GCA_030378365.1 Hybognathus amarus | reverse complement strand
GACTTAGTCATATCTTCATGTTTTCCAAATTAAAATCATCTAATTTGCGTACGTATTAATTTATCTATCTTTGTGGATTAGCTTGTTCACGTGACAATCAGTGTTGCCAGATTGGGCGGTTTCCCGCCCAATTGGGCGGTTTTGCATTTGATTGTGCGGGTAAAAATTGGTTTGGGCGGGTGGACAAAAATTGGGCGGGTTTGGGATCAGTTTGGCGGTTTTCAAAAAAAAAAAGGCTAATTATTTAACACAAATAATACAACCCACGTGTGCATGTACTCCATCCAATCAATCATTGTAATGTAACTAAACACACCCACTGCATACTCGGCTGTGTTGGTGATGTTGACAGTTGACGGGCGGCTTGACGTTAACGTCACGAGTCACAACTCAAGAGCCAATCGAATGATAGCAGAAGCTGCAGTCAAAACTCAGTCAGCAGCACTCAGCGGGAAATACAAATTAAAAAGATGTCGAAGTGGGCAAAATATAAAAAAACTTACCGAAAGGAGTGGGAGAGTGATTCGGATCTAAAGCCATGGATAACGCAGTCTAAATCGGATGATGGCAAAGCTCACTGCAAATTCTGCAACATCGACATAAGGGCTCACTTTAAGGATTTGAAGGACCATGCCGAAACCAAGAAGCACAAGATGCGGTGCCTGCCCACAATTAAGGCTTTCACAGTGAGTAAAGCTAGTTTAAGCAACTCTGCGGCCATCTGTGATGACCAGAAGCGCCGTGAACTGCGGATAGCAACATACGTTGCTTGCCACACGTCAGTTAATGCCGTGGACGACTTATCGGACATACTAAAGGATGAGATCGGAGCATTTCAAATGCACAGAACCAAATGTACGGCTGTCATCAAGTCAGTTCTTGCACCATATTTTAGAGAACAACTTCGACAGGACATTGGTGACTCGCCTTACTCTCTTTACTTGGACGAAACAACCGACATTACCGTAAACAAGTTACTTTGCATATGTGTAAAATATCGTTCTAAGACACTCAATCGGTTTGTGAGCACTTACCTGGGACTTGTCGAACTTTTGGAAGCTGATGCTAATGGGATTGTGGATGCTATCATCGGCTTTCTGCAAGCTAACGCGCTGAATGTAGCAAACATGGTTGGCATAGCAACAGATGGAGCAAGCGTAATGGTGGAGAACATCATTCCGTGCAGTGCCGATCCTGACCTCCCTGGGGCCCTAAGCAAAATTCTGCTAAGGGGCCCTCTACCTGACCCGTGACGCCGTGACGTGAGCTATATAAACCATTTGCCAATGCTACACAGTCACACCTGACACTTCAGTGCTCCAAATATAACCCTCCCTCCTTTAAACAAAACAGTCAAAGAAAAGAATGAGGTTCAAACAAACAATATTTATTGAATAGAGTATTTTCCATAGAATATTAAGATAACACGTGAATATTATTAAGTAAGTGAAAAGTAACGTAAACATAAATAAGAATAACAGAATAAATTATAACCCTGAGCTTTGGTTTTTGGGATTAACTTTTGTTCTCTCTACAGCCTGGGCATTAGGTGATGCAACTAGTGATGCAGATATCAATAATCCCTGTGAGTGATGACATCATTGATATCAAGAATTTACTTGTGTACAAGTGAACATGTAATTCCTGATATCCATTGGTAGATAAAAATGAAACTAAGGGGCCTTACTAGTAAAAAATAATCAAGAATTCACATTGCAAATAGTAAAAAAAAGTGAATTCTTGATATAAAAAATACATAAACTGTGAATGAATAAAAGCTAAAACGGCTTGCCATGGCATGTTAAAGTTTTTTTTTTAATACATATTGAAGCAATTCTTGATTTATGGTTATTATTTACTGAGGGATGTTCATCCATATTGGTTTAAATTCAACATTTTAAATTCATACCCTATATATCAATAGTCAATCAATGTCAAATTGTCAATATTGCTTTCCATCTTGCATAATTAGTGCTGCTGCAGTTGTTTAGAATGTTTAACTACACATTGACTGAGACTAAATCAGTGTCTTGTTTTAAAAGTATGTATGTATAATGCGTACTTTGATGAGGAGTGCCATCATTTCCCGCCCATATATTGTACAGTATGTCCACATATATTTCTGCTTGAAAAAATGCGCGTTTCATTTCGTGCACGCGCATATGAACGCATGACAGCCTAACACACGCGACCCGGTTATCTTTTCCGAGCTGCAGTAAACAAACACCGTTGCACAACTTGCACTATGTTGTTTATCAAAAACAAACGTAATAAATAATTGTATTTTACTCTCACTTTTGTCAGTCAGGCACAAAGAGAAGTGATGCAAGAGATGCACTGCCTGTCTGCCCAGCTAGGTTAAGACCGAAAAAACACAATAGAAATGCACATAAACTTAACTTTACTTTGCTGGCTGACATCAAACTTGGAGAGGAGAGAACACAAGTTTACCTGAATGTTGTTCCCGCAATTCACATGTTTTTTTCTTCTTCCTCTTATCGTGACCAGAGGGATAGTTTCGCTTTATTTTGTCAACATTAATTGACGCGCTATGACACGAGGAGGGGGAGGCGGGGCCTTGAGTAATTTGCGGGGCCCTACGCAGCTTGCGTAGTGAGCGTATAGGGCGGATCGGCTCTGATTCCGTGTATACGCTGCTCAAACAGAAACAGCCTAACTTACAACTAATCAAATGTGTATGCCATTCCCTGGACATTGTAGCTCACAAGGCAATGCAGCAGCTCCCTAGCAATATTGACTACATGATCAGGGAGACTTACAACTGGTTTGCACATTCATCTAAGCGTCAAAATGACTACCGAACACTTTATGAGACGGTTAACAGTGGAGGATGTTCTTTGAAAATGCTTTCCCCAAGTTCCACCCGCTGGTTAGTGACAGCAGATTGCATTGACAGAATCCTTGATCAAGAAGATGCACTTACTTTACATTTCAGTGTAGCAGCAAGCTCTGAACACTGCTATGCAGCGCGACTTCTGAGTGAAATGTACAAAGACAAGACCAACATCATTTACCTGCATTTTCTCCGTCCATTACTTCTGGAAATTAAAGCTGTCAACAAGTGTTTTCAGTTAGAGACCGCTGATAGCCTTGTAGTTTTCCGGGACCTCAAACGGCTGTACATGTCAACACTGAGACGTATAATCAAGCCGAGCGTTTTCCGTATGAATAACGAACAGCAACTCATGGACTTGGACCTGAAATCTTCCAGTATATACCTCCCATCTAAAGATGCTGACCTAGGGAACACATTCAGTCAGAAGTTGGAGGCGAGCAATCTGTCACCTGAGAAAAAGCAGGTGGTCTTAACACGCTGTGTAGACCTCTTAAAGGAACTCATTGCCCAGTATCAAATGCGTTTGCCTGCATCCTTGGAGTTGCTGTGGAAGCTGGAACTCCTGTCTCCTGCTTCTGTTATGTCAAACAAATCATCCTTCCGAGATCTGCCAAAGGAACTTTTTTCAGGCTCACCAGATTTACTTGAAACTCAGTGGAGAAATGTTGCCTCAGCAGGGTTCTCACCTAATTTAACCATTGATGCGTTTTGGTTAGAGGTAGACTCTTTTCAGGATGCTGGAGGAAACCACTGCTTTCATGATTTAGCACTAGGTGCAATTAAAATCCTCACTCTCCCCATTTCCAACGCTCCGGTTGAAAGAGCATTTTCGCAAGTCACGCTGCTCAAAGATGACACTAGAAATAGAATGGGATTACCACTCCTTTCTGGTTTAATGGATGTGCGCTCAGGGCTGGCACAGAATGGATGGATATCGGCTACATTCCGTCCTCCCCAACAGTTGTTGGGGAAGTTTGACGCATCCATGTACTAGACAGCTCCGCCAGACTGTAAATAGTTCTAAAACGTTTCATTCGGATCAGCTGTGTTCTTCAGCATCCTGTCAAGTTACAACCGACAGCCTGTTACTGTTCTGCATTTAAAGGTAAGATATCTCGCTATCTCTTTCACACACTCGGGTGTGCATACACCCGTTTATCAAGAGTAAAATGTAGTACTACTACTACTAATAATAATAATTTAAATATATAATTTAAATACATAGCCTATATAATTTATTAAATATAACAAAATAAACATTTGCTATTTAAATTAGATCGCAAAACATTTTAAATCTTCACTGTGAAAATGCATTGTGTGTGGTCGCATTTTAGTCATATTTGCTAATTCTCCTTGATTATTGCCCTGTTTTAATATTACCTGGGAAATTAATTTATTTTATATTTTATTTTGTTTTAATGAAATCTAAATGGTGTTTATCAACCTTGAATGACATGGCAATACAATTATATCACATTATTTTGGCAGTACAATTTTGTGCGGTTTTTTCTTGGAGTGGGCGGGTTTTGGTGAGCTTTTGGGCTGGAAATCACCGTCCCAATCTGGCAACACTGGTGACAATTCGCGTCACATTTCGTGTCCGTCTCCTGCACACGAGAAAGGAGAGAAGAAAGTTGGCAAATGTCAGATCAGTTGTAAGTTAATTCTTTATGTGCGTAGAGGTTTGCGATGTGTATTGTCTATTATGATATTCTAATTGTTTTAACAATGGACGAGGCACTGTGAGTGTGAGCTGACATCGCATTTGTCTGTCGTGTTTTCACTGCGTGATGTGTGCAGTTCTAGACATGCATTTATTATGTCTATGAATGGTTATAGGTATGTCCCCAAATTAGTTTTTGTCTTATATTTATATCATGTTGTTAGAATATCACATCAGTAAGAGTGCCGTTTTCACGTGCACAAGTGTTATTTATGTTATAGAATAGTTAAATTAAAAATAAATTTACATAGTGAGTTAGTTTTTAGACATAACATTATCAATATTGTTTGTTTTCCCTTTATTTCGCTGACTGAGAATTTCAAAATGAAACCAATGCAACAGACAGCGATGATTTATTTCATTTCAGCGAGGAAATCCTGCGTTTTGAACGAGTCATTTTAACGATTCAATCACTTGCTTCTTTCCCGTTTGAACAAATCGGTTGAAAGAAGAATTACTCCGTCAACTCGCTTATTAAGACAGCCATTTACCGCCGCCTACTGGCGGTTTTAGTTTCATATTAAAAGTAAAACATTAAAATTAGAAATCATTTCACATTTAAATATTGAATATTGATTAAAAAAACCTTATAGCTTGATTTATGCAATTGTAATATGGAGTGTATATATTAATGCCACTTCTAATGCTGCTTCTGTGTCACCTCTGCACTGCAAAGATGGATTTTTGATTGAATGATTTAATTTGACTGCTAACAGTGGTACTGTATAATTATTGTGTAATTAAGTATTACTGTATAAATAAGTATAGCTAATTACTGTATAATTGACATAAAACGTGATGCATAACCCTAAATAAGTTTAGAAAAAAATCTCCATAAATAGGTGAAAATGCCCCTGGAAATCAATTTAAGGTGGCAAATATTGCACATTAATTAATAATTTCGGTCACTGCTGTGATCTGACCACTGCATAGAATATGAAAAATATAAATATCTCCGCGAGTCTGCCGTCAACAACAGGCCTAAACCAGCCATGGCACCAGCACAAAAACACAATCAGTAAAATATCAACTAATTATTATCAACACAACGTTGAAAATATCGAGATATATTTTTGTCAATATTGCACACACCTCTAATGTATGGTATTAATTTTGATTTCTTCAGGTCTTATAAAGGTCTTAAAAAGCCTTAAATTTTACTTTAAAAAGTGTGCAGGAACCCTGCATAAGTTAGCTAACAACATTAGTGAAGTGTTGGTCACGTAAGCTATAGCTGCAATTAACCTATTATCTTCCAATAAACATTTACTAGACCTGGCTACATAACATATAACTACAGACTAGATTCACTGAGAGGTCGGCTAATGTGTGTTAAAGTAAAAAATACAGTAATTTCCTTAATTTACCAGCGAGAGGACATTCGGCAGCACAGAAAATGCATGAGGTTCAATGCTGGAACTATCCGTGGTTGAAACTAATGGGCGGGTCCACGACACGTGCGTTACTTCCGCATTCCTGAGTTACAATGGCGGTCTACGGATATGTCAGAACTCTCTAATACATGGCTCTGGTGTGTGTGAGTGAGTGAGCCTGCCACGAAGCTCAATGCAACTACAAATTTTCATTTTTTTGCTAGTTTCAACGAAGCTTAGTCCCATTGTCCACATATGGGGACATCAACTTTAGCAGCTTGGTAAATCTTTATTTTACAAAAGTTTGTCTAAATGTGCATGCCGTTTTAATCATACAACACTATTATGCATAACTTAACAAAAATCAACAATGAAATGTTATTAGATCGTTTACCTTGTGGACGTTTTGGTCTGGAGTGGCTGCGTGACATGTGACCTGTGTTCTCTGCCATCTTGAAATTATTTTTTTTTCTGTTCTGACGCCACCAGATGGCAGTACAAGTGTCCTCGTTTGTGAAAAACATGTTCCAGTCACACAGAATTAAGTATTATGCTGCACACGACCAAAATGTGATGTCCCCGTATGTGCACGCAGTAGTCTTTAGGAGGATAGTATGAATGTTTGAAGAAGAAAAAAAGTTTCGATGATAAATTTATAAGAATAATTAAGAAGAAAATCATATTCACCACGGGGGAAAAAACATTATACTCACCAAAACTACAGATTATTCTTTACACAAAAATCCATCCTTATTTCTTTCCTCAAGAAGACTTCAATTACTGTTGTACTAGGTTCTAACTGCATTTCAGTTCCAATGTTGTGTCTGTCTCACAGTCTCGTCATATTTCTAGCATAAGTTTTTATTCGCTTTATGGCTGAGAGTGCCTGTCGACAGAAGCACACAGTCACCGCAAAACATGACGATGTGTACAGCTTCCCCATGCTCTCACACAGAGTTTTGAACGAAATCAACGAGATCAGCGGGACTTTTGCCTTCAAAATCATTCGTTTCATAACTTACATTAACGTTAGTCAGTTCTGTTTTTACCCGGAGAGATTGAATAGAGTTCCGTTATTCTGCGTTTAGCTCAGGCTGAATAAGGGATTTATTTCTGCTGGAGGTCGAGCAGGGAAAGAAACATTAATTTTTGGGTTGAAAAACGATTACATCTACAGGAATATATATTTAGTTTACGCAGTTCGCTACAGATGCGGATACTACCACTAAAAGTACGCGGTCTGTACGCGCATCCAATCAAAGAACGAGAAAATACATACGTTATTATATGCCAGCTAGATGGCCCCGCTGCAGTCAAAGCGAAATCTGATTGGCTGATTAAATCTGACGGATTATCTGATTGGTTAAAGAATTGCCATTCATTTATACTACAGACGCCCGCACTGCCGATTCTGAAGGCCTCCAGGCAGATTTATTTACCCGGCAACGCATGATGGATGAAATATGATTGGATACAAGCTCTAACATAAATACATACTACTGAAAGCAGCGCAACCAAGAGAAAAGCTATGAAATTAAGAGAACTATTTGGAATAATTTAATGCTAATTCATGGAAAAAATATATTAAAGTGCAAGTCAGTGATTCTGATAGTGTTTAGGCCAGCAGAGAAGGCCTTGCTGGCCCTGACGGCCCACCACTGAACAAATGTAAACCTTAAGTACGTATTTGACATCCAATATTTTCTATTTAATGTGAGGGTAATATTGGATAGCTAAAGCACTAAATAAATAAATGATCTGTTTGACTAAATGTTTTTTTCTTTTCCTTCACAGACTGCTCCTTCCGGGGCGTCATTGCAAGCTCCATCTGCAGTTCGACTGCATCGTTTGTGGTCAGAGACCTTGCCGCCAGAGGACCACAGGTGGATTGCCAGCAGGCTTTTCAAACATGGGTCCAAGGGAAAACCAGAGCTTCGAGACGACCTACAGCTCTGGTATCACCACCACAGCCAGCTCTTATCTACAACCAGGCTCCAGCTCCAGACAGATTTTTTAGTCATGCTCTGTTGCTGTGGATGCCGTACAAGCTGTGGAAGATAAAGGCTGTCTGTCCCAATTCTGCCTGCGGTCAGCATCAGCTAACTGGAGGCGGTCTGCACAAAAGGGCACGGCAGGTTCTGGACATCGATAGGATGTACAACATGGTCACAGAAACCCACATCTGTAACAAGTGTAAAGCCTCGCATGTGTCCTGGAGTTAGACCATCCTGCAACAGCTGGATCTGGGCCATCGCTCTGAATTTCGGGTCATCCTCACGCGCAAGTAAGTACACTTTAATTCCACATCCAGTTGATAGCCCATCACCACATATGTTTGCAAATACTTTACAAATCAAATATGTAAAATATATGAATATGTGTATTTTGCTCTTCCTAAGGTATGCCTGTGACATGAGAGTCATTCGGCTCCTGCGTGAGCGTGGCCTAGGCAACAGTCCCACGCGGGTCATTAAACAGCTGCGTGAGAACCACAGCGAGGAGTGGCTCCAACGTATGGCCCGGTACACCACCCAATGCGTGGACTTCCTCAAACGTCCCGGGGTGTTGCAAGTAAAGTTCCAGGAACCCCCAGAGCCTACAGTGGTGCCAAGCTGCAAGTGGCTGCTCACCGTCTACAGCCAAGACATCCTGACAAGGCTGGATGAAATCCATGCAAGGATAACATCCACGTATGGTTCAGTCTTGAAGATGGATTCCACTAAAAAGGTTAGCTGGGGATTTTTGTTCTTTTATGGTGTTTACTGTTATATCATTATCAGGGCATGAGTATCATATTCTACATGGTGTGATGTTTCATAACATTGCATGCTTCCTGTCATCTACTGCAGATCACCAAGAAGCTGGCTGCCAGGGGGAAGGGACTCTGGCTTACCTCTGTTGGCAATGAGTTTGGTCAGGGTGCTCATGAGTGTGCTGACAGCACAGGAAGGAGCAGGACTGGACAAGATGGTTGATGGTCTGGTGAAAAGGTACCAGCAGGCTGGTGTGGATCCACCTACAGTTTTGTATGTGGACTGTGGCTGCTGCACTGATGTGGGTGAGACCAAGCTAAAAACCAGGTTCAGAGGTTGGCCTGATCTCATGATCCGCTTGGACATCTGGCATTATATGCGCAGGATCGCCATGGGGTGTACAACTGATGCCCATCAGCTGTATCCCATCTTCATGTCACGGCTGTCAGCGTGCATTTTTGAGTGGGATGCGCAGTGGCGGCGCCAGGGGGGGTCTTGGGGGTCTGAGACCCTCCCAAAAAATCCTTGGACCCCCCATTTGACCCCCCACCTCTTCCTGATAATTTTTTTTTTATCCAGGATAAAGATTCAAAAATGTTTCTCCTCAAAACTTACGCAGAACAATAATAATTTATAATTTATTAGAGATACAAAAATTATAAACACAAGAATCACTGCCACGCCCCATGAACGCCGTGCTACACCTTGCGTCATAGCGTTCAGGCTGCGCGAGCCCGCGAAGTGATACGCTGAGCTGCTACAGCTTGAAGCTAAAAATGGATCGCTTTCCTTATACCTAAAAAAAAAAACGAGAGCAGACGAAAATTATTGCAATAGGACTCGGAGTGAAAATATACCCGTTGCAGTGGTGGAGGGCGAGCCCTGTTTGATCCTAGAAACCGAGGACACTGAGGAATTGGAGGATGAGGAGGCTCGCGAACGGAACAACTCGCAGCCCCCGAGCGCCGGAGGAGACAGGTGAGCAGATGGAAAGAAATGGCGCCTGGATCGAGCGTTTCAGCGGTCATCGGATGGTGGGAATCCTGACGGCGGGGTGGATTTGAACGGGGGATTTAAGCCACAGCCCAGCCGAGAAACCAAGACAGCCTCAACTAAAATCATACCCGCGTCGTTCTTTTGGATCGCAGGGGCAGCTAGGCATCCAGGAGTTTTAGTTACTCTGGTTCAAACAGTACGAGTGGCTCTGAATATTCTGTGTCAAGAATACGCGGCTTTTTGTTTTCCTGCTTACGGCGTTTAAAAACCTACCTCAGAAACAAAAGTGGCGATGTCCGAACCAGCAATCTTGCTGTGCTGGCAATCAGCTCAAGAAGAACAAAAGAGATGGATGTGGATGTTGTTATTGATCGCTTTGCAGCTAATCATAACAACAGGCGAATTGTTCTCTTTTAAGTGGTGAGTGCACTCCTTACATTATATTTTAACAGGTTTAAATTGTACAGTATTTAATGTGCTATAAATACAATTGTTGCAGGAAATCACACCTGTGTATAAAAGAAGACAGGAGGAGACTGGACAAAAGACAAGCAGAGAAGATGACAGGCAGAGACTGGAGAGTAAAGTGGTTAGTTTGGTATTTTACACTTAAATCTCTGTTTTATGATTGTTTCTGATGAAATTGAAAGGTTAAGGCTGAAATTTGGACAAATGCTGCTGTCCAGAGAATTTTAGGTTTCTGTGTTAGCACCCCCCCCCCCCACCTCCACAATGGTTGTTATATGTGCACTGGAACAATCATTCATAAAACAACATTAGTTTACAAAGATCGTGAAACGAGTGGTCTGGGGTGTTGCTTTTGCAGTGATTTTTGTGTCACAAAAAAGATGCTTTTTGCAGCAATTTTTGTGTGAGCATATCAGTGAACACCCCAGACCACTAGGTGAGTTTCACATCTTTGTAAACTAAAGTTTATATGCAACCATTGTGGAGGTGTGGGGGGGTGCTAACACAGAAACCTAAAATTCTCGGGACAGCAGCATTTGTCAATTTCAGTCTAAACCTTTCAATTTCATCAGAAACGATCATAAAACAGAGCTTTAAGTGTAAAATACCAAACTGAACCCTTTAAGAGCAGCAGAGAAGAGGACAGGAGGAGACGACAAAAGAGCTGTCAGTATTGGTGAGTGAAGTGAGGTGAAACTCTTCCTATTGTATTGCTGTACTTAGCATAAATACTAACCTATTCATGTGTACTATAAACTCATATGTTGCAGTAAATCACACTTGTGGAGACTGAGGAGAGGAGAGAAGATGCCAGGAGGAGACTGGACAATTGAGTGGAGGAGACTGGACAATAGAGCAGATAAGATGCCAGGAGGAGACTTGACTGAAGTAGGGCAATTAAAAGGTGGTGAGAGTAGAGAATGAGAATAGACACCATTTTTGTAAATTTGTTTTCTGTCATAGGTGTGGCTATGGCAATTACAGTTCGAGCTGCATATTGTTTGCAAACTGCAATTGATTAATTAAAAACAAAGAAGTTGATATGCTGTGTTGTTTTTATTGTTAAGTAGCAGTATATGCAGTTATTAGCCGTGTCAACAGTATTTTTCGTGGTTTCCATGAGACCCCCCTTGAAATGATCAGGACCCCCCATTGCCCCCCCAATCAAAATTGTCTGGAGCCGCCACTGATACTTCTATGCTTCGTAAAGCAAAGAGAGAGCAGTTGATATCCCAGGGTTGGCCTGCGCTGACAGATGAAGATGTCAACAAGCATCTCACCAGGGAGGAGCTGGCACTGCATTGCCGGAAGAGGACCTGTGGAGAGGAGACTACCATCCTTCTCCTTGAGCGGCTGCTTACAGAGCTCCTGAGCAGTAAGGGCAAAGACTCCCTGGGTGTTCCTCTCCTGGACCGAGAAAGGATGGAGCACATCTGGAATGTCCAGAAGAAGCATGTGAAATGCATTCAAGACCCCCCTGGTGTTGTGCTCTACACAGAGACAGGGACCCTAAACAAGGAAGGCGTGCTTCTGAAGACATACAGATGTGCCAGAGGCTCCACTTCTCTCGAGTCATTTCATTTACACCTGAACCGTTTCATCCCAGGTATTGTCTTTTCCACACACACTGTGCATGTGTAAGAAAGAGCATTAAGTGTTTTTGTGTGTTTCTTTAACACCCCTAAAACACTGTTGTGTCTATTTACAGGGACCAGTGCAAACAGTCTGAATTTTCAGATTTATCTGCTGGAGGGTCTACACCGGTGGAACCAGGACCGGGAGGCTGCTTGAAGGCATGGGCGGTATCCAAATTTTGATACCGTCAAACCTCCTCCCTATTTTACCGCGGTATACGGTATTACCGCGTGACTAATTAAAAATTAAGAGATAAGGCTCAGACGGCATCACACATGTTCAACCAGAGAGTGTCGATTCCAATAATGCATCTAAAAGCTGTCAATCAACTATTAGAAAACTGGAGATGCACATTGTCTCAAACCAGAGAATGTGAGCAGAGTGGTGATATTTCCTCCAGAGAGGAGAGCGCATTTCTGAAGATCACGCGCAAGTTCTGTCCACTCGGCGCCACGAGCCCTGAATGCCCGCAGTGACATGCTGGTTAGAAAATCTGAAAACATTTAAATTGTTTATTAATAAACTAGTGTTTTCTAGCCTATGTCAGTTGCTGAAAAGATAAAGATTGAATTGACGATGCAAACTCGCATCTTCGCGTTAGTGAACGCGAATAAAGAGTAGCCTAATGCACACTTCATATGAATTAGCCTAAAGCAGAGAGCTGCCCATTTCTTTTAGTTTGTAATTGTTTTGTTTAAAAGTAGACATTTCAAGCTTACTATATATATATATACACACTTCTCAGATCTTTTAAGACATGCATCTTATATGCCGAGTTTCAGTTCATGTATGAGTCGACGCTCCAGTCACGCGCCGGCGCGTGTCCTGATTGTATACTATATTTGCTTTTTATTTATTAATCCAGGCAATTCGTTGATGAAAAAAAATAAATAAATGAAGGTGCAATTTTTTCAAAACGAAATTCGTTTTAAAGAAAGGCTTTCTACAAAACGTAATAAGTGGTCATAATCATGTCTGACTGACCCAACGTGTTTTCTGTCAGTTGCTGCAAAGATAAAGTTTGCATTGACGATGCAAACTCGCATCTTCGTGGTAGTGAACGCGAATAAAGAGTAATGCACACTTCATATGAATTAGCCTAAACATAAGCAGAGAGCAGCCCATTTCTTTTAGCTTGTTTGTTTTGTTTAAAAGTAGACATTTCAAGCTTACTTTAGCTTGTATCTAATATGCGAGGTTCAGTTCATGTATGAGTCGCGCTCCAGTCACGCGCCAGCGCGTGTCCTGATTATATACTATATTTGCTTTTTATTTATTAATCCAGGCAATTCGTTGATGAAGAAAAATTTAAAATGAAGATGCAATTTATTCAAAACGAAATTCGTTTTAAAGAAAGGCTTTCTACAAAACAAAACGTAATAAGTGGTCATAATCATGTCTGACTGACCCATTCCAAATGTTTGGGCATTTTATGATCTTATCTTATTCATCTCATGAAGTACCCTTTTCATAAAATCAACATACATAGAAAAACATCATATTATCAAACATAAATATGAAAGGAATACATTTTTTTTTTCAAACCTAGCTTATATTTAAGCGTCACACGGTCCGGCCCGCTGTAGACTACAAGCATGTGTGCGTGCATGTGGTGGTGGGGCGTAATTTTCAAATAATAATCGAATAATACCAGGCAATCTTTAAATATTATTTTTGCTTAAAATGCCCATCCCTGCCAAACTGCAGAAGTCGTGTTCTTCTTCGAGACCAGGTCACTCAGTGCGCAACTGCAATCTTTGCCCTCTCTACCCACTCTCTCTTCACCACACTGTCACGTCATGAGAACCAGACATAAGCATTTTTAGCCATTAAATAAATTGTATTTAAAATATTGCACTTATATAGGAGACAAGGATTCCTCCTATATAAGTGCATTGTTTTTTTTTCTGACGGTATGACGATATTGAAACTGATACCGTTGCTATTTTTAGATCCCGCGGTATACGATATTACCGTAATACCGCCCAAGCCTAGCTGCTTCCCTGTCATCTGGAGCCATCAGCTTTGCGCAGCTACACAGGAGAACTTGTTCACTGAGTAGATTTTTAAGACCAGTTCTTTTACTTGTACTTAAGTAACATTTTATTGAAATAGTAGTACTTTTACTTGAGTAGCATATTTTATTAGTCTTTCCACCTCTGATATTAGCATAGACGCCATCCGCCTTTGATGTACCAAGTACATCAGGATTTACAGGACGTGGTCCCGGTTCCGGCTGATCTAAACTATGCAGCCTAATTTGAATTTAGGAAGTCTATAGTGTGTTATAAGTATGCTAGGCCAAAGAGATGTGTTTTTAGTCTAGATTTGAACTGACAGAGTGTGTCTGCTTCCCGGACAATGTTAAGGAAGATTGTGCCAGAGTTTTGGTGCTAAATAGGAAAGTATGTACCACCAGCAGTCGATTTTGATATTCTAGGTATTATCAACTGGCCCGGAGTTTTGAGATCGCAATAGACATGAAGGACTATAATGCGTTAAGAGCTCGCTCAAGTTCTGCAGAGCTAAACCATTTCACGAGTTCACACTTACATATAATTTTGAGTGAGTAAGATTCAATGCGTATTTGGCGTGCTGTCTGGAGGGAGGGCTCCGAGCTCGGAATTCTGCCCGAACCCAGAGTATTCCCCTGTATGTAAGTGATTTTTAGAAAGAGGAGTGTGGAGAACTAGGAGTGTGGAGAAGGGGTGGAGGAGGGATGCTGCAAACTGTCAATGGATCGAGGTAAGACTGCTGAGTCTATATGTACCCTCTTATCATTGATTGCTGTCCACTTGTGTTAATTATCTGAACGTGCTCCTCCGAACTTAGTTAATAAAACTTAATTTAGTGCTTTGTAAGTAATCAGCAATATTTTACAACTTATACAATGTTTAATAGGCAGCCAATGCAGGGTTGACAGACCGGGCTAATATGGTCAAACTTCCTGGTTCTGGTAAGAACTCGAGCTGCTGCGTTTTGAACTTGCTGAAGTTTGTTTATTAAGCGTGCAGGGCAACCACCCAGTAGAGCATTACAATAATCTAGCCTTGATATCATGAACACATGATCTAATTGCTCCGCATTTGTCAATGAGAGCATATGGCGTAATTCAGACATATTTTTAAAGATGGAAAAATGCGGTTCTACAGAAACTAGACACATGACTTTCAAAAGAGAGATTGGTATCAAAGAGCACACCCAGGTTCATAACATACTTAACAGAGCAGCCATCAAGTGTTAGACAGTATTCCAGGCTGTTACGTGTGGAAGTTTTTTGTCCAATAATTAGTAATCTCTGTTTTTTTTTTTTCAGAATTTAATAGTAGGAAATTACTAGTCAATTTTTTATATCAGCTATGCATTCCGTTAATATTGTACATGGGTAAGTTTCGGTTTTGAAGAAATATACAGCTGAGTATCATCAGCATAACAGTAAAAGCTTATTACATGTTTCCTAATGATATCTCCCCAGGTTAGCATGTACAGAGTGAATAGCAGTGGTCCTAGTACTGAGCCTTGTGGCACGCCATACTGAACTTGTGATCGATAAGACATCTCTTCATTTACTGATAAGAATGAATTAAACAATGCTAATGCAGTTCCACTAATGCCAACATAGTTTTCTAGTCTATTTAAAAGAATGTTGTGGTCAATTGTGTCAAATGCAGCACTAAGATCAAGTAACATTAGTAGAGAGATACAACCACGATCAGATGATAAGAGCAGATCATTTGTGACTCTAATAAGAGCTGTCTCTGTACTATGATGTGGTCTAAATCCTGATTGAAAATCCTCGCAGATATCATTTCTTTCAAGAAAGGAACACAGTTGTGAGGATACTGCTTTTTCCAGTATCTTTGACAGGAAAGGCAGATTCGAGATTGACCTGTAATTAACTAATTCTGTAGGATCAAGTTGCGTTTTAAACAAGCGGTTTTATCATAGCTAGCTTAAAGGTTTTTGGTACGTATCGTATGACAAAGACGAATTAATGATATTAAAGGGGTCATGAACTGGCTTTTTACATTTTATTATATTGTTGTCTGATGTCAATTTATGACGTTCACTTGGTTTTTGCATTCAAAAACATAAAAATGAAAAGTAATAGGCTATTTTGTACCCTAGTTTTGAGCCTAGCTGAAAAACGCTCGGTTTTTATGGGCGTCTCGCACTAAAGACTTGGAAGTAAATGCCCACTGCTGTGAGTGGATACCAGTTTTGCATATTATAATGAGTTTCAACTCACCCATTGGTGCACTTGGGGAAATTGTTTTGAAAACGTCTAATGTTGTAAAATGGCAACCGGAATGATTCCCCATATATGTTCGACCCAGAGTCCGTGTGTTGCACAATTCCTGTCAGATCCAACATAGAATGCACAGCACAGTTCTTTACTCATAATCGGTCTGCAAATCCAGTCTTGTTTACAAAACAATCCTCAGTGGCATATGCAGCGACTGTCTTCTTCCACAACCAGGCACTGCACATTTTTTTGTATTGCTCGGGAGCTCTATCCGGTAGGTCTATGTTATTTAGCTATGCGTGTAATGCGTGAATCGGTGGGCGGGGCTGTGTTGAAGTAGGTGTTAATCTTCTTCTGCAGGGGTGGTGTTTTATCCTCTTTGACGTCATAGTTCCCCACTTTGAAAAGTGAGTCGTTTGCCGAGGCTGGTGTCAATAAAAGCTTTTACTGGACTAACAAGGATGTTTTCAGTTCTGAAACTTACAGGATATTCTTATAATATGAGATGTCAAAAGCTCAAGGAAAATTTGATTTCTCAGTTCCTCACCCCTTTAAGAAGAGCATCTATGACCTCTGGAATCATCTCTTTCAGTAGTTTAGTCAGTATAGGGTCGAGCATACAAGTTGTTGATTTAGATTAATTAACAAGTTTGCAAAATTCTTCCTCTCCTTTAGCAGCAAATGAAACAAATCTTTCCTCAGGGAGACAACAATGCACCCCCTGATGCGGGGGTTATAATAATAGCCCTGGCTTTAATTTTCCCATATCGTTGAAATGCACCAACTTGTATTTGAGACAGGCGTCCTGAGAAAGCCTTTATAATGTAGTGTTGAGATGTTGTTCATTGAGTCTCTAATCTCTAAAAATCACCAAATGCTCCACGTGAAACTGCGGTCTTCCAACCTTTTACTATCGTGTCAATTGATTTCATTAATATGTGTGAGGGAGAGAGATCAAAACAGCGCTGTTTTGTTTTGCGCTGTTTCGTGTTTTTTGAAGACGTGGCCGCAGCACAACTCACTTTCTGGAGGTATACTGCCCCAATCTGGTATGGAATATGGAGTATGATTTTTTTTTTTTTTTTTACAGATGGCACCTTTAACAGGAGACTGTTAAGTTGAAGCAGGCGATAGCCCGGTGGTGGTGGAGACAGCTGAGGCTGTAGTCGGTGACAGCCTGGGGGTGGTGGAGGCAACCAAGGCTGTAGCAGACAACAAATCCAGCGATAAAAACAGCCGAGACCTTAGCAAACGACAAATGTGGTGGTGGAGAAGGAGGTAGCTGACAACAAGTCCTGTGATTGAAGCAGTTGAGGCCATAGCAGACAAATCCAGTGATGGAAGCAGTGAGGCCGTAGCAGACGACAAGACTCAGTGATGGAGGCATTGAGGCCATAGCAGACGACTAGTCCAGTGAAGGAAGATGCGGCTGAGACTGTAGCAGATGACAGCCCAGAGATGGATGCAGCTGAGGCTTTAGCCGGTGACTGCCTAATGGTTAAAGCAGCTGCGGCTGCAGCAGACGATAAACTGGTGGAATAGGCAAGGCAAGGCAAGTTTATTTATATAGCACATTTCATACACAATGGCAATTCAAAGTGCTTTACATAGAAGAAATTAAAATATTCAAAAGAAATCAGAATAATTAAAACAGTTTAGAATAAAAAAATAAAAATACTGATAAAAATAAAATACAGTAAATTAAAACAATTTAGAATAAAATTAAGTACAGTAACAGTCGGACGAACAGTGGCACAGTGCTCATTCAGTAAATGCACAGCTAAACAGATGTGTTTTGAGTCTGGATTTGAATGTGACTAGTGTAGGAGCACACCTGATCTCTTCTGGAAGCTGGTTCCAGCTGCGGCTGGCATAATAGCTAAAAGCAGACTCTCCATGCTTTGAGTGAACCCTTGGTATTTTTAGCTGATGTGATCCTAATGATCTGAGTGATCTGTTGGGTTTATATTCAGTGAACATATCTGCAATATATTGAGGTCCTAACCCATTGAATGATTTATATACCAGTAGTAATACTTTAAAATCAATCCTAAATGTAACTGGCAGCCAGTGTAAAGACCTGAGGACTGGTGTGATGTGTTCATATTTTCTGGTCCTGCTCAGAATCCTGGCAGCAGCGTTCTGTACGAGCTGCAATTGTCTTGTGGTCTTTTTAGGAAGGCCAGTGAGGAGGCCATTACAGTAATCCACCCTGCTGGTGATGAAAGCATGAACAAGTTTCTCTAAGTCTTGACTGGAAACAAAGCATCTAATTCTTGCAATATTGCAATATATTTTCAGATGATAGTATGCTGATTTAGTTATTGCTTTGACATGACTATTGAAACTAAGGTCTGACTCTAGAGACACACCAAGATTCCTGACTTGATTTGTAGTTGTTAGACCCCTAGCGTCAAGGTATGCATTCACCTTGAGAACTTCATCTTTGTTTCCAAACACAATGACTTCAGTTTTGTCTTTGTTTAACTGAAGAAAGGTTTGACACATCCAACCATTTACTTCATCAATGCATTGGCACAGGGAGTTAATGGGGCTGTAGTCGTTAGGCGATAGGGCTAAGTAGAGCTGTGTGTCATCTGCATAGCTGTGGTAAGCGATTTGGTTCTTTCTCATTATTTGGCTCATTGGGAGCATATACAGGGTGAATAGGAGTGGCGCAAGAATCGAGCCCTGAGGGACTCCGCATGTCATGGATGTCCACTCAGACTCACAAAATAACCTCTCCCTTCTAAGTATGACCTGAACTATTTTAGGACTATCCCAGAAAGCCCCACCCAGTTTTCCAGCCTGTCAAGAAGTATGTTGTGATCGACAGTGTCAAATGCAGCACTGAGGTCGAGTAGTACCAACACGGATAATTTGCCTGTGTCAGTATTTAAGCGAATATCGTTTATTATCTTTATGAGCGCTGTCTCCGTGCTGTGATGCGATCGGAAACCAGATTGAAAATTGTCAAAGTATCCATTTGAGCTTAAGAATTTGTTCAGCTGATTGAAGACAACCTTTTCAATGATCTTGCCTATGAAAGGAAGATTTGAGATCGGTCTATAATTACTTAAGATGGTCTTATCCAGATTGCTCTTTTTCAGGAGGGGCTTGACAACTGCAGTTTTCAGGGAGTTCGGAAAACTGTGAGGCATTTACCACTTCTAGGAGATCTGCTTCTAAGCTGTGTAACACATTTTTGAAAAAGATGTGGGAAGTGTGTCAAGGGCGCAGGTTGATGTCTGCGCCCTGTTCTTCCAAAATTGTGCCATCAATTTCTTCGAAATCAGACATAGTTACTAATTTCTCAGGTTGTGGTGTGATCTGCCTGACCCCAGAGCAACTCAAGGATGTGCTGATCACCTTTCTGATATTATTGATTTGCTCAGAGAAGAAAGAAGCAAACTCACTGCATTTCCTTTCTGAGAGCATTTCTATGGGAATCTGGCTTGGGGGGTTTGTCAGTCTCTCTACAGTAGCAAAAAGAGTGTGTGTGTTGTTTATATTGCTGTTTATAATATATTTGAGAAGAAAGTCTGTCTAGCTTTGCCTAGTTCCCTATTGAAAGCGTGGATGCTGTCTTTGTAGATGTTATAATGGACTACAAGTTTTGTCTTCCGCCACATGCGCTCTGCTCTTCTGCATTGTCTTTTCATATTTTGCACTGCTGTTGAGTTTCTCCAAGGTGCTTTTTGTCTACCATTATTCATCCTGACTTTCACAGGAGCAATATCATCAATTACACTCTTAACTTTTGAGTTAAAAGAATCAAGGAGAAAATCAACAGAGTCGGCAGATATGCTTGGTTTTAAAGATATAGCCTTCATAAATAGCACACCTGTGTTTTCATTTAGGCATCTCTTCTTGACAGACACAGCTCTAGCTTCAATGGCAGGAGAGATCAATATATCAAAGAAAATACAGAAATGATCAGACAGTGCTACATCCTTAAGAACAATCGATGAGATGTTTAAACCCGTACTGATAAGTAAATCTAGAGTGTGTCCACGATTGTGTGTGGGACCATGTACATGCTGTGTCGGATCAAAAGTTTTTAAAACAGTTTTGATTTCTTTTGCCATATTGTTTTCTGCATTATCTATGTGAATGTTAAAATCTCCAGCAATGGCAAAACAGTCAAACTCAGAGGCAATTGTTGATCCCAGCAAAGGCTGGAGAGTATTTTGGAGGCCTGTAAACAATGATAAGTAAAATAGTTGGAGCACCTTTTAACACAATACCCAGATATTCGAAAGAGGGGTAATTCCCAAATGATATTTGCTTACATTGATAAACATCTTTAAAAAGAACAGCTAATAAAGTTGTTCTGTCAGATATGTGCAGGATGCAAAAGATGAGGACAAAAGGAATCTCAATGCAGATGCTTTGTTTACAAAATTCAACTTTCAGATATAAATGGAAATACACTCCAGGGCCCGGTTTTTCAAAAGGTTAAATCTGGATAAAATTAATCCGGATTTAGTCATCCTTTTTTTGCGATTGCGTGATCACGTAATCCAGCTTACTTTTGAGCCAGTTTTTCAAAGCAACATCGGATTGGATCAATCTGATCCGGATAGGAACTTTTCAGGATCACCAAATCTGGATAACCAGTGCTCAAACAGGATAGGAAATCACAATGTAGAACTATGTAAAGAGCAACCGGTATACAAAAAAAGTAACAAACACTGTAGATTGAAGATATTTATAACAAGATTTATTTATTGATTTATATTTATTTATTACAAGATTTATTGAATTAAAAAAAAGACTTAATGTCAAATACTCCACAATAATTTCAGACTTCCTCATCTGATGTGGAGAGACCAGCTTGTCTGAGTGTAGCCGTTAGGAGGCGTGATATCAAGTTCGGCCTTGGTTTGCTGCAGTTTGGTCAGAGTCAGTTGTTCCTCTGCCAGAACGAGCAAAAAGAATGTGCAACAAGGGACGCAGTAGTTAGACACTATTTCTGATTTGGATTTGTTTTGAATTTCAAAAATCAGTAATTGCCAATCTTTGCATTTTTTTTTTTTTTTTGGTTATTCTGTAATCATTGCATGCATCACTAATAAATATTCTAAAAACAAAAATATTTTCAATTGTGATGAATATATACATAAATCAATTAGTGAAAGAATAACATTTATTGTTTTTGGTCAATTTTGACAGCTGTTTGGGGAATTATTTTATGAGGCCAAACTCTTTCTACTTTGCTGTAGGCCTATACTGAAAGGCTGAATACGCTTAAAGCCTACCTAATCACTGTAGCCTGACAGATGAACAAATAAAATAAAAACTTATGAATAAAAAGGATATCTTGTAAGATACTGCATGATCCAAATATAGGATTTTTTGATAAATTAAAAAGTTAAAAAAAAATTAAATTTAAAAAATGTAAAGTTTTCATTATGGGCATAAAATCCACATTGAATCCACCCTTCTGATGGGATCAGTTTAATCCAAATTTTTTGGATCAAAGTGATCTAAATCCTACAAAAAAGTTCTGAAAAACCCAAACTAAAGGTTTGATCTGGATTAAAACCAAGGATTGGATTACGTGATCTAATCCGATTAATCCATTTTTTCTTTTGAAAAACCCATTTTCAAGGGCCAGTTGTTCAAAACATTTAATCTGGATCAAAATTATCCGGATTTGGAAATCCCATTTTTCCTATCCAGGATCAGGCAATCCGTCTTACTTTTATGCCGGTTTTTCAAAGCAACATTGGACTGGATCACCCTGATCTAGATACACAGTTTTCAAGATTACCAAATCTGGATTACCAGTGCTCTTAATGGGACAACATATCACAATGTGGGCTACCAGCTATGTAAAGAACAGGTAAGAGCCAACATGAGGTCACTGTAAGTTTTTCTTATTTTGAGACAAAACACAAATGGGGACAAGATATATATATATATTTTTACTTTACTATACTGAATAGCTTAATTGTTATAGCCTATGTCTACTTTATCACTGTTACAACAGTTACACAAGTCAAGTGCAAAATATAAATAAAAGTCAGGGATGTGATTTTTCCGGATTAATCCGGAATTCCGGATTTTCCGACCTGAAAATGTGACCTACGTGAATCATGCAGATCTGTAAAAAAAAAAAAAAAAAAAGCGAGGGGGGGGGAGGTGTCGGCTGCCGGAGTGAATAGGGGACATAAGGCTGACGTGCGTACAGATTCTTCCTTCCTTTCCAAGTATCAACAAGGACGTACTTGCGTTCAGCTTGTTCACCTGCTCAATTTCGTACCTCAGTCGCTCTCGCGCTACAGTGGTATCGTTGTCAGTTGACAAGAACATCACCGTTAGGTCCCCAGTAGGGCTGGGCGATATGTCGATATAATTCAAATTTGCGCTATGATCCTTGCTCCAAGCAAGCTGCTGACTGCTTTTGTAGAAAATAGTATATCGTGCATTCTATCAGTTGCAGTTCTGACGCCTCCTTCTCAACAGCATTAGTGTACAACCAACGCGACAATTACTCACATAAAATATTAACGCAGAGTAACGGCTACATCAGTTCAGTGAGTTCACAAAAGTTCATTATTTGCATGTGCTTTAAAGCCTTGCCGGTTAAACGTCATTCACTGCTGATCAGCTGTTCTGAGAGCGAACACCCGACGCGCACATTCTCTTGGTCGGCGTTACGTCACTAATCATGTGACTTGCATAGCAACCAGCCACGAAGGGTAAAACAAACCGAAGTCAATGCCCGAGGCAAATCAAAAAGGTATCTATTCACAGAAGTTTTGCTGTGGATTATGTCAGTTATGGATACTAACGGACTACTTTGTATTAATGAATGATATCCGTGTATGCGAATGTATGTCGGTGGTGAGACGTGAATAATAAAACACTAATGTTAAGTGCTTTGTGACTAACGTTAGCTAACGTTACATGTCTGTGAAAGGCGCTAACTTAGCAGCTATACAGTATATGAATACATATATTCATCTTCTATTACAGAATGACTTATCAAATATAGACAGTCTCCAGCACCTGCATTGACCAGGTACCACAGAAAGGTGTCGCTTGTAGGTTTAACATTACAATATTGTCCCTATTGGCATCCATGGGAGTCTTGGGAGAACAACCCAAAAGCATTGCCCAGCTCATCAGATCCCCTAGTATGAACACCATGTGTGTTTAAATACCCATCAAGCATCGATTACATTAACTATGTAATCGATTTTTTTATTCATTAAAAACAACAACAACAACAAAAAACTGTTAATTCAAAAGCACTGTTACAAAGTGGCTGTAATGAGCTCAGTCTGTCAGTGGCACAGCTCGTACAATGTCAGTGAGGGACACAGTTTTTTTTTTTTTTTTTTAAAAAAGCCTAAATTGTATCTTATTCCCCACACAACTAACGTTAGTGCATTTTCATTGTTGCATATCAGTGTAGAGCTGCCGACCATTATGCATAGCAATGTCATAACATAGCAACAGAAAATTGAGTGGCCATCTCTGCAGTGGTATTATTTTGTTATTCTTTAATTTGTCCATTCATTTGAGATTGCATTTCTATTTAGATTTATTTTAGGCGCTTGTTTATCTTCCGCTTGCGCTCGTTTGTTTTACCCTTCGCCGCGTTGCTATGGGCGCGCAGGAGTAAAAGTCCCGGATGTCCGACCTTGAGAATGCACTAAAAGCTTGTCTCTGCGCCTGGTTGCTGCTGGACTAAGTTGTCTTTCGATTCTTATTTCGCTAATACTCTCAAATACACACACGGTTTACATAAGAAAATTTGGTTATGTCTAAACTGAAAGCAAGAAAATTGAGAGAAATCTGCTTGTCAAATGCGAAGTGACAGTAGCCCTAATAATAAACATGCAGCCGCTTGTCCTTAAAGGGATAGTTGACCCAAAATAAAAATTCTGTCATTATTTATTCACTGTAATATTGTTCCAAACCTGTATTAATTTATTTCTTGTGCTGAACACAAAAGAAGATATTTTGAAGAATGTGGTTAACCAGACAGTTGCTGGTCCCCATTGACTTCCATAGGGAAAAATATACTATGGAAATCACTGGGGTACATCAACTGTTTGGTTACCCAAATTCTTCCAAATAACTTCAACAGAAGAAAGAAACTTATTCAGGTTTAAAACAACTTGAGAGAGTAAATGGTGACAATTACAATTTTTGGGAGAACTATCTATTTAATGTTAATAAAACAAGAAAACACAGAGGAAATCACTCACTGCTCTTGACTGAGAACTTTAATAGTAGCTTTAATAAGAATCAATGTATAATTTATACAGTGAAGACTATATTTGGCTTTGATTTTGATTTTTTTTTTGTGTGGGGGGGGGGGTAGGGGGGGTTGTTGGGGCTCGGTATATTTGATTTAGAGGGGGGGGCTCGGTATATTTTCCTGCTTTTTTGTCCTTAGCCAATCACATGCCTGAAAAGTACTAAATGATACAAATGTATTATTTGACCAATTTTAAAGATTTACTACATTTTATTCCTGAAATCCACCTTGAAATCCTACCCCTTGTTGGGATCAGGATAATCCTGTTTTGTTTTGTTTTTTTATCAAAGTTATCCAAATCCCACTGACAAGTTTCTGAACAACACAAACTGAAGGTTTGATCCAGATTAAAACTAGGATTGGATTCCCTGATCCAATCTGATTTCAGATTCCTTCTTTCCCTTTTGAACAACCCATTTTCAAGATTTGATCCAATCCAATAACCAAAATCCGATCAGATTACCTTTGAACAACTGGCCCCATATAATAGTGTGTAAAAGTAGGCTACTTCAAATATTTATTACAATAAGTTAGGCTCCATATAACAAGCAAATTAAAATGATATCGCATTCATTTTTCACAATATGGAAAGAGGAAATAAAACAGTTCGTTAAGAGCATGACTCAAACATGCCATTAATGGGCTTTTTCAAGTCCTCTTTTATTTCTTGAGTTATTTTTATCCATTCTGCATCTCCCACACATGTGTGTTTTAGCAAGGGGGTCTGTGTTGCAAGTTGGTGAATGAAGATAGTGGCTAGGTTACGTGTCTCTAATGCGTTATTAATTTATCCAGTGGAAAACACGGACACCGCCACACAAATGTGGCTTTTTGTTAATGACTGTCCTACTACAGAATTTAACACAGAGTAATAGCTCACTACCAGTTAAAAGACACTGTAACAGTCTGTCACAGGCAATTCTAGTTGCATTTTTCATAAATTAATTTCTTTAAAATATCATTTGACTGTTCTGGCTCGCCATACAATGGCGAAAATTATTTTGACCCGAAGACTCCTTTTAAACTGGCGGTGGATGCAGGCGAAAATGCTGTTGAAGTCATTTCTTTTGCAGGATGATGTTTGAGGTGTTTCTTTTCTAAAAGGTTTAATTCCCATCAAAGAAATTACTCTCTAATTGTGAAGGAAGCCTTGGCATTGATTTTGACCATCCAGAATTTTGAGCTTTATTTGAGCTATGGCAATCCGAATAAGGTGATGACTGATCACAATCCTTTAGTCTTTTTAAAGCAGTTGCACCACCAATCAGTGCTTGGTGAGATAGAGTTTGTTTCTGCAGTCTCTTCCTCTACAAATTCATCACATTAAAGGAAAGGAGAATTGAGAAATGTTCGAGTCTGAAATATCATGCTGATATTCTCGCCTGTGACATCTTGTCAATTTCTAATTTTGGATTCTTTCATAAATGGAACCCTTCGGAAGTGGTTAAGTCCTATTTATGAGTAGGTATTTTTTCTTTTCATATAAATTGATTTTTTGTAGATTTATCTTGTTTGCTTTTTCCTCTAGTTTGGGTTTATGTTCGTTAAAAGAAAATCATATAAAATAATTCAGATTATTTAATGTTTTCTGGTAGATGTGTTATAGCCCTTTTTAACTTCAGTTGCTTTTGCGAGAATTCAAGGCAGAGACTCCTCCTTGGTGGGCTGGACTGCTCTAATTAAAACAGGCAGCACCTGTGACAACCTAGTCAAAACACCTTTATTTATGTAGTGCTTTTTACAATACAGAGTGTATCAAAGCAGCTTCACAGTGATAGAAAGTGAGACAAAATCCAGGAGCTTCTTAAATAGGTTTTGTTTTTTTTTCTCATTTTTATTTTGTTTTTGTTAGAAGAGTGGGTTTGTGCTCCCATTTTGTTTCCAAAAACCCCATTTCCAACAGTTTATACATTTTTTGTTCTATTATTATCTTATACGTTCATTCGAAGTTAAACAAATAATGACTATGGTCAAAACATTTTCTTTTTCTAAATCTTGGGAAGAACATTTGAACATGACATTTGACATAATTGCATGTTTAATTGCCCGTGGAAAAGAAATGTAAAGAGAAGTTTAAGATGATAAATGTTAGACCCAGTCTCAAACCGCAGTCACCCAGTCGTGCAGACAGACCAAGGCTAGAGTAAAGCAGGAGACAAAATAATGATAATAATGGGCTAATTTTATTGAATAAACTTAGCTGTTTTATTCTCAATGCTCAGTCAGACTTCGTCCTTCGTTTGTCCATTTTTCTGCACTAAACTAGTGAATTTTCCCCAAGATATATTCAGAGATGATAAACAAGATGTTATAGAATAATAATTTAATAAAAACCCAATTTTGACAAAAAACTGACATTCAATCTATATTTAGATCTTACTGAAAACATACCAGAGCGACATTCGACGGGTTTTCCCAGATCGCATCACAAATATATAGAGAAAGATTGGAAAACTGTCAATTGTTGTCACCAGCATTCATATGTACATGCCAAAGGAAAAGAAGCCTCAACGCAAATTATAGGTGAAGGAAGCAAAAATATCTCCAAATCTCGGCCATCTCCAAATCATTGACTAAGCCAAGGTGGAACGTTGAAGAGCATCAGTTGATCCTTTAAAAATGATCCAAAAAAATTGAGCAGAAAATAAGATTTGGGTCACATTCAGCTGAGGTGTGAACGTAGCCTTGATTTCACACAGACACGTATTCTCTGGTGCCATTTTAAATTGCTGAGCCATTTAAAACTCTTTCCACACATGGAACACAAATAGGGTCTCACATTGGCATGAATTTTCAGGTGTGTCTTTAAGTGAGACAACAAGGTAAATCTTTTATTACACTGATCACAATTAAATCGCCTTCCTCCAGAGTGAATGGGCAGGTGACTTCTGGGCAGGTGACTTCTTTTTGTTAACCTCTTATCACTCTGCAATTTCTTTCCAGAATGAGTTTGCAAATGACGTTTCAGGTCTCGTTGATATGTAAACTCTCTTCACACTGAAGACACACGAAAGGCTTCTCTCCAGTGTGAAGTCTCACATGAGTTTGGAGGCTAGCATTATGTCTGAATCTCTTTCCACATTGATGGCAGGTGAAAGGCTTCTCTCCAGTGTGAAGTCTCATGTGAGTCTTGAGGTTTCCTTTATGTGTGAAACTCTTTCCACAGTGATGACACATGAACGGCTTTTCTCCAAAATGAGTTATTACATGATCCTTAAGTAGTTTACGGTCTGTGAACGTCATTCCACACTGCTGACATATACAACGGTTCTCTCTGAATGAATCTTCATGTGGTAATTAAGGGTTACCTTACATCTGAAACCATTTCCACACTGACCACATATGAACGGCTTCTCTCCAGTGTGAATTCTCATGTGAGTCTTAAGATTTCCTTTCTGTGAGAAGCTCTTCCCACATAGTTTGCATGTGTGAGGGGTCTCTCCTGTGTGACTTCTCATGTGGGCATTAAGGGTTGATTTATATGTAAAACTCTTTTTGCATTGAGGGCATGTGTAAGGCTTCTCTCCAGTATGAAGTCTTGTGTGAGTCTTAAGGCTTACCTTATGACTGAATCTCTTTCCACAATGATGGCATATGAAAGGCTTCTCTCCAGTGTGAATTATCATGTGTGTCTTAAGATTTTTCTTACATTTGAAACCCCTTCCGCACTCCTGGCATGTGAAAGGCTTCTCTCCAGAGTGAATTATCACATGCCTGTTAAAACGATTTCATGTCTGGGAAACTCATTCCACACTGATGACATATAAAACTATTTTTTGAGTGACTTCTCAAGTGGTTACTAAGGCCTACTTTACGTGTGAAACGCTTTTCACACTGATCACATGAGAAGGCTTCACTCCATTGTGAATGTTCATGTGATATCTAAGGTTCAGTTCTCGCATGAAGCTCTTTCCACAAAGTTTGCAGGTGTAAGGCATCTCTCCAGTGTGAATTCTCATGTGGCTTTTAAGAGTTCCTTTTTGAGTAAAACACTTTCCACACTGTTGGCAGGTGTAAGGGCTCTCTCCAGTATGAATTCTCATATGGACTTTAAGGTTTCCTTTTTCAGTGAAACTCTTTCCACATTGAAAGCAGGTGAAATAATCATTCCGCAAGGAAGTATTTTCAGTCTGTGTGTATTTTTCTCCATTGGCAGAATAATGATTTTTCTCATAGTGATATTTCTCATACATTTCATTCAGTTCTGAGACTCTTCTTTCAGCGGCATCAGGTCTAGGGGAAAAAAGGCAAATGCAAGTTAACTTAAGTTTAATGGCACAAAGCAACAGACATCAAAACATTTAAAAGTAGCCTATATACATAAATAAACATCGAATAAATATATGAGCCATCGGTCACCCCGCTCTCTAAGGCTATGTTTACACAGAAACGATTCTGAAGAGAAAACGCAAAAGTGGCGTTGCGTTATCACTTTTTATTCTACGCTTAGATGAGCGTTTTGGGTGGGAAATCCGTGTGCAAATGGTTCGCAAAAGTGTGTGAAATTCAATGTAGTATGCACTCCAGGCGGCTAGGACTGCATACTACAACAACACCAAGTCCACGCGCCTGCGTACAACCTGCAGTCAAGCAGACTTTTGCGTTTCTACCGTTTACACGGAACGCGGCGGTGGAGCATTTTTAAGATTTCCACTCTGGAGGGTGGTTTCATTTTTTTGCTTGCCGTGTAAAAGAAAGGCACATCCGATAGAATATTTTTAAGTTTTTACCCATGAGCATTCTCGTGTAAACAGAGCCTAAGACATCGGCATCAGACATCAAAAACTATATTTGTCGACCACTACTAAAAACGTACTGGTCGAACCACTACTAAAAACATACTTTTTTAATGAGTTTTGACCGTTCATTTACATAACAATGGTGTTTTGGGTGCCTGAAAACACTTTTGAAAAATTCAAGGTACATTTTTTGAAAATGCCAATCCTGACGATGATGTCACATCGTATTACTCTGTTAAGTCTCACAGTGTTTCATTGCCATCTAATGGTCTGGCAGCAGAATACAGCATTTTTAGTGGAGAATAGTGGACCTATGCATTAGATTTTTAAGTGTCAGCAGCCTAATATACCTGGTGCTGTCTGTCCTTAATGCTAATAAAAATACACTGCTCTAGACTGATTTTTTTTTTGTATTGGTTTTACATATATATATTTATAGAAGACTGTACCTGAAAACTAAATTTCATTTGTATCTTTGTTCTGTTGGTTGTAGTTTGATTATGTATTCTTATTTTACTTGCCTTTTAATAATGGTTAAAATGTCTGTTAGTTAGACTTTTTGCTGTGGTAGCAAAATTGTAATGGAGAATTGTGAAATTCCACTGGTATCTAAAATTTTGGAGACATATCCTTATAACAATACAATCACGTAGGGGTGGGCGATATACTGGTAGACACAACTAACCAGTAGAAATTTATCAACTGAAAATTAGAAGTTTTTTCTTCTTTTTTTGTTTTATTTTGGACTATCTTCTATATCACCGTTACGCTTGTGCTATTGCGCAGTCACTTGTAAGTTTAATAGTTTACGTAAGATTAATAAATGCACATTTAATTTCCACAGTAAAGACGGTGCATCTTTTATATATATATATACACTCACCGGCCACTTTATTAGGTACACCTGTCCAACTGCTCGTTAACACTTAATTTCTAAGCAGCCAATCACATGGCGGCAACTCAGTGCATTTAGGCATGTAGACAAGACAATCTCCTGCAGTTCAAACCGAGCATCAGTATGGGGAAGAAAGGCGATTTGAGTGACTTTGAACGTGGCATGATTGTTGGTGCCAGAAGTGCTGGTCTGAGTATTTCAGAAACTGCTAATCTACTGGGATTTTCACGCACAACCATATCTAGGGTTTACAGAGAATGGTCCGAAAAATAAAAAACATCCAGTGAGCAGCAGTTCTGTGGGCGGAAATGCCTTGTTGATGCCAGAGGTCAGAGGAGAATGGCCAGACTGGTTCGAGCTGATAGAAGGGCAACAGTGACTCAAATAACCACCCGTTACAACCAAGGTGGGCAGTAGAGCATCTCTGAACGCACAGTACGTCGAACTTTGAGGCAGATGGGCTACAGCAGCAGAAGACCACACTGGGTGCCACTCCTTTCAGCTAAGAACAGGAAACTGAGGCTACAATTTGCACAAGCTCATCGAAATTGGACAATAGAAGATTGGAAAAACGTTGCCTGGTCTGATGAGTCTCGATTTCTGCTGCGACATTCGGATGGTAGGGTCAGAATTTGGCGTCTACAACATGAAAGCATGGATCCATCCTTGCCTTGTATCAACGGTTCAGGCTGGTGGTGGTGGTGTCATGATGTGGGGAATATTTTCTTGGCACTCTTTGGGCCCCTTGGTACTAATTGAACATCGTTGCAACGCCACAGCCTACCTGAGTATTGTTGCTGACCATGTCCATCCCTTTATGACCACAATGTACCCAACTTCTGATGGCTACTTTCAGCAGGATAATGCGCCATGTCATAAAGCTGGAATCATCTCAGACTGGTTTCTTGAACATGACAATGAGTTCGCTGTACTCAAATGGCCTCCACAGTCACCAGATCTCAATCCAATAGAGCATCTTTGGGATGTGGTGGAACGGGAGATTCGCATCATAGATGTGCAGCCGTCAAATCTGCGGCAACTGTGTGATGCCATCATGTCAATATGGACCAAACTCCCTGAGGAATGCTTCCAGCACCTTGTTGAATCTATGCCATGAAGAATTGAGGCAGTTCTGAAGGCAAAAGGGGTCCAACCCGTTACTAGCATGGGGTACCTAATAAAGTGGCCGGTGAGTGTTATATATATATATATATATATATATGAATATATATATATATATATACATACATATGTGTATGTATATATATATATATATATATATATATATATATATATATATATATAGTATGTATATATATTTGATTACTTGTTTATATACACAAGTAATCTTGTATATATAAAAAAAATTCTTTTATATATTTGATATACATTATGTTGCATTTCTAGTGCTTGAAGTTTTTCAGGTAGGTCTATTTTCATTTGTGTTTGTTCTATTGTTTATTTTCTCTTTCTTTATCACTGTTTACTTGTCTTCAGTAAACTTGAGTTCCCTTTCGAGGGAACTCATACTGCATTAAATGACACTATGGGAGAATGCCCCTCAGCGTAGCGCCTTTGAAGCATGAATGAAACAAAACCTCGGACCTGTAGCACCAAGCCCAAAATTACGCCGTGTTTCCGCCGTCGGGCCTGTAACTCCACAGCGTGTCACTAAAACCATCCCGTAACACACCTCTGGAACAACGCCACGCAAACCCATTTCACCAACAAATGGAAGTTTTATCAGAAAAATAACCATTATGAAATCACTAGAAATTAGCGAGATTGCAAAATGAACATGATAAAAGCAACCGTTTGCTGGAATTTTTGATGTTTACTTAAAGATTTAAAACCCAAGTATGGATGTTTTACCACAGGTTTACAATAATTAGTGTCATTGATCATAATGAATTAATTTGTGTCAAGATTCCACATTAGTCAGAGAAATATTTATTTACCTTTGTCGCACAAAAGAAAAGAGGACACGTAATTGTTCAGTCAGGACTGTTTCTGTTTATTTGTTGTCACAGGACAGTGTGTTTAAATCACATTTAGAAAATTATAATTTCTACAAATTACAAAAATTTACAGAGCCTGTGGAGCTTTAGGACTCTCTAGTGATAGTCCCAATACAGTTATATTTTCAGTCAGGAATATTAAAGGGTTAGTTCACCCAAAAATGAAAATTAAGTCATTAATTACTCACCCCATGCTGTACCAACCCCGTAAGACCTTCGTTCATCTTCGGAACAGAAATGAAGATATTTTTGATTAAATTTGAGAGCTGGATCACTCCTACATAGACTGCCTAAGGGACTGGCACTTGACAGCCCATAAAGTCATTAAAGAAAATGTTTAAATATTCCATGTGCCTACAGTGGCTCAAATATAAGTTTATCATGCGACGAGACTACTTTTGTGCGAAAAAAAAACATAAATAACGACTTATTCTACTATTCCATTGCTTCCTCATGGGCATTGAGACGAGAGTAGAAGAGATTTCCAGAACGCATGCGCGAGAACTGAGATGAGGACGCTCTTCTTCGACTACTACTTGTTACCGGCTGCTCACCGCTTAGGAGTTTTACCTCCACCTACCGTATAAGATGACGTACTGATACAGCTGGAAGCACAAAACTTTCTGTTTACAAGCAGAGGAAGATGCGCGCTGTACATACGCTTTCCTATTACCGTATTTTCCACAATATAAGGCACACTTAAAAGACTAAAGACTTTAATCTTCACAAAAAACGACAGTGCGCCTTATAATCCGGAGCGCCTTACATATGGATCATCATCTTATACGGTAGGTGGCGGTAATACTCCTAAGCGGTGAGCAGCTGGTAACAAGAAGTAGTCGAAGAAGAACGTCCTCATCTCAGTTCTCGCGCATGCGTTCTGGAAATCTCTTCTACTCTTGTCTCAAGGCCCATAAGGAAGTAATGGAATAGTCGAATAAAGTCGTTATTTATGTGTTGTTGTTTTTTTCGCAGCAAAAAGTAGTCTCGTCGCTTGATAAACTTAAAATTGAGCCACTGTAGGCACATGGAATATTTAAACATTTTCTTTAATGACTTTATTGGCCGTCAAGTGCCAGTCCCTTAGGCAGCCTATGTATCAGTGATCCACCTCTCAGATTAAATCAAAAATATCTTCATTTGTGTTTTGAAGATGAACGAAGGTCTTACAAGGTTGGTACAGCATGGGGTGAATAATTAATGACATAATTTTCATTTTTGGGTGAACTAACCCTCTCCAGACTCACGTAAACTCCTCTGTTCATAAATACTCCTCAACCCCGAGTTGGCCCACTTTGGACAAAGGTATTCGGCGTGGGCTAAAAAACCCTGTCCGTTGGCCCTGAGGAGGCCCGATCAAGCCCCGGAAGTGACAGTGGAAACACGACTGGCCCTGGCACATGGACACCGCTTTTGGCCCGACAGTGGAGACGCGGCTAATGAGGACAGGGGGTTCTTGGAATACCTCTGTAAGAACACAACAAAAAGTAAACACTTATGAAAAATATTAAGATGGGTGAAATCTTCAGAAGATTAGAAAATGACAGCAGGACATGCACAAACAAAATACTGCAGAAATCATATTTTGACAAAAAACATTTTAGCTTGCATGACAGCACTACAAAAAAAAGTGAAAGACTTTTGTCATATCTCCTGGTTGCCTTATTGTTGTGGGCTTTGAATAGGGTGAGGGCTAATTGTTGTAATACACAAGAAATACTGCAGAACACAACAATAAGTGCAGAAATACTGCAGAACACAAATGCAGAAAAACTGATAGAAACTGATTCATGCTTCAAATGTATCAATTACAAATTATGTCACACGAGACTTACTAAAATATTCTATTATACAATTAAGTAAGAACAAAGCATGTGCAAACACGTCTAGCAATGGCAGCGTTGGCTTAACTAGGAATAAAAAATAAACTTTCGGTTAGTAAGGAAAAAAAATAAAGTAATATTTTTATTCAGCAAGGAGACATTAAATTTGTTTAAAAGTGCCAGTAAATGCATTTATAATGTTACAAAAGATTATAAGATTTCTATATGCGTTTGATTTAAGTTTTTATTCATTAAAGAATCCTGAATATGAAGCAGAAGCACAGCTGTGTTCAACATTGATAACAATCATAAATGTTTCTTGATCATCAAATCATCATATTAGACGGATTTCTGAAGGAGCATGTGACACTGAAGACGAGTAATGATGCTGAAAATTCAGCTTTGATCACAGGAAAAAATTTAACTTTCACATATATTCACATAGAAGACATTTTCAGTTAATTTTCGTTTCTTTAGCCATGTTCTTGTAGGTTTCTTTTGCCAAATTGAACTAATTACCTATTTGAATTGATTTAATTGAGGGAGGAGACTGGGTGGGGCGTTGTGCTCGTCCATGTGCGCTCAATTTTATGTTAATTGGGATGTACAAAGAGAATGGCCCTCATTTATCAATCTTGCGTAGAAACGGGTGCGTACCTTTGAAATCCAGGTGCACGCAATGCCTGCCGTCTGATAAATCCCGCAGCCGAAAACGATCGTTATTAGAATAACACGCCCTTATATATTCAAGTCTCGGCTCCCCCCACGCCCTCATTTTACGCCATGGACACACGGAAGACGGCAAAGAGAAACTTCTCCGACGTGGAGCCGAAATGACCCATCATAATGCATTATTTTACAGCACGTCTTTTGAAATTAGCATTCAATTTCAAATCACGTCACATGTATAATAGTGATAATGATGATGATGTGATGTAAAGTACCATTCATTCACATTAATAATTGCATGACAATTTGTAATATTCTTATTATTATTATGATTTATATTAATGACGCTTAAATTGTTATTTAGAAGAAGGATGTAGTAATTATTATTTGTATTATTATTATCATTTAAAAGAAGAAGAATGTATTTTTTATTATTTTGTCAGTCTGAATTATTTTTTGGTCATTGAAAGCCTTTCATTAGGCTACCGAACCCAGTCCGTGCGCACCTGCCGGGGATAATCCAGAAACGTCAGGGTAAAGTCCACAGGCTCGCAACTGAAGGAATACATGCTTACAAATCAAATGCTTTGGTAAAGTCACACAGTTTATAATTACTACTATGTTGTTGTTTTTTTTTTTTTTTTTTACTGTGGGTCATAATATATCTTTTAGTTTGTGGTGTTAGGAATTTTTCTTTCGCATTTCCTCACTAACTCAAAACATGCGTACACCACCTCCTGAGCTGGTGTAGGATTTCAGCGTGTCGTCACGCCCACGTCCATATTGATAAATCTCAAACTCACCGTGGTTTTGGGTTGGAAATTTGGTGTACGCACTTTTGATAAATGAGGGCCAATATGTGTTGGATCCTTCATACTCAGGCATTCATTCATCAGGTTTTTTTTTTGTGCGTACGCACATTTACAGCTTTGTTCGTACGCAATGTTTTAGTATGAATTCAACGCAAGTCTTTGTACATGAGGCCCCAGGGCTCCCAACTCTTACTCATTCAGAGTGACTCTAATATTTATCCAATGAATCGATATTGAATCAATATCAGAATTAAATACGTTTTTAATGAAAATCATGAAATTTGTGTCAAGCAATAATAAAAACAGTAGCCTACCTGTAACAAGTTGTCAATAAATTTAATATCAAAATATTATTGACCTCAATAATAGCATTATGACATTTTCCCCAAATTATACAGCCCTAATAAATACAAATTTTTGGCTGAATACAAAAATGAAGCCGTGCTTTTACAAAAAAGACCCATAGCCCTTGTTTCGCTAGCCATTTGAGTAAATGTAAACAATACTTACATTTTTCGGCCACCACAGAAAACTCTCAGCCGCAATTTTCTTCGAAAATAAAAAATACTGTCCAGCGCTGGATAGGCTAGGCTACGAAGGATCCACTCATTCTATCCTTCAACGCTCGAGGAAAGAAGGACGTTAGGCCGCATTCAAAGGACCCTTCGTCACGCTGCTATGACACAAACAGCCTTCAAATGCGATCTTTGGAGGATGCAGACCCTGAATTGACACTTCGCAAAAGCCACGCCCCCTAGTTATTGTATTGTTACTAAGCCCATCAAACACGACTAGCGCAACAGATTGCCATGACAGGAACATACCTGCAAACTCCTCAGCGTAAAAAAGGTGACAGTGGGCCGGGGGGGGGGGTAATATATAAGCCATTTTTATAAATGTCTTAAGCCTTGTATGTTAAATACATTTTATTAATAAAGGCATAAAACCAGTTTATTTATAGTGCACTGATAATAGTTTCATTATTTCAAAGCGTTTGAGATATGTTTGGTAATTTTACCTGAATTAATTTAAAGTTAATTTGCTATATTTCAGATCAATATATTTGTTTTCCTTCATTTTAATTAACCCTAACTGTATTCTCATCAGAATTATCAATAATTCCGTATAAAATAATACTACAAACACTTGAAAATAAACAGATTAGTGCTCTGTTGTGAGGACAAGAAATGAAAACCAATGTAACTCTGTAACAGCCACTTAGTGTTCAGTAGTGTTCATGACATGTTGATATGGCTTTAAGATGACTTCTTCTTCTATGGCGTTTGTTATTGTATGCGTGATGTTGTTATGTAAGCGCGCGCACGCACAGTGAGAATGCTTGCGCAAAGAGGAAGATGACGATCTATCGCGGGCAGTTTTATAATGCGTTTACTTCCACTTTGATTTGTAGCGTTTTACAGAGTGTTTTCTTCAACCTGTTAACAACCGCTCTTTCGACATGTATGTGAAGAGTGTGCTTAACTGAAAGAAAACAACTATAAAAGGACTCGTGGAACTACCAGTTCGTTTGCACTGTCTTTCCTATTCTTCATTCTTCATCTAAAACTGTTTTAATGCACGTATAGACCTACACAAATATAAGTAAACACTCTGCAGACTGAACGTTGTCCTGTATGAACAAAATGACGGATGTTTTTATGTCTCCACTGTTCGATCGCGCCCTTGTCTCTGCGCACCTAACCCCCCTCCACCCTCAAATAAAAAACTCTCCGGTTCTACGTGATTCACGTAAATGACCCAATTGACCAAGAAAACGGCGACTTTCGCGAAAGCGACAAGTTTGCAGGTATGCAGGAAGAGGTATACCTTCTCGTGCGTGTCAGTGACCTTTTTTGGAGCAATACCTCAGCGATATCCTCCAGAACGAGGCACAAGGGGTTACAGTATGCAGTGGAGTGATATATTCAAAATATAAAAATATGCAATGAAGGAGACACGCCTACAATTCGAGGCTAATGCTTACCAGTCGAAAATCTGAGAAACCCCATGACCTGTACCTCAAACGCAACCAGCACAGCCTTGAAGAAGATTTTATAAGCTGGTTCAGTGGCTAATTTTTTGGAGTGAGTAATATATAACTTGCGCTGCATATTAAGTCATTTTGTCTCAGATACAGGATTATACATTCGCTTTAATGAGCAGGTTGTTCATTACCACGGCAACTCGCTTGTGTGCCATGCTGAATGTGATTTTCGTGTTTAAAAAGTAACTTTATATAAGAGACGGAAAGATGCAGATAACCTTATATCATTTAAGGTTATTTCTATTCGTTACGATTTTGATATATGAACTGATGTTGTCAGGTAAGCTTCATGTTTTTCCCGTCTGCAAGCGTGCACTCCTCTAAACTGTAGTCTACGAGTGCTGTACTGTTAGTTGACTGCCGCTCATTTTCCCCGAGAATATCATGTTAACAACAACCCTTTAGAAAACGTAATTCCTTTGTGGATCCTCTTGATCTGCTTTCTCCATGTTTCTTTCACTAATCTCAGTGTCTCAGTCTCATGCACGCTGCATGCGAGTTCATTTTAACTTATAAGTTTTATCCATTGTAGGCACCGCTCACATTGTGTTTTCGGCTTTGGAAACAGCAAGAACACAACTCCTCCAGACAATCCGTGGGCACACCGCTTCACCATCTTGCTTGGAGTCAATGTTCTGACGGACCTGCTCACATGGCCGTTTTGGGGGAGAGGGGCCGCGAATGATCAATTCACCCTTCGAGTGGAGCTTGATTGACAGGCGATTTAACCAATCATAGCGCCTATATTTTGTGCCCCTGTGACTATCCGCATTTTGTCCGACAAACATACCAGGGGCCTGTACCATGATGGTTGTTGAACAAACTCAGGGTTGCAGGATTAGTTTCGAGTTGACAAAACCAATCCAATCAGGCTTTGTTGGTATCATGACGCTGATCATCAACTTTCTCTGTCAACTCAGGCTTTGATCCTGAGTTTAGGTGTGACATCAGTAGCGAACAGCCAATCACAAGCTGAGAAAGAGTGAAACTCATTCAAAACTCATCGAAAATTAATTTCTCGCTAGAGAAGCAGGGCAATTCACTTATTAAATAAAAGTATTAAAATATTGAGAATTTAAACAAATTTACAAAGCAAGAAAATAGCTGTTTGTGAAACAGGACAATTAAAAGAAAGTCTCGTTACTGTACATCAGTGAAGTTATTGTGAAGTTAGTTTATACAGTTGATAAAGGTATAGAGAGAATTGAACATTTAAGCTCACATGCAGTCATTTTATAGCTTAATTTATTGATTCTAAAATGTATTTATATTACATTTATATACGTATTCATTTAAAATCTGCGTAATAATAATTGATTAACTGAAATTGTACATGTGAGATCATTTTAGGGTATAATAATTACAGAAATAATCTCTAAATCATACAAATTTATTTACTAAAAGCCATGATTTTGTCTTTTAAAATCATTTGCTGTGGAGTGACTTTATCGCATCAGACATGTGTCACTTTGCTCACAGCTGATTGGTCCAAGTTCGGTTTGCAACCTTTTACCTGGAACATAACCTGGCCCAGACCAGGTTAGCCGTGGAATGTAAGTTACTATGGCGATGAACACTGCTAAAAGCCAAACCACTTTCATGGTACCTAAAACCCAGGGTTGGCGCAAGCTAAACTGAAACATAGCTGACTAGCCACCTAAACCGACTTCATGGTATAGGCCCAGGTGTAGTTGACTGAGCAATGGCGATTAACTGAAGATAATGGTGAAATAGTGTTCATATGGGATTTGCAACACAGACAACAGGTACCCAGAAAGGCTGGGCAATGTTGTTTGAACACATCTATGTGTACTCAAAGGTAACGTTAACATTATACTCACTGCAGTTTTTTAACTGTGTGACAGTCTTTTTTTATTATTTTGAGCAGTGTTGTTCTTTAATGTTGTTATCCTTGGTCTCAATCTCCAGGTGATGTGGTAGTTCACTTTTTCTCTGTGACCTGTAGGCTATAGCTTCAATCTTGATTTAGCGTTTTCATTTCGAGTCACATTCACATCCTGAATATTTCCCTTGAAAGCAAATTGCAGACCTTTCTTAGATCAACAAATTATTTTTCCAGAAATTATTCACGATTTTCCCCAGGGAGTGCACAAATTGACAGTGGAAGCGCCTTGGCTGGACCGGTTGTTTGTCAGACATAGCGACAGTAACTAAGGGGAGGGTCTTTGCGAATGGTCAATTGGGACACAGCTACTGGTTTGATACAGACAGCACTTTTGAGGTCAACATTTTGAGTTCAGCTTTGAGAATTAAACCAACCTGTTTGTTCCTCTGTATCTTCCTCTTTCACTCTGAGTGTTTCTTCAATCTTTATGTCTTCACTCTCTTCTTTAATAAACGCCATCTTTATAATAGTGTCACATGGATCTCAGTTGCTTCACCAGGAGTTTATTTTCTGTGTGTTTAGACATTTGTTTAAGATGTGAAATAAAGAAAAATAAATCCAAACTAAATTTCTGGGTACATCGCAATTAGCTCCCTAGTTGGTGAACTGGTAAGGGAGTCAGTCACTAAATGTTCTCGATCAAACCGATTATATTACAAATTAATTTATCTAGACTCTTCATATTGTATAGGCTAAACATATTTATTTCCTAACATTCATTTTGCTTTTACAGACTCGTCATATTTAGTATTTATGATATATATTTGGTATTTAATCATTTGTAGTAGATAATATTTAATATGATTTAATATGGAAAAAATCTGTTAGTTTCAAATATAGGCTGCATGTTTGTATTGTTTTCGTTGCATTTACACTGTTTTGAAAGCTCCAAAGCTTTGAATCTCCAAAAACTACTTGAGACTCGAATTACAGTTTACAATATAGCCTATTTTCACGACCATGGGGACATACTAGGGAGCGAAATGAGACGTACCCCTTCTGCAAATCATTCGTGGATGCGCTTTACTCACCAAAAATAACATTCATACATGTTACATTCATTATTAATTAATTAATTAATTGTAAATGGTATATATAGATTAAACAATTCCCATTTAAACCCCTAAAATTCCCAAATCACAAACGTTTAAAAACACAAACCTTTCATTAGCCGAATCAAAACAGACGCAGCAGAGCGGCGCATGTTTATGACGTCACAAGACCACACCAAAATAAAAGTCCAGGAGGGTTTTTCTGAAAGCAGGTTATGTGCCGAATTCCGACTCCCTGCCAGAATCTGACTGCCCTCGCGAGCACGCGCATGACGTCAATTTGTCGCCCCACTTGCGAAAACAGACAGTAACCAGACGACGTAAGAAATTACCAAATTACATGGTAGCAATTTGTTTGGTGATCTTTGATCATGTATTTATTCTTTTTTCGTCTTTGTTCATGTATTTGACCAAACTCGTATGATTTACAACTTGGACTGTCAGGTTTTTCGCTTGTAATGTGTTTTTACTACAGTATTGTAAAACAGTGTTTTAAAAAAAAAAAAAAAAAAACACTACAGTGTTTTTTGTCGTAAAACGATGGCTTAGTTTCGTAAGGGTAGCCCAGAGTAGTCATGTATTCAGATGGCTCTGGGGTAGCCTACATCTAAACATTAACATCATTACTAAATGGAATGCAGACAAATATGTCATTTGACTTTGCTGCCTGCACAATTTCTAAAACAACAGTGCTGCAACATACTTCCCTATGTAAAATAATAATTATTGAACCTCCACACTTGTGCTTTACTTATTCAACCTGCAAACTTTTCTACAGGTAGTCTATAGGATGAGATGAGTCTCCAGAAAGAGTGTTTTGTGTCTCTGACCCAGCTATAGTGACCTCAGAGTGGGGGGTGTGAATTCAGCAGGGCTGCCAAAATCATACCCCCCTATGTAAAATACTTACTATTTAATTTAAATGAATATTTTTTTTTTTTACAGGTAGTCTATAGGATGAGATGAGTCTCCAGAATGAGATTTTTAAGATCTCTGACCCAGCTAAAGTGATCTCAGAGTGGGGGGTGTGAATTTGGCAGAGCTGCCACAATAATACCCCCCTATGTAACATACTTACTATTTAATTTAAATGAATACAATTTTTTTACAGGTAGTCTACTGGATGAGATGAGTCTCCAGAAAGAGTGTCTTGAGTCTCTGATCCAGCTAAAGTGATCTCAGAGTGGGGGGTGTGAATTCAGCAGAGCTGCCAAAATCAGTACCCCCCTACTGTTATATACTTACTATTGAAACTACACACTTGTGCTTTTCTGCAGGTAGTCTACAGGATGAGATGAGTCTCCAGAAGAGTGTTTTAGGTCTCTGACCCAGCTAAAGTGCATCTCAGAGTGGGGGGTGTGAATTCAGCAGTGCTGCCAAAATCATACCCCCCTATGTTAAATACTTACTATTGAAACTACACACTTGTGCTTTTCTGCAGGTAGTCTACAGGATGAGATGAGTCTCCAGAAAGAGTGTTTTAAAGTCATCTCAGAGTGGGTGAATTCGGCAGAGCTGCCACATCCATACCCCTATGTTAAATACTTGTTATTGAATTTAAATTAATACAATTTTCTTTTCCTTTTTTTAACCTAAATTATTTAAATGCTATGACAAATTCCAGACAACTTAAGGTCCATTACACTTATCACACTTATCCAATTCCAACTAACTCCAAAAAAAGGCAAGAAGTGAGACCTCAGTATCAGACTTGTACCACCGAACCCCATATACTCTCGTTTTGAGGTTCAGGCCAGAGCAAAATCTCACAAGGACATACAGATATGGCATGTGATCTGACAGGTCATGCATGAACATGGACACCTCTGACTCTCTCCACTGCAGCACACCTTACCAGTTGATGATGTTGCCATCAACAGACTACTAATGCGACTGCATGGAACTTGACCGTCGACAAACCAACCCTCTTTTAGTGTATATTGTGTATGTTCATGTTAACTGCCTATGATTTAACATACCAGTTTTTCAGATTTCTTTTTACAAATTGTTATTCAGTTGCTGTTTAAATTAGACATCAGGGGCCATATTCACAAAAAGAATTATATCTTACCACTAGGAGTACTCCGAAATCGACGCTAAAATATCTAGCTAGGAAGTTTTCTCTTAAAAGTTATTTCACAACGCCTTTCAGACTCTACTCTTATTAAGGAAAAATGACAACTCCTAAACTAAGAGCCAGTCTTCGTTGCTATGGATGACGTCAATTTTCATGCAATTCAGAGCTCCTCGCGATGATCAAGGTGATTGGTCGTTTGACGACAGAGCCATCATGCGGGACATAACACAGCGACAGATCCATGGAATTACCGACATCTGAAATATGTCAGTGTCCTGACATACAAAATAATAATAAGAAAAAAAAAAAAAGTAATGTCATCTGAAATGCATAGGCTATATAATGAGATGTTTGTGCAGGGCCCAAGTGAAGAGTAATTCTAAAAAAGGCAGAGAGAGAAAAGTCATGAATGAAATGATCACAAAGGTAGCCGAAGGGCCTCCGGTGCATTTCATCGACGTCGTTTGCGACACTCAAGTTCGTTATTTTGAATGTTCAGGCGTACCACATGTGCGCACGATTTTTCTGCAAGCCCGTCCGTATGGGAGCCGTGCGCGCTGACAAGAACCAACCGTGGCACCAACCGCCAGGAGAATGTGGCGCGCCTTGCGTTTTAGGCGCTATATATGTGAATGGTGCCTGAATACCCTGAAATGAAAACCTGAACTTGCCTGATAATGAAAAACGACACTTGCATTAACACTTGCTTGGATAACTGACATTCTTTTAGCATAAACTCAGACCATTTAAAGCAAGGACATGTTGCTCCCATTGAAGTAATGTAACAGTTGAATGACGGTGGATTGTGACGCTCACAAAAATGGAAAAGAAAGCCCAAATGGACGCAGGATCAGTTACTGCTGCTGGCCCGGTTGGCGCCAGAAAAAAATAAAAAAACATAATAAAAGTGAAATTCGGGCACTGGGATTTTCAAGCAAACGATTAAGCATGAGACTTGGGGAAGAGGTATCTGTTCGCAGATCAATGCAGCATTCCACTTTGTGTCGTGGGACCCGGACGACCGCGAGCAGGCGCTGGTATATGGCGACAATCCTTTTGTGAATAGGTCTTAGTGTGTTAGGAGTCCCCCCCACTTATTTTAAGCTGTCCCAGACTTAGGCGCTACTTCTAGGGCTAAAATGCTTTGTGAATGACTCCTTAGCCGGTGAAAAAAATTCGCATAAGTACAAAAGTTAGGAGTGACGCGCCCATTGTTTAAGGAGTTGCTCCTGAATTCGACAGTTAGGAGCTACTTTTAGCCTTAAAATTCTTCTGTGTAGATGGGGCCCAGATGTTCACACCCTATTACCAATCAGATTTCATTCTACCATACATAGTTCACATGTTTTGTATTACTTTCAATATCTCCATATTTATCGTCCTTGTGCATTGAAGTACTCTTTAGCAGTTTTATTGTATTATATTTGTTTTAGTGGTATTGTAGTATCTTTTGTTAATAAAAGCTTTTTCTTTTTACAACTGTCTTGTTTTGTGTTGATTAAACAAAAAATTATCCAGATCCAAAGAATTTCCTCCCAATAATTGAAATAATTTTTCTTATTGTATACTTCTTTTGAATAATTTTAAATTTCTGAAAGTTATTTCCTGTTTGTCTTGACGTTTAAATGCACCCAGCCAATCACTCACCCCACCAACTTGCAGACGTTTCTTGACATTGGATTTGTTCAGTGATTAAACATGGATCCTGACATCTATCGGAGAATATCAATTTATAAAACAAATGGTTCATACCCTGATGGGTATTCCAAAACGGAAAAATCTAATTTTAGAAAAAAGGCCAACACTTTTGTCCTCCAAGGTAAGAGCATACAAATTTTCATATTCACAATTTTTAAAACTATTTTATCAGTTCTCTTTGTAAAGATGGTCTGAAGTCTGATCTTACATTTTTTGTTTAATACAGAATATGCTACTTTATAGTTGCCTGCAACGTATGTTATTCAACGTGAGGACATCCATGATTAAACAATATGCACACGTTAAGAAATTATGAACGTTGCCAAGTTTAAGCGCCATACAATAAAAATTCGCTGATCCGTTGTGTCTAATTTTTTTATATAATTAGCATAGGGTAAATAGTCAAATATGGGCTAGAAATTTTGTGGTAATCACACACTCTTTTGTAATTTACCGTTTATACAATTTATATTAGTTAGACGTATAAATTAGTCGAGTTTTTAGATGCACACATTTATGCCACGAGGTGTAACTCATACAGTACTGCATGCATTTTAAAGCTGACACATCGTAATCACAAAAAATTAACCATGCTTTTACAGTAAAAAAAAAAAAAAAAAACGTTATTATATTAAAACAATGGTTATTGTATCGTGGTTTTGCCAATAGTAACACACACACGCACACACACACACACACACACATGATTACTACAGTTTTACTTCAGTGAAAGATGTTAAATTTTCTTAAGAAATAGCACAAGGGTCTCCAACCTACTCCAACACACACACCTGCCATGATGTTATGTAGCCTATGCGTCTCATCTTTAATGCTGTGGGCCTAATTTTCTGCCAGAGGTTCTGGACATTTTGATGAAAGAACACTTTCATGGATTCAATCAAATACCAACATATAAAAACCTGTGCTAGAAATCTTATAACGGGACATGTTTGGATCTTCCAACTGGATAGTGATCCAAAAACAACTGAATGGGTTACTGAGCACAAAACAACGCATCTGCGATGGCCATCTCAGTCCCTGACCTGAACACAGAAAATGAGTGTTGAACTGAAGAGAATAAGTACCAACATGGATATGGGAATTGGAGGAATCTGGAGAGATTCTGTATGGAGTAATGAGTATCTGATCTCTGGTCAGATTTTCACCAGACTCATCAGGCATTATAGGAGAAGACTCAGAGCTGTTATCTTAGGAAAAGGAGGTTAAACAAAGTCTTTAATAAAAGGAGACAAATTCATTTCATTTTACCCCACATCCCTAACTATTTTGTCTATTTTTTTCTTTTCATAGGTGGTGAATTGTATTACCTTCGGAACAAAAGCAAAAAACAACTAAAAGTTGTGTGTGGGGCTGAAGAGGCAAACAAACTTTTTGAGGTGTTCCATGCAAGCAGCATCGGAGCTCACACAGGACAAAAAAAAAACACGTGACGCAATATCCTTAAGATTTTACTGGCCAGGCATGTCACAGGACATTGACACCTGGGTAATAACATGTACAGAATTAATACTTTTGCAATATTATAAAATGCTAATGATATCAAACAATATACTGTTTTGATCACAGGTGGCAGTGTGTACCATGTCAGGCCAGCAGGTCATCAGTTAAGGAGCAAAATGACATAACTCCAATTGTGGTATTCCTTTCCATCACACATTCATGTTATTAGTATTGTTTATAATTAAATTAGAAATAAAAATTAAGTTAGATAACTAATTAATTTGTTTATATTTAATGAACTCTAGGTTAAACAGCCTTTCGAACTTGTGGGGATGGATCTCATTGGAAAATTAGCACCCACAGATAACGGGAACCAATATATTTGTGTCATCATTGACTACATGACAAAGTGGCCCCAGGCTTATCCCCTCAAGTCAAAGGCTGCCAGGGAGGTTGCTGATTGCCTTTTAAAATTTGTGCATCAGTTTGAGGCACCTAAGAGAGTCCTCACAGACCAGGGGAAAGAGTTCGTAAACACAGTGAGTCATACATGTTCACTTACAAAACATACATAAAAATAAAACAGAAAAAAAATATTAAATGTAATTTTTTTTTATTTAATATACACACCTTGTATCTTTTCCCTGAGAAATTTAAAGGAGTAGTTCGCTTTTTAAAAAACTTTTGCTGATAATTTACTCACCCCCATGTCATCCAAGATGTCCATGTCATTCTTTCTTCAGTCGAAAAGAAATTAAGGTTTTTGATGAAAACATTCCAGGATTTTTCTCCATATAATGCACTTTACTGGGCACCAAACTGTTCAAAGGGCTTATGACACCAGACGATGAATAAGGGTCTTATCAAGCGAAACGATCGCTCATTTAAAAAAAACTTTCTGACTCTCCTGTTCGAACTTGTGCATCAAATTTGAATGGATCTTCACGAAAAAAAGATTTGTTCATTTTGATAAACGACTTCAAACAGGAGAGTCACAAAGTTTTTTAAATAAGCGATCTGTTTCGCTTGATAAGACCCTTATTCATCGTCTGAAATCGTTTAAAGCCCTTTGAACAGTTTGCACTGAAACTGTCTTTTGGACCTTGAACCGTTTGGACCCCATTGAAGTCCATTATATGGAGAAAAATCCTGGAATGTTTTCATCAAAAATCTTAATTTCTTTTCGTGTACAGATTTGTATACCTAAAGAACACATCTCATAAGTGTTAATGAAATCCAACAGTTTGTGAATGAAGCCACTTCATTTCAAACTGTTTCAACATTTCATTAGTTTTCAAAAATAATGTAAAAAAATAATGTCCAAAGAAAAACTCCAAAGTTCAAATTGAAATTGTCCATCTAAAGTAAACAGACATTATTAAACAGGTGAACTCTGTAAATATTTGTTTTTTATGGGAATCTAATATGCCTTCCTTCATTCAGGTCATGAATGCTTATATGCACATTTTGGTCAAGAAATACAACAAGGATTCAACAAACAAGGCTGTGTGCATTGATTCCTACGAAATGAGTGACATCTGGAAGCATAAAAAAACCAAAGGTCAAGGTTAGTACACAATTTATTAAACACTGCAATATAAATGTGATTAACATGTAACTGATCTTCACACAGTCATCAGTTGTGTATTATATCATACAACTGATAATAGAGGTAATGTCGAGTTTTGTGTCCCATCGTACTCTTGTGTGTGTCTATGTGTGGGTCAGTAATAATGTCCCTGCTTTTACCTTCACTCTTAGAAAGAATGTGTCAAAAATGACACAACCTGTGTTAAATTTTGACACATCTGTGGGTGAGCTCCAGGACCACTAGTTTTGTGTTAATTTTAACTCATTTATTGTGTAAATTATTTTAACACAGTAATGTGTCAGGAAAGGTTAACATAAAGATGTGTAAACTGTGTCATTTTAACACAGTATGTGTTGTCCATGTCCATACACAGAATGTGCAGGAAAATGCACCTGCAGTACAACCCTATAGAAATTGCATTTTTGGCCTGATATCAGTTATATAAAACAATGACAACCATTAATAAGTTCAAAACATTTATTGTCATGAAAAATATCAATAAAATGCATAGAACTCAGACTATAATGATACTGTTTCAAGCAGTAAAAAATATGTCCAGCATAGGACAGTTTCACAAATGCATTGGGCAGATAAAAATTATATCATGTCAACACTTTGTATCTGGGATTGATGTAGATCTGATCATCCAAAAAAATTGTCTGAATATCAAGGGGTCTGGAATCTGACAGATCAGTAGGAATTTGTACAAGCCTGTACTCTCTTTTCCACAACGAATGAGTAAAAGTGATTATCAAAATATTTGACCTTAACAGTCCTTAAAAAAGCTAACAACATGTTTTGGTCCACCTTTGGGAACAAGTGGACAACCTCCCAAATATTGGTTCATCTTCAGAACTGGCTAACATCAGAATGCTCCCAGTTCTGTACGTGTATCCACAGAAACTAACAGAGTTTGACACATGAACTGTGTCTGTTGACACATCTGACAAGGAGCTCAGTTTTTCACTTATTTGGTCACCATATTCCAAAGAACAAACAACAACAGGATATGCATTTGGTACACACATTGTATGAACTAATGGGTCCCCAAATTTCCAACAATGCATTTGCTGTACCTGGTTTTTGTAAGCCAGAGTCTTAGAAATATTCCTGAAATTGCAAACAGCATGTGCCTGCCGTTTAAGGGGATTATGCTTTGCTTCAAATCTCATACACCACAGTTTTGACAAAGGTCCAAATTTAATTAACATGCTTGGATAATGTATCATAAAGTGGTGTTTTGGAATGAGATTTTGAGCAGGATAAAGTTCTTTGAACAATTTATGATGATCTATGATGAGCTGTTTCAGGAATACTGCAAGACCTCTGGTTACAACAGGAGCAAATATAATGCTGCAAATCTCTCATAACAAGATGAACAACTGCCAGTGCATACTTTCAGGATTGACAATGTCTCCCAAAAGAAAAGGTAAGTTTTGAACGAGACACCACATCTGTGATGCTGTTTGTTTGATTGCGGTCTCAGATTTCAGGTTATAAGGATGACACTTGGTTTGTTTTTTGTGTTTGAATACCCATAATCATAGCTGGCTATTCTTTCATTTAACTGTTTTTCTTCATAAATGTAGCGCTGAAGTAAAAGTCTCACTTCTAAAGGTGCAACACCCTCAAGCACATCATGCATTATATCAACGCCTACATTTTCAGTCACATGAAAAAATTCTATGGTATTCAAGCACGAGTTTTCTTTGATTCCTGTAATACTAATGTCATTCAGCACAACATGCTGCAGGTAATTGTGTCTGTTTCTCTTTTCAAGATCATCTTCATTAAACATAGTTTGTGAAAGTGATTTATCAACAAGGCAAATATGGCAGAACTTCTTTGCAGAAAACTTTCTGCATATCCACACAGTGCATGAACAGCCAGATTGTCAGCAGTAAAAAGGCAGACTGTTCCATATACTCTTTGTGTTTCTCCTCTTATCAAAATGTCAATGCCTTGCATCTCTAGGACTTTTATGTCATCTAAAAGAGGCTCAAAGATTTTTGCGAAGCCATACTTATCTCTATCAATAGAATTGAAAAGAAGACAAAGATGAATGTTAGCCAAGCTTGAGTTATATTCAGGGGATAAGTTTCTCAATGAAAATACACTGCCCCCATTTTATGGATTTTGTTTCTACCCAGAGGATTCAACAGTTCATATCATCAAAGAAATTTGAATTGTAGACCATTAGGGTGTGTTTGGTATAGTTTTGTGGTTTGCAAATGAATTTGCCATCAGATAGTCATAATATCTGCCATCTGTTCCTCTATGAGTACTGGGATAGAGGCCTGAAACTACCCATTACCAAGACTCAGGTTTCAAGGATGGAAATATACTGAAATGTATCCGTGGTAAGTGTCTGTTGCGCAATACCATTTTTCCATTGGTTTCAGCCTGACTAAGAACTTGTGAGAAGATCCTTTGTTGCTAACAAGAGAAATACTCTTGTTTCAAAAATTAGTCATATTCTTTATATGGGTTATCTATATTGTCAAGGCACTTTAGCAGCTTAAACTCTTCAATAACCTTGTAGTCATGTTTAGTATCTCTGTGTACACCTTACTTGGTTGAAGTCAACTTTGTTTGTATCTTGGGTTCACACAATTTTAAAAAATCAAACACTATGAAACCAACAAAGATTCAGGTTCAAAATGAACTTTTAATATCAAGTTTTTCATTCCAAAAAATATATATCTGAAGATATGATTCAATGAACATGTGTTCTAACCATTTTCAAAAAATGTTCTGTTTTGAATAAAAAATTTGAAAATGACACATGCTTGACTTGTCTCGCATATTTAATATTTTTGTGCATAGAACATAATTGAACAATTAAATGTAGCTGTATAATTAAAAGTACAAACTTACCTCATTAAAAATAAATTCAAGTAAGTCAAAGTTGCATAAAAATTAGAGCTATTTTCACTATCTGTGTCTGTCAAAGATTCATTTGTATTTGGATTAATTCTGAACACCATTATTTAGCTTTTCAAGTTTGGTTAGGGTCAGCATTTCAACACACTGACACTTTAACTGGAGTTTATGCCCTACATACAGAAAATAAATGTTGATTTGCGTCTGTACAGTTGCTTTCAATAGCTGCCTATGAGGTCAAACGCACCTGCCAAACATCACACAAAATTGCAATAGTACTTGATAAGTTTGTATATGTCAAAAAACACCAGCATGTTGAAAAGTTTGCATGCATGTTCATGATGATAAATTAGAAAAAGTCACAAAATATTAAGAAAAAAAAACAAGGGTTAATATTAAATTCAGGTAGCTTGAAAAAATAATTAAAGGTAATTTTTACCATCTGTGGCTTAAGATATTTGGTATTGAAATAAAGCGTGGAGTATTTCGAGCTTCATAAGGAGTAAAAAATAAAATAACAAATATAACCACTAAATGTTATGATTTTGGGGTCGGCAGTTGCATTAGAGTTGCCTAAACATGCGGGGCTCAAATTCAATCTTGAACATTATCAACGTATAATAGTAATTATGTTTGTATATGTCTCAAAAACACTAGCATGTTGAAAGTTTGGCATGCATGTTGATGAGGAGAAATGAGAAAAAGTCACAAATATTTAAAGAAAAATATATGGGTGTTAACCAGTATTTCCACAACTATAAAATCTAAGCGGTGTTAATTGAATCTTGGAACATAAACACAAGGGTTAATGAACAAAACCTCTATTGTCATCTGGAACAGCTAAGCTTTTAACAATGCACTGGTAGATGCTTGAAGGCTGTCAATAGTCCTATCCAAAAGTTCTTTAGTGCAAGTTACACTTCTTTGTACATCACTCAATGTTATATTAGAGCAAGAGTACATCTTTGCAGCAAATGTAGCTGCATGACTGGTAACTGACACTGCATCATCAGACTTTGAATAACACATAATGGCATTTTCCACCCCAGCTGATGTCGTGTCAGTTGTCAAATGAGTGTTGTTGCTGATATTTGTGTCTAAACCGTTGTCTAATCCATCTCTTTCTGAAAGCTGGTTAGCCATGCATTGTAAGCTATCCTCTGAAGAATGCTCCCTTGCAAGATGCTTAGAAAAAGAGTTGATGTTATGGTATGAACGCTGACAGCCATTTTGGCTGCAAAATAGGGTGTAGTCCTGTCCATCAGATAGGGAATGTACGTTGCGAAGATGCCAGATTAGTCCCCTGATCTCAGAGCTAACCGGCTTTTTACACATTGGACAACAGTACATGACAAGCTGATTTAGTCAAAAGCCTGAAGCTTGCTAATAAGCTCCAAAACTTTGGACCTTCTTACAGTCTTAGACATTGACAAGTTATATACATACATTATATTTTCACAACATTTAAACATAGAATTAGCTGATACCATTGCTAAATTCATTTCTCATCACAATTTAAGTTAGTTAATAAGCCTGCAGCATCACATTCATACACTAGCATCCTTACAAATACCTTACAAATACCTTTTCTCTGATCCATTTTTTTCCTTTCTTTTTTTCTAACACAATATCAAGGCCATATAAGCTATATTTTGGACCAGGCGTAGGCTACATGGAGCTGTTCTGACAGTTGAGAGAGGCCGCGAGCCCCAGCACAAGCAATCATTTGAATTTTCGCGGCATTATAATTTTGTAAAATTATTTTGTATTACATTTAAGTCAGGGGTTCTCAACTCCAGTCCTCGTGACCCATTCGTTAGGATAGACGCAGACTACGTTTACATGCAGACAATTTTCGGGTTATGGTCGGGTTAAGGTCACTTTTCGGGTTTCTGAAACATTAGGGATAACCCGTTTACATGCGTGAGCAGAGAGAGTTTCTCCTGTATACATGGAATTGCAATATCCTGATGTAAACAGCGACGCGCGTTTAGCGTCTAGACGTACGGACAACCTTAAGACGCAAAATGCGTCATTTCCGATTCTTCTTCCTATGTCCTAAGACAACAGCAGCATGCGGATAATGAATAGTTCGGGGCAGATAGCAATCGCCTTTGTTTGCACTGTGATGCTGGTAACGTTACCTCGCTCCAAAAGTATGCTGTCATATGTCATCTCGCCATATTTACTTCCGGTATACTGCACGCGGATTTTTGTATGCGCCAAGAAGTTTCTCTACTCAAAAGACCAAGATTCCTTGCGAATGGGACATGCGCAGAACACAAATCACTATGGGGATATGCCGATACACGTTTACATGGCCAAAAATTCGGGTTAGAAAAGGGGAACCCCAGGTATAATATCCCGGTTTTTAAAATCCGGGATATGAGCATTTTTCGGGTTTTTGCCGGTGTTTACATGGCCGTCTCGCGACCGGGTTATTGCTAATATCCCGGTTTTGAACGGGTTATTGGCTGCATGTAAACGCAGTCACAGAGTATATCCTAACGAGCTGAGGATCTGAATCAGGTGTGTTAAATGAGGGAGACATAACGTTACACTATGCAGAGCAGTTGGTCGCGAGGACTGGAGTTGAGAACCCCTGATTTAAGTTAACATTTAGGCTTTTACCAGCCTGCAGCTAAAATGGCGCCAAAAGATTTCCATATTGAATGCAAATACACTTTAGACATAACCAATACCAAGTAAACAACAATTACACTGTTTTATTTTGTCCTTACTGGCACAATTTCACATTTAATTGGCGACGTCTAAAGATAATATTGAGAAAATAAGGGCGAAAGCGCGGTCCCATGTTAACGTTAGCAGCTAACGTTGGTTTAACTTTGTTTGCAAAATAATCCAGACATTTTAATAAAAATTCTTCAGAAAACTACTTATTCTAACATTTTTATCAAGTGTGCTTTGTGTAACGCTATTGACTATGGACAGTTATTGCCAATTAACATTTTTGCCCGTGAAGTTTTGCAAATACCAGTCAAAGTGCCTTAACAGTTTGCTTAGAAACCAAACTAAACCTAGTATACACCTAGTATACACATATCAGCAGCAGAAAATGAAGTTTTCGCACATAAATACAAGTAAAAATGACTTCAAGTAGAACTTACCTTAAGAATCTTATTAGCAGTCACCCAACGACTTGCCTTCTCCGTCTCTCGTCGCAGAAAGGCGTTTTTTTAGGCGAGGGGAATTCTCTCGGCAATTTCAAAATGGCAACTGATTAAAAAAAAAGTTGGTGGGCTTTTTCACTCATAGGCCAATTTGGCTACATCAATTTTTTAAGTTATATATATATTGTTAACCAAATGCTTATTTTAAATGAAGTGAAGTGCGCCGTTATTTGTTGTGTAGTGACGTACGTTCATGTAAGCCAGATGTGCGCAGATGCGCAGATTCGCAGATTTGTCCTGAATTTAGGTAGGCTAATAAGTAATTCGCCAAATTGGCTGGTGATTCTACAGCGTTACCCGCGTCAGTTGATTTTTACATGCTTTTTACACGCATTTGGGTTGGTGGGTGTTAATTTTAAACCCTGTGTAGGCCTACTATAACACTGAAAAATGGGCAGTCATTTAGGTTGTTCAGATAGCTGAGACACACACAAAAAAAAGACAGAGTGTGTAAATCTAATCAGTAAAGATCATTCTACACATTTTGTGTTGGATGTTGTGAACAAACACACAGATTGTGTTAATTTTAAAACGACACATTACTATGTGTAAGTCAAGTCAAGTCAAGTCACATTTATTTATATAGCGCTTTTCACAATACAGACTGTATCAAAGCAGCTTCACAGTGATAACATGACAGAAGTACAACACAGATAAGTAATATTGTTAAATGGTAAAAACCCGACTAAGCTAAGCAAGAATTCAGATGTGTAACACATCTGAATTCTTCCAACACATTTTTATCTAATATTGACACAACATGTGTAATCTAGAGTGCTACACATAATTTGTGTCATTTTTCTACACATTTCTTCTAAGAGTGTTGGGGCACCAGTCATTGAGTCGCCTAGAGAATATAAAAATGATCCAATTTGTAGAGCCTCTTACTGCATTGTCAACACAAGGAAGACTCAGTTGTAACAAAATCTAATTGATTTAAAAAATATATACAAGAAAACTAACAACACTATTAAAATATAGTAAAATGCTAAAGGTCAGTATGATTTAAAGTAAAGTGGAGAGAATAGAAATCTAATTGTTTGATGGATGGTATAATATTAGTTGTTTACTCATAGGGCAAAAAAATATTTCTGATTACTATATTAATTAATTTTTATTATTTCAATATTACTTAGATATTAATTTCTGATTCTAAATAGTTGGTTTGGCAATGTCTTCTTGGGTGTCTGGCTGGGCCATGACACATTGGAGAAAGTGTCATTTCTTTTAACAGCAATCAAACTTGGGTCATGGGATGCTTTTTGTTTGTTGCACACTACACCTCAAAATATACTTGTGCATTAAATGTTGATTTTATTTTAATTGAAATTTCAGATGGATCCAAAACAATTTAAGTATATCATTGGGATCATCTGCCCTGAGAAGAAATATTGCTGCTTGTGTCTTGCAGCACACTGGTAAGTTTCAATGGTCCAATTTTCATTAATTCTTTTGTTCCTTAACCATTAAACAGTGTTGGTAAAATGTGAGTATTCATTAGCGTGTAAAAACTTGTGATGTTTTAAGAACTTGTTTTATGATAACATTGTTTATTCTGCCTCAACTAGATAATCTGAAGGACCTGTGCCATCTATGTGGGGACAGAAACAGTGGCAAAAAAGTGACTAACTGGTAAGCATTCCAAAAAAGAATATTGTCTTATCAAACCTTTATTGAATTTATCATATGAATTGAAGGTGATATAATAATGTGCATGTAAGTATTGTTTGATATGGATTACAGAAATACCTTTGCTTGACTTCAAAATGTGTTTGTCAACATGTTTAGATTGGCTGTGATATGTGCCCACGTTGGTTTCACTGCAAATGTGTTCAGCGTACAAGAAAACACAAAACATACATCTGCCCAGTTTGTCAACCTTAATGTAAGGTTTGAGGTGGTAATATTCTTTTTTTTTCTGAAAACTTTGTAACATTTGAAACTTTGAAACATTGTACATGTCTTACAATTTATTTGCCAGGTGATATAAACTACTTATGCTTCTCTCTTTCTTTGTTTCTCTGTTAGTGTGTCTTGGTTTTTGTATGTACTGTATCACCTCTTTCCCCTTGCCTGAAAGTCTTTTTTGGTTGCTTCTAAAACTTTAAAGCCCTTTCTGATTTTTTTTTAATGGTTTTTTTTTTTATTTATTTATTTATTTATTTTTTGCCTATTTCCTGTTCCCTATCTCGACTCGGCTTGCTCACGCGGTTTTTGACCCCTGCTCTCGTCCTGGAATATTACCTTTGCTACATCCTTCAAACTGTTGGTTTCATTTAACCTTTTTGACAATAAATCCTGTTCTAAATTGATCTGCTCTTGGGTCCTGTTGTCTGAACCTCCCTAACAACTTTAGCTGGGTCAGAGACACTCATTCTGGAGACTCATCTCATCCTGTAGACTATCAGCAGAAAAGCACAAGTGTGTAGTTTCAATAGTGAGTATTTAACATAGGGGGTATTATTGCCCCCCCCCCCCCCCCGGAGTGTTTTTTTAAAAAAAAACACTGTTTTACAATACTGTAAAAACCTGACAGTCCAAGTTGTAAATCATACGATTTTGGTCAAATACATGATCAAAGACGAAAAAAGAATAAATACATGATCAAAGATCAACAAACAAATTGCTATCATGTAATTTCTTACGTCGTCTGGTTACTGTCTGTTTTCGCAAGTGGCGGCGGCACAAATTGACGTCATGCGTGCGTGCTCTGAGAGGGCAGTCAGATTCTGGCAGGGAGTTGGAATTTGGCACAACACCTGGGTAACCAGTTTATGTTCCAGGGTAAAGTATTTACCGCATGTGTGCTCTTTTCTTAATATATTTAAAACATCGTAAATGAAGATTCATTTATTAGACAAATAAAATAACAAAATATTATGTCTTGTTTTCTGAATTAATTTAATTTAAAATTAAAAGATTTTTTGCTTTAAAAAGCAAAATTATTTGCCAATGGGATAAGAAAAATTTTTTTGTTTTAATTTTTCCTACCCCATTGGGTAAAAATGTCCATGGTGTTACATAGGGCCTACAACTGGTAAACCATGATGATTTTTTTATTTGATTGATTTATCATTATGATCACTTCTATGATTTTACTACAAATATAATTGGGGTTGAAAGATGGATGTAATAGTAACCATGGATTTGTAATTTGTGGTTACTGCAGTTTTATTTATACATAGTGGAACTATGGTTATCATAAAAAAAAACAATAAAAAAACAACAAAAAAAGGTAAATTTTTGTACGTGACTGCCAGTGACGATTGATACAACTATTAAACGATTTTAATGACAACTTGAAACCAGATTAACAGAAATCTGCTCTCGAGTCTAGCATTTAATAAGATTATTCCCTGCAGGAAGACTGGAGCTACAGGTATAGGGCTGGGAATTCGATTCCGAGCCGTTGGGAATCAATAAGAGTTTAAAGTCGGTATGATTTCAAATTTGACAAATCTTCTTTTTAAATGTAATCTTTAATCATACACTTCCCTCCCCCATCGAATGACCTCTCTTCTTTTTCGGTCACGTGCAATGGCAAAAGGGTGCGGCCAGAGCCGATGAGGGTGCGGCTATCGGTGCACCGCCTCTCAGACTAAATGAAAACTGCCATTCAAATCTGCCTCCATTTTATTTGCAACGCCCAACCTCCAACGATCCAATCAATTCCCGAAGGACGAAATCAAGCCCTGTCCTCCATTTTTTTCTAATTTCAGAAGCTGTTTCACTTGGATATGTCACAACAAGGAAAAAATGACAATCTCAACTTCTGTTTCATGCCGACTTTAAGCACAAACCGTGCCCCGTAACATTTCATTTGCCAACACAATCAGAGTCATCTGTGAAGAAAATAAAAGTATAGACTACATAAATGGGTCCAGTCGAATGTCTTCAGGAACTGCTACAGATGTTATTCTAATGTTATGGTTTAGGGTAGGATGAGGAGTTTAGTATTAACTATTTATTGCATCGTTGTGTAGGCAATCGGCACAATGATTGACATGACCAATGAAATCTTCAGAATCGGTTACTGGGCAGGGTTTCCTCTTAACTCGTTATGGTTTAGGACAAGTCGCCATGGTCAACATCAGTTGTCTGGTGCTATTTTACTTTAGAATCATTTAAAAAACTAAGTTAAATGCCAAATTTGACATAAACAATTAGCATATAATAAAACATCTTAGGGCCATCTACAAAAAGGAGGTGACGGATGAGGATCAGGTAATCAGGTAACAACAATTAGCTAATCTGATGCGCCATTTTACATTAGATACATAAGCAGATCAATTTGAAAGTTTAAAAGACAGAGGAATGTACATCACATTTTGATAAAAAATATAAATAAAAACTCTCAATCAAACATTAACTATTGTGGTCAGTCGGGATTTAGGTAGCCTCAATTCAGGAAAGGGTTTGATTTTTCCAAATCGCAATTCCCTGGAAAAAAAGAAGGATGGGGAGGAAGAAACTGTCCTGCCCTGAAAAAGCGTTGCAGACATAAATTTATGATGCAGAATTAAACAACAGTTGCCACAAGATGCCATACTCATGTAGGTGTTAAGTCAAATTATTTATCGTAAAGATTATTTAGTGTAGAGAAACAAAGCAATAATATAATGTGTTATATAATTATCTAGAGGTGTAATAAATCATGTCATGATTCGATAATGTTACATATCATGGTACTGATCTCATAATACAATATTATTGCATTACATTTTTTTTACTGTCGATTTAAATGTTACATTTGGTATTACAGTGGGGTGGAAATGAATAGGTTTGGACATGGTGCTGGTAACCCAATAGTGACACCAAAATAAAAATATTGATGTTTCTGAGGCCTGAAATACAGAATTATTTTAAACTGAAAGGCTTATATCTGTCACTGCAAGATATATTTAAAATAATGTAGGCCACTTTTTACTGGTAACATTTGGCAAGACATTTGGCATTATCAGGTCCCATAAATATTCCCCCATTGCATTATTATACATTTATATTAAACTTTATGTATACTGTAGTAGTTTAATGTAGTACTGACAGTAAATCTCTGTAAACTTAAGAGTGAACTTTTCATTTTGAGCAAACTATACACAATACATAGTTGCATTTTTATATTGCGATGATATTGTGATACAATGTATTACACCCTTATAATCATTCCATAAAAATTGTCATCAATAGTGCTGTAGTAATTTGAGCCTTAGTTGGGTTTTTTTTTCACTCATTGTTTTTTACTATGATTATTCTTTAATTGTAGCTCATAATCAAGGACATGCAGCCACTATCTGTGGAGGATAAAGGTTTGAGCATTCGTGAATATGTCATGTCTTCGGTCTGATCCGCCTGTTTTCTTGTGTTGTCTGCGTGGTTGTCTCGGAGCACATGGCTTTGTTTTGACAGCTCGCCACGTGTCCCGCTGTCTTTGTGTTTAGTTGTTTCCCCACCCTCTCTTCGTCACTCTCTGTTTCCGCACCTGTTATTAATTACCACCCTCTCATTCTCGTTGATCAGTCCCGCACCTGTTATTGATTATCTTTGTCCTTCTCCCTATTTATTCTCCCCGTGTTGTCTGTTTTGTGCCAGATCGTTGTGTTTGCTTCCCGCTGACGCTTCGAGCAGCCAGTTATTGATCGCGTTTCTCTGTGTCTTGTTTGGTCCTGTTTGAGGCTCCAGTGCTGTGTTTTCCCCTGTTGGTTTTTTCTTAGTTCCACTATCGTCCTCCACTGACGACCGGGTTTCTGCTTCCTGATCCCGTCTCCGCAACAGCCCTTCTGCCCGCCTCAGCGTGCGACGCCCTTGCTGTCTCTTCTCCCCTGTCTGGCGCCCGCTGTTTCTCCGCTGCGTGAGCTTTGTACCCTGTTCGATTATAAGGGTCGGACTTCCAGCGCTCTCAAGTTTCAGTTTTGCTTTTGCCTACTGCTGGATTTCTCGATCGTTCCTGTTTTGTTTTATTTTTTCTATTACTATTTTTGGACTGTTTCTCGTGAGCTTTGCGCTCAGTTTGCCTTATAAGGAATCGGACTTCCAGCGTTCTGAAGTTTCAGTTTTGCCTTTTGCCAACTGCTGGATTTCTCGACTGTTTCTGTTTTGTTTTTTCCACTACAATTTTTGGACTGTATCTTCAGCCAATAAAACTTAAGTGTGTCTGCAACTGAATCTCGTCTTGACTCCTGATAGAACGATCTGGCTACCAATGGATTCAGCAGGCACAGACCAAGTAAGAACAGCGCTTGCCCAGCAGGGGGCTCTCTTGGGCCAACATGCTACCCAACTTACCACTACCTCCAGGGACCTAGATTTTCTGACTTCTCAGATGACTGATCTAAGTCTCCGTGTTGAAGAGATGCGGAATGCTTCATCAGCCAGGCCTGACACACTTTCTGCTTCACCTCACCACGAGTCTGAACCTCACGCCAACAATCCTCCACCTTACAATGGAGACCCTAATTCTTGCCGGGCTTTTCTCGCTCAATGCTCCTTGGTGTTTGCCCTCCAGCCTCGTCGCTACGCAACAGAGAGAGCCAAGGTTGCTTATGTTCTGACATTGCTTTCTGGAAGGGCCCGTGAATGGGGAACTGCTGTATGGGAGTCCCAAGCCCCTTTCTGTTTATATTTCCAGGATTTTCGTCATGAAATGATAAGACTGTTTGAGCCGGTCTGCCCAGGGGGATGAGGCAGCTTCTCGGTTGGGGCGACTCACACAGGGCGGCCGCTCTGTTACCGACTTCTCCATTCAATTCCAGACCTTGGCGGCTACCTGTGACTGGAATGATGGGGCCCCTCGCTCAAGGTTTTTGGAGGGGTTGGATGATGAGATCCAAGATGAGATCGCTGCTCACGAGCTGCCACGTGATCTCGACGCATTGATGGACCTGGCCCTTCGTGTCGAGGATCGGATTGTCCGTCGACGTCAGCGCCGAGCCACCCGCTCCCCCTGGAGGTTGGAGGAGAGTTTATCCAGTCAGACCACCTTACCCTCGTCTCAGCCATCTCTTCCTGACCCTGAGCCCATGCAGCTAGGGCGCCTTCGTCTCACACCCAGGAGAAGCAACAACGCCTTACCCGAGGCCTCTGTTTATACTGTGGAAAGCCAGGACACTTTGCCATTAAGTGTCCTTTAAAAGCCAAAGCCCATCAGTAGGCCAGGGGATCCTGGTGGGCGCCTCCCCTGTGCAAATTCCCCTTCATCTCACACCCTGTTGTCGGTCACTATTCAATTTGGGGGCTCTTCTAACTCCTGCTCAGCCCTGGTGGATTCCGGGGCCGAGGGCAACTTCCTGGACACCACAGCAGCACAGTGGGGAATTCCAGCTGTCCCCTTACCTGCCCCCATATCTGTCTGGTCCCTTGATGGTCAGCTTATAACCTCCATTACTCACTCCACCCCTTGTGTAAGTCTTATAGTTTCAGGCAATCACCATGATGTGACCAGGCTTTACCTTTTAAGTCGCCAGGTGCCCCGATAGTCTTGGGGCATCCGTGGTTGGTGCAGCATGGCCCTCATGTGGATTGGTCCAGTAATTCTGTGTTGGCCTGGAGTCAGTCATGTCTCAGCGTCTTGTATGGGTTCTGCCTCTTCTTCTGGTTCTGTGTTCTCTGTTTCGCAGGTTGAGGCAGCGGATTTGACCGGGGTCCCGGCGGGTACTGCGATCTTCGCCAGGTGTTCAGCAAGTCACGAGCCACGTCTCTACCTCCTCACCAGCCGTATGACTGTGCCATAGACCTCCTCCCAGGCACTTCTCCGCCCAAGGGTCATCTTTTTTCCCTGTCTGGTCCAGAAAGAGAGGCTATGGACAAGTACATCCATGATTCTCTCAATGCCGGCCTCATCCGCCCCTCCTCATCGCCTGCTGGTGCGGGTTTCTTCTTTGTTAAAAAGAAGGATGGCTCCCTGTGACCGTGCATAGATTATAGAGGTCTCAACGACATCACAGTCAAGAACAGGTATCCCCTACCTCTTATGTCGACTGCCTTTGAGTTGCTGCAGGGAGCCAAGGTCTTCACTAAGCTAGACCTCCGCAATGCTTATCACTTGGTAAGGATTCGTGAGGGGGATGAGTGGAAGACAGCGTTTAATACACCTACGGGACACTACGAGTACTTGGTCCTACCCTTCGGTCTGACCAATGCACCTGCTGTCTTCCAGGCTCTGGTTAATGATGTGTTGAGAGACATGATTAATAGATTTGTCTTTGTGTACCTGGATGATATACTTATTTTCTCTTCATCTTTGCAGGCACACACTCAACATGTTCGCCAGGTCCTTCAATGGCTGCTGGAGAATCAGCTCTTTATTAAGGCGGAGAAGTGCGAGTTCCACTCCAAGTCAGTCACGTTCCTGGGGTATGTCATCTCAGCCGATGGGGTGAAGGCTGATCCCGCTAAGGTAAGGGCCGTAGCCGAGTGGCCAGTCCCCGACACCCATAAGGCTTTGCAGCGGTTCCTGGGGTTCGCCAATTTCTATAGGCGTTTCTTCAGGAACTTTAGCCAGATTGCTGCGCCTTTAACATCTCTCACCTCCACTAAGGTACCGTTCAGTTGGAATTGTCTGGCTCAGGTGTCCTTTGATGAATTGAAGTCCTGTTTCATCTCTGCTCCTGTTCTCTCCATTCCAGATCCTGAACGACAATTTATTGTTGAGGTGGATGCTTCTGATGTCGAGGGTAGGCGCGGTCTTGTCTCAGCGGTCCCCTGAGGATGGGAAGGTACATCCCTGTGCCTACTTCTCCCATCGTCTGAGCCCAGCAGAGCGTAACTATGACATTGGTAACAGGGAGCTGTTGGCAGTCAGGTTGGCTTTGGAGGAGTGGCGCCACTGGTTGGAGGGGTCGGCACAACCCTTTTTGGTATGGACGGACCATAAGAACCTCGAATATATTCGCTCTGCTAAGAGGTTAAGTTCTCGCCAGGCCCGCTGGGCACTCTTTTTTGGCCGGTTCAGCTTCACACTTTCGTACCGGCCAGGATCTAAGAATATCAAACCTGATGCTCTCTCTCGGCTGTTCAGGGCCCCGGGGGTGAGATGCCTACAGAGACTATCCTCCCTCGTGGAGTGGTGGTGGGGTCTGTTTCCTGGGCATCGAGCGGCGAGTAAGAGATGGCAGGCCGTCAGTGTGAAGTGCCAAGGGAGTGTCCTGGCGGTCGTCTTTATGTGCCAGCAGTACTGCGTCCTGAAGTCCTGCAGTGGGGTCACTCATCTAGGCTAACCTGTCACCCAGGAATTAGGAGATCGTCTGGCTGCCATCCGCCAACGATTTTGGTGGCCCTCCATGGGTCCGGACGTCAGGCAGTTTGTGTTGGCTTGCTCTACTTGTGCCCAGAACAAGACCTCTAACCTCCCGCCCGTTGGTCTGCTCCAGCCCCTTCCCATTCCCTCTCGTCCCTGGTCACACTTGGGACTTGATTCTGTCACTGGCCTTCCCCCTTCAAGAGGCAACACTGTGATCCTGCACGGTGGTGGACCGCTTCTCGAAGGCGGTCCATTTCATTCCTCTGCCCAAGCTCCCTCAGCCAAGGAAACAGCTCAGGTGGTGGTCGACCACGATCTTCCGGATTCATGGTCTTCCGGTTGATGTGGTCTCCGACAGGGGACCCCAATTTGTTTCACGGTTCTGGAAGGAGTTCTGCCGACAGATCGGGGCCTCTGCGAGTCTGTCCTCAGGATTCCATCCTCAGACCAACGGGCAATGTGAGCGAGCCAACCAGGATCTCGAAAGAGCCCTCCGCTGCCTGGCCTCCCAGAATCCTAGTTCCTGGTGTCAACAGTTAACGTGGGTGGAATACGCCCATAATTCCCTGCCGGTAGCGTGCTACGGGTTTGCAGTCCCGTCTGCCTTAGCCTTCATCCGGCGCTGCTCGACGCACCTGGAGGAAGGCTGAGAGGGTCCTGGCCCAGACCTCAAGACGAACCAAAGCAGCGGCCAATCGCCTTAGGACTCGCTCCCCTCGTTATGTTTGTGGTCAGAAAGCTTTGGTTATCCACCAAGGACCTGCCTCTCAGGGTGCCCTCTCGTAAGTTGGCTCCCAGGTTCATTGGCCCTTACTGCATCACTAAGGTCCTGAGTCCAGTGGCGGTCCGTCTCAAGCTTCCTCCTACACTTGGTCGGGTTCACCCTGTTTTTCATGTTTCCAGGGTCAAACCTGTGTTTCTCTCTCCCCTTAACCCTGTTGTCTCTACCCCTGCCCCACCCCCCCCTCGTTTAGTGGATGGTTCTCCTGCGTCCCTGGGGGGGGGGTACTGTCATGTCTTCGGTCTGATCCGCGTGTTTTCTTGTGTTGTCTGCGTGGTTGTCTCGGAGCACATGGCTTTGTTTTGACATCTCGCCACGTGTCCCGCTGTCTTTGTGTTTAGTTGTTTCCCCACCCTCTCTTCGTCACTCTCTGTTTCCGCACCTGTTATTAATTACCACCCTCTCATTCTCGTTGATCAGTCCCGCACCTGTTATTGATTATCTTTGTCCTTCTCCCTATTTATTCTCCCCGTGTTGTCTGTCTTGTGCCAGATCGTTGTGTTTGCTTCCCGCTACGCTTCGAGCAGCCAGTTATTGATCGCGTTTCTCCGTGTCTTGTTTGGTCCTGTTTGAGGCTCCAGTGCTGTGTTTTCCCCTGTTTGTTTTTTCTTAGTTCCACTATCGTCATCCACTGACGACCGGGTTTCTGCTTCCTGATCCCGTCTCCGCAACAGCCCTTCTGCCCGCCTCAGCGTGCGACGCCCTTACTGTCTCTTCTCCCCTGTCTGGGAGCCGCTGTTTCTCCGCTGCGTGAGCTTTGTACCCTGTTCGCATTATAAGGGTCGGACTTCCAGCGCTCTCAAGTTTCAGTTTTGCTTTTGCCTACTGCTGGATTTCTCCGATCGTTCCTGTTTTGTTTTATTTTTTCTATTACTATTTTTGGACTGTTTCTTGTGAGCTTTGCGCTCAGTTTGCCTTATAAGGAATCGGACTTCCAGCGTTCTGAAGTTTCAGTTTTGCCTTTTGCCAACTGCTGGATTTCTCTGACTGTTTCTGTTTTGTTTTGTTTTTTCCACTACAATTTTTGGACTGTGTCTTCAGCCAATAAAACTTAAGTGTGCCTGCAACTGAATCTCGTCTCTGACTCCTGATAGAATACACTTGATCCAAAGTACAGGATTCCATGCAGACAAACAACAAAACAAATCCTTGACAGATATGCAAAAGAAAAGCAAGCTCTGAAGGACCATTATTTCCCCTCTATTTCAATATGCTGTTTTGTTTTATGCTTTCCTAAATCCAAAACGTTAAATGGCTGTATTTACAATTTGATTAATTTAGTAATCATCGTATACTGAAAAACGTAGATGACAGAATATTTATTTATTAAAGTGACAGTCAGTTAGATTACATGTGACCTGCTCCATCATTCTGAGTCACATTGGCTCAGAAATATTTGTATATTATTTATTGAAGTAAAAGGAATTATTCTAATGAAAAAAAGACGCACCGCTGATGCCATATACCCACCTTCGCAGTATCCTTCTGGAGTGAGGTCTACAGGACGTTTTTTGTGTAGCTACAGACAAATCAGTGGACTTGCAGGTTGATTCACTAAGCAGAGTCTGTAATACAGACATATATACATGTGTTTTCTTCTAAAATAGTCCCTCTAATTTTCCAATATCCCATTGGTGGAAGTGCACGGTCACATTTGCCCCTCTGATAGTGACGATAAAATATTTGTGGCCCTTACTATCATCAAAGTTGCCCATCCCTGCAGTAAACCATTCTGTAGCTTCACATGTTTTCATTTACATCTGTAATGTACAGCCAAGCTTAGTAAATTTTTTTCAGGTACTTTTTGTTTAAATTAGGTTGAAAGTTTTTTATTTTAATATATATTTCATTTAGTTCCTTTTGAAAATGTAACGTGTCTTAATAGGACACTTTACACAGTTAACTTCTTTGTTACAGTTTTATTTCAGAATTGAGTACATTTTCACATCATTTGTACATCATATAGTAAAGTAAAAACTTGTGGCATACCCAAATGTTCTGTTGCTCTTTTAATACATTTGTGTTGTTGAAATGACAGTGGTATACTATGTGTTTGTCTTATTAAGTGACAATGTCAGAGATAAACTGAAATGACTGGTGATTTATTGATTCTATGACCAGTGAACTTCAAAATCACTTCAAAACAAGTGCATTTGAGGGTAAAGATGAAAAGGTTTTATTTTTCCTTGGTCTACCTACATATTAGATTTTGCTAGCACTATTTACATTCCTTAGTCCCCACCTCCCTGTGAAGAAGTCACTTAATGCAATCAAGGTGATGATGCAGACATTAATGATACCAAGACGCAATGTTTCTACAATCTTCCTGCCTTATGCATTCAATGTGTCAATAGCCACTGCTTCTAGGGTATTCACTGATGTTATTGATGTTATGTTTATTTGGATGAAACCACTTGTTATATGGCCAGAAAGAGAACAGTTGGTAAAAACTATGTCAATGCAATTCAGAAAACAATTGGGAAAAGTGTGTCATTATCGATTATCGGCTTTAAGAACAGCATTACCAACTGTTCTCTTTCTGGCCATATCCACCTTATTCTGCTCTAAACAATGCACGCTGCCATGACGACGACTCCAGTTGCCAACTTACGGTTCGAGTCTGGTCTATGCTTTTTTTGCCATGTGTTTTAGATTGTGTCATCCCCACATCGCTAAACTAAATCGAAAAAAAAACATTCATCAAATGTGATCTGATCACGTTATTTTTTATTAAATCACAGATAAAAACAAAATGAACGTTTTTTTTTCTTCATAATTTCCAAAGGATGCTGATGCACGATCTCCCTAATCCAGCAATACATGAACATCCGACAGTTTCTATCACCCCGACTGCTGCAGTATAACAGTACTATGGTTAGGTCTTTGACTCCTGCTACCTCTGCTTTCAAAGATGCATAGTCTATATTTCTCAGGCCTGTGAGGTTAGGCAAAAGTCCGCCGCATGATCATCAATTCTCTCGCCGTGGGCATTGATATTAAGTTTTAGTAAAACAACTGTAATACACTGTGATGCAAAGATGGCTCCAATACGACGCTAATGGGTGATGTGACGCGCACTCCATTATGGACAAAAAGAGTGAAATAAAATAAGATGACAATAGAGCTACAAAAGAGCAGGGGCCTCATTTATAAACATTGCGTACGCATTAAAGAAGGCATACGCCGCTCTCTACGCAATAGTTGGTAAAATGTGTGGCCCTTCACGCAAGCTCTGACCCAGGCGTACGCACAAAAACAGGTGAAATGAGAAATGGCGACACCGTCGGCAGTTGGACAAAACAAGTGAAAGTGTGTGAAACTGTAGACCGTTGTGTAAAATAAATGACTCTCATAAATAACACGAAGACTTCACAAAGCAAGTCTTACAATTAACAGCCTACACGAACACCGTTTGATCGATCTGCAACAGAAATGCAAATTAACACATATTTCCAAAAAGTGAAATATGTTCTGCAATAATAGGCATGTTATACAATTCATCCTCATAAATAAGATGGTAAACAAAACAAAATAATGTACAAAACTGATATTCTCGCCAATGTGTCCATCTAACGGAGCAGATATAGCAATTAGATAGTCAGTCAGATAGATAGATAATTAGGGAGATATATAGATAGATCGATAAACAGATAGATGTATTATTTGTCCACTTGGGGAAAGTTGTTTTCATAGTAAAAATGTCTTCATCAGCTACGGAATCATGGTATTCATGCATTTGCCTTTAGTTGTTTTATTTTTGATAAAATAACGTAGGCTATGACGTATGTCTCACCCATTCAGAAAGCTGCAAGAAATTACATTTGCGCTGAACTATTTCCCATTTCCAAGTAGATTATAACCGACATCTGTAGCTTGTCAGATGCAGAATTAAATGGATGGAAATAAAATGCACCATTACAATGCGTAATGACGCATAATAGCTGATCTTGCGCTCTTAGAAGATGTGGTGATTAAATGGAAGGAATCGGAGTGAACGCATCATCTTCACAACAAAAGGTGTGGAAAAATATATTATTTATTCAAGAATTCCCTCATTGTGCAGTTTATTTCATTTAAGACAGTCTTGATTTCACCCAACTCCTTGGCCACCTCTCTGATTGAATTAATGACTAGATGCTTTTTTTGCCTCGACTTTGATGTCCGACCATTTCTTTTTTATTTCGGTCACAGTCCGAGGTTGTGAGGCTACAGCATTTACGGCGTCTGCCAACCATTTACCACTCAAGTGCCCTTTTTGGCATTAGTAATGCCCACACTGTGCCCTCCAAACAACATTTTTCTCCTCTTTTCCACCTCGCAAGCGATAACTTCTACTTCACATTGAGTGAAGTTACGTTTTTTTAAATTCCTCTCTGTGTTTAACATGATTTCGCAATTGATGAATATTAACTTGTGGGCATTTCACGGACTATTTATAGGCAACTATGGGCGTGACATGAAGCCGCAAAAAGCTGCGCTACATTTAGAATTGATCGTGATTTATTAAGGGAAAAATGCGTAGGATGTGCGTGCGCACGGTTTTATAAATCCGAATATTTCTGTGCGTACGCACGTCCTATGTTTCATCTGTACGCCACTTCTGACGTAAATCCTACGCAAAGTTTTAGAAATGAAGCCCCGGGTCAGGATTGCACTGTTTGTTTGCACATGTGCATCAATCGGAGTGTCTGGTTGGTAGATTAAAACAGTGAGAGATCGTGTGGCTGGCCCGGCGCTTAGTAAGAGCCACGAGACGGCGCTCCAAAACGAGCAAAGGAGTGAATAAAATATTCGATAAGATGAAAAAATGGTAAATAAGAGATGGATTGCACTTTATGTGCTCTCATCGGAGTGTCTGATCATGTCTGGTTCTGGCCTGTGGCTGTTCTGATTAATTTACACACCCCTCCTCTCCCCTCTCTTTCTCACAAAAGGCTATTATAGTGTTAATGTTTTCTGTTCATTTGATTATATATTTGGAGCATTGTTCCACTTGTGTTTTAAACATTTAAAATTGTTAGTCATTAATATTAATCCTCATTAATAAATATAATTTTGTCTTCATATATTTGCAGTTATTGTCTATTTTGCTATTTAATAAATGCACAATGCCCCCTAATAATACCTATATGTCCATGTGTCTTAACAGCCTCAAGCATTATCCATGTGATGGTCATGTAGACATTACAACATCGCTGCTAGTACAGTGATTATTCTTGAATCCATTGCGGCCAGAACAATTAACAGAGACACACTACTGTATACAGTGCATTCAGTGGTTAAAATTTTAAAAATGTAAATAACATCAAGAAGAACAAAATAGTGAAATAAAGCAACTGAAGTTTTCAACGTGGTACAACAAATACATATTTAATTCTAAGAAAAACTGCCTTCAATGTGCAGCAAAAGACAACTTGCAAAAAAGTAGATCTGTTTTTGTAAATTAACTCTTTAAAGGGTTAGTTCACCCAAAAATGAAAATGAAGTCATTAATTACTCACCCCCATGCTGTACCAACCCTGTAAGACCTTCGTTCATCTTCGGAACACAAATAAAGATATTTTTGATTGAATCTGAGAGCTGGATCACTCCTCCATAGACTGCCTAAGGGACTGGCTCTTTACGGCCCATAAAGTCATTAAAGAAAATGTTTAAAATATTCCATGTGCCTACAGTGGCTCAATTATAAGTTTATCAAGCGACTAGACTACTTTTTGTGCAAAAAAAACATAAATAACGACTTTATTTGACTATTCCATTACTTCCTTATGGGCGCATGCGCGAGAACTGAGATGACAACGTTCTTCTTCGACTACTTCTTGTTACCGGCTGCTCACCGCTTAGGATAATTACGGCCACCTACCGTATAAGATGATGATCCATATATAAGGCGCTCCGGATTATAAGGCACACTGTCGTTTTTTGAGAAGATTAAAGGCTTTTAAGTGCACCTTATAGTGCGGAAAATACGGTAATTGAAAAGCATATGTACAGGGCAGATCTTCCTCTGCTTGTAAACAGAAAGTTTTGCGCTTCCAGCTATATCAGCACATAATTTTATACAGTAGGTGGCGGTAATACTCCTAAGCGGTGAGCAGCCGGTAACAAGAAGTAGTCGAGGAAGAACGTCCTCATCTCAGTTCTCGCGCATGCGCCCATAAGGAAGTAATGGAATAGTCGAATAAAGTCGTTATTTATGTTTTTTTCGCACAAAAAGTAGTCTCGTCACTTGATAAACTTATAATTGAGCCACTGTAGGCACATGGAATATTTAAACATTTTCTTTGATGACTTTATTGGCCGTCAAGAGCCAGTCCCCCCTCCCAGTCTATGAAGGAGTGATCCAGCTCTCAGATTAAATCAAAAATATCTTTGTGTTCGAAGATGAACGAAGGTCTTACGGGGTTGGTACAGCATGGGGGTGAGTAATTAATGACTTTTTTTTCATTTTTGGGTGAACTAACCCTTTAAAGGTGCAAAACGCAAGTCTCTGAGTTTTTGCAGAACTACGCCCCTCTGGCGACAAGTGAAACTGCAACCAGAGGTGTGCGCACTCATGGATCACACACATACGCATGCACGCACGCTTGCACAAGCTGTTCAGTAACCAAAAGAGCATCAGCCGCACACATCTTTTGTTAGGCTACAGTCATAATGAGATAATAAAGTTAAAAATCTGCAAGTCATTTAAAATATATGAAAGGAAAGGTATTTGAGTAAATACACACTTATGTGTGAGGGGGAAACGGGGGTGGTAGAAAACTTCAGTTTTTGTTTCCATATATCTCCATGTTGAACTGTTTTATGTGCTTACTGTATCCACTTATGATTGTATCATTATGGAAACACGTCCATGAACAATATAAGTTACTTTGTATAGGATCCCGTTTGAGCCCTAGAGCAGACCGGAGATCTCTCCATTTGTTGAAAGCTTCCCGATGTTGACTTGTCTTATTCCAACGCCTGGCACTAGACAGAAGTTGTATTTTCTTTGTCTTAGGTGGAGTTTGCGTTGGGGTTTGGAATGAAATACAAGCCGGTCTATTTGAATCCATATTCTATTTTCGTTGAAAGTTGACTAAAGTTTTGTCGCTCAAGTTGTCTTCGCTGATACGGAGAATGGCAGCAAATTGTCTGAGATTTCTCGGAAGCTATTCTGGTTTGCCATGTACCATAGAAAGAGTGCAACCTGTAAAGAGAGAATTTATCCCAGACACTCAACAAATTATCACAAAGGGAGAAATGTATTTGATGTAATGTGGTAAGGTTAATAAAATGACAGCATTTTCAAACAACCAGTCTTTAAAGGGATACTTCACCTCTGGAAAGATTAATCTGAATTTAAAATGGGTAATTTGTGTAGAAGAAATATGAAATTATTTTTGAATTTGGAGCTTTCTAGACTGAGAAAAGCCAGAAAATGTATTTTTGGCTTATGTGGATGAAAGACAACAACTCCTAGAATGCACTTGCTTTGCTGCCCTAGGAGGCCACGCTTACCGGTAACAGAGCGCAGTAGTTAAACAACAAGTCAAGGCTACTAGCGAGTCTCCGTGATGAGTCTGCGCGGGATTTCGAGATCACCCAAAATGTCTGGGATTCGGCATTTGCGTTCAACAGTCGCCATTCACTATGTTTACTGTGGTGAGCAGGATGAGTGAGGGCCGCAGGAGAACGGTGTGAGGACGGTGGCATGATTACCAATGAGAAACACCTGTGAGATGCACCGGTCTCGTTTCTCACGGTGGAACAGGTATTTTCTTAGCACTGATAAAACGCACAACAACCGATCACTTGTTTAGCGTTCATGTAAACACTACATTCAGATTAACCAATTAGAATGAATTCAGTTAGACTGAAACAAAAGCTGTACATGTAAACAGTGAATGGCGACAGCAGAAAGCAAAAGCTGAATCCAAAGAGGATGGTAACCCCTACTACTAGACACTAGAACTCCAGCTCCCTGATGCGCGAGTGATCTGTATTTGCGTTTGTAGCTCTGGAGAATTTTTTCACTAATATTTGATTTTCTTCTTTACCACTAATTTATAAACAAGCACTTTCTATTTTTAGATCATGTGAACTTATCCTCGATACTATTCCTTATAAAAAACAAGTGGATTGCTTTGATATCGCTACTTAGATCCAATTTTCCGAATCTAGGCTACTAGCCTTTAGCCCGCTAGCATTCCACGCGTGGCCCTTCGCCCATCGGCCGTCTTATTTTACACCCGTTTCACTGAAAAGATACGGGTTATATCCGGCATTTCAGTCCTAAATTAGTAGTGATATTGCAGTATCACTACTGATTTACTGTTCATCTGTTATAATGGCGAACACATCAGATCCGTGTCTAACGTTACCTCTGTGTGCAGGTGAGGACACTTTCGAGCTCTTCTCGGTGAAGCAGGAGCTGGAACACGTCGAGAAGCAGATCCGTGGTCTGATAGTGAAGCAAGCCAAGCTGTTGGATCGGCGTTCAACGCTTGAAGCTTCACGCGCCGATGCTCACAAATCAGTGGTTAGTAACGTTAACTCTTTGACTCCGACTTCGTCTACTCCGTATGCTCCTCTGTCCACCTGATTCAGATCCTCAGCTCGTTAGGATAGACTCTAACGTCAATCCTAACGAGCTGAGGATCTGAATCAGGTGTGTTAAACAAGGGAGACATACACAATATGCAGAGCAGTGGGTCACGAGGACTGGAGTTGAGAACCCCTGTTCTAAACATTAGATCGCTCACACCTAAGGCGGTTATTGTAAATGAAATGGTCACAGATAATAATTTTGATGTTCTGTGCCTTACTGAAACCTGGCTTAAACCAAATGAGTATTTTGGTCTAAATGAGTCTAGTCCACCTGGATGCTGTTATAAGCATGAGCCTCGTCTGATCGGCCGTGGCGCGTGTTGCAACAATCTATAAAGATATTTTTAATGTTACTCAGAAAACAGGTCACAGGTTTAATTCAGACCTCCAGAGCCATATGCTGAATTCCTAAAGGAGTTTGCAGACATTCTCTCGGATCTATTGGTGAATGTCGATAAAGCAATAATTGTTGGATTTGAAACATACAAAAGATTTGAACATACACGATAATACAAATGATGCTGCGTTTACAGACTTATTAAACTCCTTTGGGGTCAAACAAAATGTCAGTGGTCCCACTCATCGTCTAAATCATACACTAGATTTAATTATACCTCCACATGGAACCGTATCAGACTACATATAGATATATACCAAAGCGCACTGGAAAAAAGGCCCCTCCAAAAATAAGCAAAAAAAAATTAATACAAGATATTTTTGCTTGTAATAAGCAAAAAAATCTGCCAATGGAACAAGTGAAAATTCTCTTGGTAAGATTTCTTGAAATAAGACATTATATTTAAACCTTAAAAGATATGAGTGATCTTGAAATTAGCAGGAAAAACTCATTTTTAGCTATATTTTACTAGTATTGTGATGTTTTGTGTCTCATAATAAGCTTGTCATGCTCAAAAATAGTATTTTCCCTCAAAAGTAGCATTTTCTTTTGTCATCCTGTTTGTTTCAAGTGTATTTTACTAATTTTTAGTTCTATAATTGTCACACTCTTCTAGATATAAGTCACCACCAACTTGAAATAAGATTGGAAACTGGCATTTTGAGACAAAATGCCTTGAAGTTAGCATTCCTGACTCATATTAGGCAGTGCTCTTTTGCCATAATAAGCCATAATTTACCATACTGTCATCATCTCAAGTGTATTTACCTTATTGTAAGCTCAACAAAAGTGACATGGTTCTAGATTCAAGACATTTTACCTACTAGATTCAAGACATTAACTACTGTTTATTAGACAGAAAAAGTGAAAAATAGACTTGCATTTAACCTTTTTTTATTTTATTTTTTAAACCGCAAAAAGTCCCAGAGGACTGCACAAAACGGAAACAGCTTAATTTTAAAAGTATTTATGGAACTGCAATATGAAAACAGTAGAACATTTTATAGATTATAAATGTAAGATCCCTTTACCCTACTCCCACACCTAAACATACCCATTTTATAGACAATATTAAAGGGATAGTTCACTTTGAAATTACATTTTTGGTATGTTTTAGCTTACCTCAAGGGCATCCAAGATGTAGGTGTTTTTGCTTCCGCAGTATTTTCAATTTTGACATTTTTCGGTCAAACCGTTGTTGTCTGTCAGTCATATAATGCAGGTATGGGGTCCACGTCAAAGAGCATGCACAGAGAAGTCCAAATTAAACATGATTTAATGACTCGTAAATGCAAGTACACATTGATGGCCAAAGACACGAAACGAGCGTTTAGTGTGAGAAAACGAACAGTATTTATATAGTTTTCTACCTCGTTAACAGCCATGTCAAACTGATCTGAATCAGATGTCCAGACTGAACCGAACTGAACCATGTCCAACGTTACGCCAGAAGTGATCTCTCGCGCGTTCAGCGACATCTGTTTCAGGATCAGTTCAACATGGCTGTTAACAAGAGGTAAAAACTATATAAATACTGTTAGTTTTCTCACACACACCGCTCGTTTCGTGTCTTTGGCCATCAATGTGTACTTACATTCACGAGTCACTAAATCATGTTTAATTTGGACTTCTCTGTGCATGCTCTCTGAGGTGAACCCCCATACCTGCATTATATGACTGACAGACAACACTGGTTTGACCGAAAAACGTCAAAATTGAAACTACTGTGGAAACAAAGACACCTACATCCATACCTGTCAAGTTTTGGATTTGAAAATAAGGGAAATTTTCCGGCGCGCCCACCACGAGCAGCCCAATATATATATATATATATATTTAAATCCAGGGTGTGAAGGGTTACATATATATATATATATATATATATATATATATATATATATATATATATATATATATATATATATATACATACACACACATGAGGGTAGCCTATGAAGAGCATTTATTTAAAGGCTTATTTGCATATTTTCTTTACATTTTATTTTCATTCCACACATTCTTTTCATTTCATATTGCTTTACTTTTACAGTTTTTCTTTTCATTTCACATAACTTTCTTTACTCTTTTAGTGAGTTATTGTACAAATTTGTTGCAGACTTTGCATTCTTTAAGACTGTTTTGGAAGGAGTGTATTTGTGGGCTGGGCCACAGTGGTTCATCATTTTACATGAGAGTAGAGCAAACAGTTCTGCTGTCTAGCGTCATCCTATTCTCGGTAACAATCTTTCATACCATGCTAAACACCCTTTCTCGTGCTAACATACATAATTCCTTCCTTCCCCCGTGTGAGATGCAAAACTCGCAGTTACAAAACGCGTGACTGTCCCCCACCCTGCTCCTTGTTTCCCCCGCGTTGTCACTCATCATCTGACCTCGCGACAACTGTCACCTACACCTACAGTACCTGTAGTTATCGCGAGGCTTGTGATAGAGCTCAGATTGGGAATGTTTTTTTGTTTTTTTTAACTCCGCCCGGGGTATTATTATATTTTAATAACTCAGGTTAAAATACGGGAGATTTACGGGAAAATACTAATACGGAGGACGGCGGAAAGAAGGGTAAAATACGGGACTTTCCCGGCTAAAACGGGACACTCTGACAGGTATGCCTACATCTTGGATGCCCTTGAGGTGAGATAAAACATATCAAAAATTAATTGCAAAGTGAACTATCCCTTTAAAAGGATAAAACATAATGAACATAATGTGTAGGGAAATGGCAGTTTTATTAACAATAAAGCATTAAAATATAGTTTGAGCCACTAATCCTACCCCTAACCATTTCTTAAAACTATGTAACTAACGTTACAATTATAAAGAAAAACAACAAACATAACGTTACATGTTTAAATCGCAATAATTTATTTAGTGAGAAAATGTCAAAACCGGTACCAATAAATATCTTCCTTTCTGTTCAGCAGAAGAAAGAAATTCATAAAGGATTGAAACAACATATTATTGCAAATGAACAAAGTTGAGTCAAATATGTTTCTAGAACAGTGATTAAAATTGGCTGGAATATGTTTTTGTATATGTGACATGAACTCTGGAGGTGATGCACTCTAAAAAACATTTAATATGATTTACTAACCTCTTTAAACTTAGAATATTGATTAGATTTTTAAGCAGTGAAAGCAATTACTTACACTGTATTAACTGAGTAAATGTTAGTAAAACAAATTAAATAGATCTGAGTAACTGCATTTGGTACATTAACAAATAAACTTGAGTAAAAATAATTGGGGGGAAACATTTAAAACATAATTATGAGTAATATAAACAGTGTTTATATGGCAATAATATTAACTTTTTTATTTCCTTTGTTTTTATTTAACTTTTTTAAACCTTTGTAAAAATATTTCATACAACCACCGGTATAACTACATCATAACATGGCCTTTAATGTCAATAGAGAATGCGGAGATGACGTCACGCCGTGTTGCATTATGGGTCCGCGGCCATATTTACAGGATCGCGCCCTATTCCGCTCATTCCGCTGTAGTGAAATTCATGTGTTGGAGGCTGCTTTTGGATTTTCTATCACTATTTTAGATATGGTTGGTCAGTTCTGCTCGATAAGGGATTGCCATAGCAGGTCACACGACCGTTCAGGGAGGAAACTGGTCAACGGGGTACGTTTTTTCAGCGTTCCTTCTTGGAAGAAACAACACGGGAAGCAGGTCGAGGAGCTAACGAGAAGACGCCGGATCGCGTGGGTTGCCGCACTCAGGAGGAAAAACTACACTTTTCACAACATCCCTGCATCAACGAGAGTGTGTTCTCGGCATTTTTCTTCGGGTGAGTTCTCTGGCTATAACTTTGGCCTATACAGTATTTTCAATTTGCTCTTATAGACTTAAACGTCGGTGTGTTGGATTCCAGAGGAACGCATTATTTATGGCTAGCAACAGACAATGTTCCATTTGCAACTCCAGTCACAATGTCTAAGAATTTGATTAAAAAAAATTATATTTGAAGAGGTCACACACTGTATGAAGATCATTTTAGATATGAAGATCACTTTAGATTAATGAGTTAGCTTTTGTTTATCTTCTGGCCCAGTGTTGTCTACTAACTAACATCATTATGTGTGTGTGTGTGTGTACTGTGTGTCACTGTGTGTACATATATATATATATATATATATATATATATATATATATATATATATATATGTATGTATGTGTGTGTGTGTGTTGAAAGTATATGAAGATGTCCATAATTGTCTAAAAACTTACAACATTTCTGTGTTTACAGGACAACCAGCATTTGAAATGCTGGACACTCATCCTGACTGGGCACCATCTTTGCTTCTGGGCCATAATGAAGTGAAAGTGACAAACAAAGAGAGGTTTGCTCGTCAAGTAAGAAGACACCTCAAACATCAGGGGACTAGCGAGAAGCCAGGAGAGGAAGGGGTGGACACGGTTCCACCGGAAGTGGAGGAGGTAGCACAAGGTAACGTTACAGAGGAAGATGTGGAGGAGGTAGCACAAGATGCAGAGGACACAGCACAAAATCCTGATAACCAGAGTGCAGAGAAATGTGTGCACTGCAAATCTACACACGCTGAAATCAACCGTCTGCTCGAGGAAAACAGGAATCTGAAGCGAGAACTTGATGAGCGCAAAATGACAGAGCAATTTTTGAAGGATGATGATGGCAAGGTAAAATATTACACTGGACTTCCAACATATGCTATTTTTCAGGTTTTGCTGTGCCATATAATGCCATTTCTGCATCAGGGAAAAAGAAAGTTGACACCTTTTCAAATGATCCTTCTCACATTGATGCGTCTGAGATTGGATCTGCCAATGCAGCACATCAGCCATATATTTGGCGGTGCACCGAGACGACTGTTAGTGCTGCATTTCAAGACACATTAAATGTACTTTACTCACGCTTATCTCCACTGGTGCATTGGCCTGACAGAGAGAGTTTGCGCATCAGTATGCCACACCAGTTTGCAGAGACATTTGGAAATCGTGTTGCTGCCATTGTGGACTGTTTTGAAATTTTTATAGAAAGACCATCCAATCTACAGGCAAGAGCACAAACATTTTCAAATTATAAACACAGACATACACTGAAATACCTCATCGGCATTACTCCACAGGGAGTAATTTCATTCATCTCCAAAGGGTGGGGTGGGCGGACAAGTGACAAACGAATAACAGAGGAAAGTGGTTTCCTAGACAAACTACTTCCAGGTGACATGGTACTGGCAGATCGAGGTTTTGACATAAAGGAGAGTGTGGGACTGATGTGTGCTGAAGTCAAAATACCAGCGTTCACAAAGGGCCGTCAACAACTGGATGCAAAGGATGTGGAGGAAACAAGATCCATTGCACATCTCAGAATCCACGTGGAGAGAGTTATTGGACAAGTACGCAACAAGTACAAAATGTTGTCTTCTAAAATTCCCATAGATATGGCTCTGCCATGTGAGGGTGAGACTGTGGTTTTTTTGGACAAAGTTGTCACTGTCTGTTGTGCTCTTACAAACATGTGTCCAAGTGTTGTGCAGTGATTACTAAATCTACTTTTGTTATTATTTGTGGCTCATTTTCTGTACATCTTTTTACATGCCTTTTAAAAATGTTTGTGAATCAAGTTGTTTATCTAACTGTTTAATAAAGACAGTGTGACTTTTATCTGTTTGTGTACTGAATGCATCCATAAAGACTCTTTAAGTAAACTGGAATGGGCAAAGATACATAATACTATTTTAAATTTAACAATCAATTACCCTCATTTTTTCATGTGTCAACATCAACTGATGACACAGGGCACAGTTTTATTTAACAAGGTACCCCATCTTGTGGCATTATAAAATTATGTACACAACAACAATTATTTTCTTGCACAAGCTATGAAAAGTTAACATTATGCTGAAAATAGCTAACATTAAGTTTGAGCTGCTTCTCAGGTCAAAAAGGACATTATGTACAATGGTAAATAACTATGTAATCAAAAAATAACACACAGAAGCTCTACAATATTTGTATTTTTAATATTTTCTTTTTAAACATACAAAAAACAGAAAAAAATCTGAATAGATAAAGGCACAAATAAATATTAAATAGGTTAGAACTTAAGTGAAAAACAATATTTAAATTGCTTTAAAATCGGTAAGTATACACAAATAACTAAAGTCACAGCTCTTGTCAGACCTAATTGTACATTTACTTGGAACAAGAGGGACAAAACCAGACATCGTCTGTTGCAGGTCCATCTTCAAGTCCAACACATTCAAGATGAAACCACTGGACCCTACAGTTTTCATTATCACATGCCACCATATCACCTTTTTCCTCTGGTCCGTGACACAGACACCAAAGTGTTTTCTGTTTCTTTGAACAGTTCTCTTTACCTCTGCCTTTCCTTGTATTGTTTTTTTGTATCGTTGTTAGAGGCAAAGTTTTGTGGCTCACTGTTTTTTGGGAGGCTTGAGTGAAATGTTTTCCAATGAGCTCTGGGAGGGATACCGCCACGAAAAATTGTTGTGCCTTCTTTAGGCGTGCCTTCCAAAAGTCCGAGTTTGGCTCTATGCGCAGAACAACACAGTCTTTGAGTGTCCAAACAACAAAATCACAGTAATTACTGTCTGTCACAAATATTTGTGTTTGGACCTGTGTGTAATAAGGGTGACCGCGTTTCAATGTTACATCTCCATCAACAACCTCAAGGCAGAAGTTGCTGTCTTTGGCCAAACATGCTTCTTGAATAGAGTTGTTCCTGTACTTGGAAGGGCACTTAACTTCAACACAACCTTTCCCACAGCAAGTACACCTCACTGTGCCATCTGGTGATGCTCCCACTTGGGGGAAATCTGAGTTTATAAAAAACCCACATGTTGCAAATTCGTGGCCATTGTGTTTTCTCTTGGTTTTTTCGACATATGTTCTCAATGCCTGCTCCTCATGTGTAATGCCCCAATTGACATCAGCTGTGCTACATTTGCTGTCCTTATGATAACAAACCTTTTTAACAGTTGACAGAGCTGGTGCTTTGATATCAGTAGCATAAACAGCATGCATATTTGAGGCGGTGACCCTGCCTGCTCGAGCAGAAAACCACAATGACGATTTCTGCTGTTTCCTAGTCCTCCTTTCAATCACTACAGCCTGTGCCTCTGAAACATCAGCGTTTTTTTGTAGTGCCTGGCAGTGCTGTTCCAATACTGATAAATCGCATCCATCAAGCCTGGGGTCATATAGGCAGTGAAGGGATTTCAACTGTGTGACAGGCTGCACAGGATCTCGGAATTCCTCACAGTAATTTGGAAGCACACTCAGTATAGCAGACTTGCCACCTGTTTTATGAAGATCACTGTAGAACTGTCTTAGCTCTGAATGTGTAGGTGATGGTGTAGGGATCGTCTTGGTACAAGTCCTCAATCCATGCTGCTTGTCACTCTCACCATCCAACAGAGAGTTCATTGATTTTCGCATAGCAGCAGATGAAGAGTAATTAATCTTATGGCCTACCTCAGCGTGAACTTTGTTCACATTACTAGGTAATATCCAGTATGCAGACTTGTCTGTGACAGTCCTGATTTCTCTGCACCGGACAGTTGCTTCAATTTTAAAAAGCAAGGCCCCAACATGGGTGCATGTCTCTGCAACACCAGCCATACAAGTACAATGGGCTGAGGATACTTCACCATTGGTGTTGATAATAACCCAAGCCTTCAGAGGAACCTCATTAAGGCGCTGAGAGTGCATCACCTGTTGTACATAAAGACAGAAATGTTATTCAATGACAATCAATGACAATGATCATGTAACAAATTAATTTGTGATTACTAAAAGCAGAAACATCTTAATTATCTTGTTTTTATACTAACACTGTCTAACTAGCTTGTAAATGTAAATTATGTTCTTCAATGAAAAAATAATGTACTGTAAATTATTGATTGTAAATTAGGTATTAAATTTTTCATTTTAATTATTAAAATTTGATTAAAATCTAATCAAAAATAGACCTGCCCACCACAAGCAAAATAAAACGAGAAAATAAAATGAATTTTTCTACAATGTTGATGATTATAACTCATCTTTTTTATTGAAAATGCAACTGCTCAAACCCACTGTTTATGACTCTTTCAAATAATATAACTTTAGCTGAATATTTAGCACTTTGTTTGTTTTAATAACTTGGCAAAGAACATAAGTACCGTCTTACCTTTGCAAGTATGACTGTGCTCTCGCAGTTAACCGGCCTGTGAATGAGGAGGTCTTGTACCCAGCCGCTGCAAAACTGTGCATGAGCTTCAATGGATTTATAGCTCTTAAACTCCTGCAAAGTATACGCACTCAATCCAAAAACAAGGTAATTGACGATGTCCGGATATGTGAGAGGAGGTAGTGCGTCTGGATCCGTAATCCAGTCTTGGACTGCCAAATCATATGGATCGACGTTGTTTATGGTGGAAAGTTTGTCCAAATAACGTTTTTTAGCAGCGGCATTCAATTTTTCCCGGTAGGGTCCCTTCTCTTTTTGTTTCAACTTCTCCATTTATTCCGTTCTTCTTCAATTTTACGTTGTCTCACCCAAACACACCCACTTTTAAATGCCATAGGAACGGCCGGCGAAAAGGTAAACAGAGAGACCGTGCCTGTAAAGATGGCGCCCACGTCCCATAATGCAACACGGCGTGACGTAACTCCGCCATTCCCTATTAGTAGCCTAACAGCAAACATCTATTTTTAACACATATACAATATTTCCTACATCTTAACTCATGTAAGAAACATTTTCAATGTAAAAATTAAACGTTTAGGCCTAAACATTAAAGTAATTCAAGTGTAATCAACCAGTCTGTTATCCAGTATTCACCGGGTCAGCGCTGGTTCCCATGCCGGAGATGGACTCGCCTCTGCGGGGAAACTTCTAAATTTAGACCGCCGTCCTGCGTCACTCACAGCCGAAAGATGCTGCGACGCGAATGACTCCATAACCTGCCAATAAACAAACAGTGCACAGTTCTGAGGACATTTTATCATCCAAATTAGTTATATTCATTATCTTTAAGAATATAGTCGTGTATTTTTTTTTATGTAAGGCCTTACAATCACGCGAAAAGGCAGGCGCAAGTCGAACACTCGTTTAAGGTGAGTAACATTGCGTCTCTGTATGTTCTTTTGCATTAAATACAATTATTTAAAGCACATTAATGATTATACAGATAAAATAAAACAAACAAACCTGAATTTCAGGTGGAAATGCTCCAATTCTGCGCCGCTGAGAAGAGAAGAGGAGAAGAGATCTGTTCTGGACTGGTGAGAGTTCAAACAGCGCGCAACCGTGCGCTCACTCAAGTTCAACCGTTGAGTTATCGTCACGTCAGAGGGTGGGGGAGGGGTGCGTTGTTGTAATCATAGACAGTAAAATACATTTTAATTGAGTAAACTTAATCAATTTCTTATGCGTGTTAAATAATAATATTGATTTTATTTCAGCAATATTTGTGGTTCTTGAGACAGATCAGTTTAATTATCCAGTCTCAAATATTGTGATGGAAATTTCACAAATATTAGCTAAGTGTATTTTAAATTAATAATTGGTTAGTCAAAAACTAAATTAGCCTATTTTAGTGAAAAACTTAATTTCAGTTTCAGTTTTAGTCATTTATTTTGGTATGTTCAACTCAAACTATTGAGTAAATTATATTCTGAGATTTAGTTAATAAAGTATAATTATTACTGTGATATTTACTAAGCCGCTGAATTATTTTTTAGAGTGATAAGCATAAGAATCACTTCAACATTTAGGAAAGTTTTTTGTTTGTAGGTCGTATATACCATAGTAACTGTGATAAAGTTTAGAGAAATTGTCACAAATGAAAATTAAATCGATGCAGGATATAAAATGAAAACTATTGATATGTGAAATATGGAGCTGCATCTTGTAGAACACATTCTAATAAAATAATTTTGTAATTAAAATGTGCGCTTGTGTGTGTAGTTTAAATGTTGTGTTTTTAATCTAAGGCAGATTATACAGTATGTAACCATGATTGATACAGGCATAGGCCTCGACTCAGTGCAGTAAATCAATCAGTATAAGGCTGTACTTCACTCATGCTGGTTCTTATCTTGTCCTGTGTTTATACACGTCCATGCTGGAAATTCATATTAAATTAGCATTTTTTTGTTTTTACTTCATGAAAATCTATATGGCTTTAGTTGTATGTAGGACATATATTACATAATATGATTAAAAATACATTAATATTATGCAATTTATATATGTGGTTTTTGCATATGTCCCTTACAATATTCTGTTGGGGTTGGAACATATACGAATCACAGGAGTTTTTAGCAAACCTTTTTCCATATGGGAAGGTTTTAAAGTATATTATTGTTAAACACCATGTAGGCTAATCCTCCAAAACGAGTTTGCAGCAAAAGGCACGAACAGAACGAAATGTTATTATTTATGAGTAACGTTAAACTATTAATAAATGAGACTGAAAATTTAATTGATAAGACAATTGAATGCAATTGCCACGATCAAAACCACGATTTTAATATGCATAAGTTAAATAGGAATACATACAAATTTGAATGTTGGTAAAGTTGTTTATACGTAAATAAATTACGTTGTTTTTTGTTTTTTTTTGCTGTCATATATGTCATTGTGAGTTGTTGTGAGTTGGGCATGTTGACCTGCAGTTTTCAATAAAGCAGATTTGTCTCAATTCAAGTCAAGTCTGTTTCTTGAAACAAGACGATTCATCTTTTACAAATAACACAGCAGCTTAAAAAACTCATGAAATGTCAAAAAAGCTTGTTTCATCTGAGATATGACTCAAAACAAGATATTTTTAAGACAGTTTCACTTAACAAGATATTCAAGATGCACTGTCTAAAAACAAGCTCCTTTATCTCACTTAAATCTTGGTCTTTAGGTGATTTTGTCTTATATTAAGTGAGCTGAGATATTTTGACTAGAAATTAGAAAAATATACTTGGCAAGATTTTGAGTTTTTGCAGTGCGATGATGTCACTGATCATTACATGGTGACTTGCATAATACGTACTGCTGAAATATGTCATGTTGCGCCCATGTTATAGACCAGGCAGAACAATCCTTCCAACCACTATAGATATATTCTCAAATAGCTTACCCGATCTATCTAAGCTGCTCAGTGAACCCAAACAAACATATGAATTAGAGGAAATGACTAGCAGTTTGAGCACCATTTTCTCTAGTACATTAGATATTGTTGCACCAATTAAGATTAAAAAAGGTTAGAGAGAAAACTAAAGCACCCTGGTACAACAGTGCTACGCATGCTATCAAGAGAGAAACTCGTATCTTAGAGCGTAAATGGAAACAAACTAATTTAGAGGTCTTCAGAATCGCGTGGAAAGACAGTATGTCACGTTATAAAAAGGCTCTAAAAATAGCCAGGGCTGAGCATCTCCGCAAACTAATAGAAAATAACCAAAATAATCCAAGGTTTTTATTTAACACCGTGGCTAGACTAACAAATAAACAGACATCACCAGAGCAAAATATACCGTTACAGTTTAGCAGTAATGATTTTATGAATTACTTCAATGAGAAAATAGAAAGCATCCAAAACACAATTATAAATGTACAATCCTCTATGGTGTCTTATGATTCAGCCTCAATTATGGCCCCTCTAGAACAACTACACCGCTTTACAACGATAGGACAGGAAGAGCTAAATAAACTTATCATTGCATCTAAACCAACAACATGTTTATTAGATCCAATACCCACTAAACTACTGAAAGAAGTGTTACCTGTAGTGGAAGAGCCTCTCCTCAATATTATTAACTCGTCTTTATCTTTAGGTCATGTTCCAAAAATATTCAAGCTGGCAGTAATAAAACCTCTCATTAAGAAACCGCAATTAGATCCAAATAACTTAGCAAATTACAGACCCATTTCAAATCTTCCATTTATGTCAAAAATACTAGAAAAAGTTGTGTCCGCTCAATTGTGCTCTTTTTTGCAAGAAAATGATATCTATGAAAAATTCCAGTCAGGATTCAGACCGCATCATAGTACAGAAACTGCGCTAGTTAAAATTACAAATGATTTACTTTTAGCTTCTGACCAAGGCTGTATCTGTCACATGTCTGTCCTGTCCTTGTTGTGCACATGAGTTTATGTTGAGCCATGTGCTCTTGTCGTTGTTTGAATCCCTCCCCTTGTTATCTGATCATTGGTTTATTTGTTCCACCTGTTATCCTCGTTACCCTTCTTGTTTGCCTGCCTATTTAGTCCCGCCCTGGCCGCCCGAGGGGTCTGCTCCGCCCTGGCCGCCCGAGGAGTCTGCTCCGCCCTGGCCGCCCGAGGGGTGTTCACCGCCCTGGCCGCCCGAGGGGTCTTCACCGCCCTGGCCGCCCGAGGGGTCTTCACTGCCCTGGCCGCCCGAGGGGTCTGCTCCGCCCTGGCCGCCCGAGGGGTCTGCTCCGCCCTGGCCGCCCGAGGGGTCTGCTCCGCCCTGGCCGCCCGAGGGGTCTTCACCGCCCTGGCCGCCCGAGGGGTCTTCACCGCCCTGGCCGCCCGAGGGTCTTCACCGCCCTGGCCGGCCGAGGGGTCTTCACCGCCCTGGCCGCCCGGAGGGGTCTTCACTGCCCTGGCCGCCCGAGGGGTCTGCTCCGCCCTGGCCGCCCGAGGGGTCTGCTCCGCCCTGGCCGCCCGAGGGGTCTGCTCCGCCCTGGCCGCCCGAGGGGTCTTCACCGCCCTGGCCGCCCGAGGGGTCTTCACCGCCCTGGCCGCCCGAGGGGTCTTCACCGCCCTGGCCGCCCGAGGGGTCTGCTCTGCCCTGGCCAGTGTCACATGTCTGTCCTGTCCTTGTTGTGCACATGAGTTTATGTTGAGCCATGTGCTCTTGTCGTTGTTTGAATCCCTCCCCCTTGTTATCTGATCATTGGTTTATTTGTTCCACCTGTTATCCTCGTTACCCTCCTTGTTTGCCTGCCTATTTAGTCCCGCCCTGGCCGCCCCGAGGGGTCTGCTCCGCCATGGCCGCCCGAGGGGTCTGCTCCGCCCTGGCCGCCCGAGGGGTCTGCTCCGCCCTGGCCGCCCGAGGGTCTTCACCGCCCTGGCCGCCCAATGGACTTTGTTTTTCGTCCTGGCCACCCGATGGACTTTGTGTTTCGCCAGGATCCCCCAGGACTAAACAAATTGTCCCCCCCCGTTCCGCCCTGGTCTGTCCCCCCGTCCCGCCCTGGTCTGTCCCCCCCGTCCCGCCCTGGTCTGTCCCCCCGTCCCGCCCTGGTCTGTCCCCCCGTCCCGCCCTGGTCTGTCCCTCTGGTTCCGCCTGATGAAGCGTCTGGTAGCCGCTCCGTAGGGAGGGGGTAGTGTCACATGTCTGTCCTGTCCTTGTTGTGCACATGAGTTTATGTTGAGCCATGTGCTCTTGTCGTTGTTTGAATCCCTCCCCCTTGTTATCTGATCATTGGTTTATTTGTTCCACCTGTTATCCTCGTTACCCTCCTTGTTTGCCTGCCTATTTAGTCTTCCTGTGTATGCTGTCCTGTGCTCGTTCGTTGTTAATGTTATGGTTATGTTGTGTGTAGTTCTGTGCCTGCCTTGCAACATCATGTCCTTGGGTTTAGTTTTGAGACCTGGATTTCTTTTGTTTGGTTTGTTTGATTTATGTTTCACTTAATTAAAAGCTTCACCTTTACTCTGCATTTGAGTCCTCACTCCACTCTACACAACCCGTACCGTGACAGTATCTCAATAGAGGGAATGCATACACGTGACTTTCCCGCCGGAACAACCCCCTCTCAGCCTGACCGAGTGGCAAAAGATCTGCTGCGTGACTGGATTTAATAGGGGAAACTGCGAAAATGCGACTAAAACGAACAATTTTATCAATTTAAATTATATGTTGGACTCAATATAGTGTTCCTTACAACTTACTAAAGATCGTGATCCATGGATATTATTGACATGCAGCCAGGAATCGTGTCGCCTGACATTTATGTTTGCCTGATTTCGACACTGGGGAAATAGAAGCAATATAGACGGTAAACATAAAGCAAATTTGCCTGTGAATGTTTTATATAAATACAATATAGGTTTAAATCTGGGTGATTACTTATATCAGTGTTATATATAGCCTATATATCATCATATCGTCCAGCCCTAAAACTTTATAGTTTTTTTTTAGTCAGTGTTTATTAAAAAAAACATCCAATAATGCAGAATATGGAATGATACATATTTAATTGATGAGTTGTTATATATATATAACAATACAAAATATATGGGTATGGTTTTACAGCTAAATTCAGCATATTGACACAAAATGATAACTGCAAATCCACCTTTCGCTGACTGGAGTCCAGTTGTTTCTGTGAATTGCAGTGATCCATTTGCTCCTCTTTCTATCGCAGTCTGTAAAAATATACTTCCGATTTTTTGTCAAATCTAGTTGTACAGTCAATCGCAAAGCTCTTTCCCACTTTATATGTGTTGTGTTTGTTTTTCGCGGCATTCACGCTGAACACATATACAGCCTATGTATACAGCCGCTCAGTCTTTTTGCCACTCACTGTGAGAAACTGCAGCACTCCGGCCGGAGGTGACGTCACGCGCATTCCCTCTATACTAGTTCTACTTGATAGCGCTGCGTTCGACACTATAGATCATAAAATACTCTTGGATCGACTACAAAACTACACTGGTGTTCAGGGACAGGCATTAAGCTGGTTTAGATCGTACTTATCGGGCCGTTCTCATTTTGTCTGTTTACATGGGAAAAATCAAAGATAACACCAGTAGACTATGGAGTACCGCAAGGATCGGTTTTAGGCCCTCTGCTATTCTCAATATATATGCTGCCACTTGGTAATATTATAAGAAAACATGGAATTAATTTCCACTGTTATGCTGATGACACTCAACTATGTATTTCATCACAACCAGACGAAAACACTAACTCATCTAAATTGACAGACTGGCCCGCCCTGGCCGCCCGAGGGGTCTGCTCCGCCCTGGCCGCCCGAGGAGTCTGCTCCGCCCTGGCCGCCCGAGGGGTGTTCACCGCCCTGGCCGCCCGAGGGGTCTTCACCGCCCTGGCCGCCCGAGGGGTCTTCACCTGCCCTGGCCGCCCGAGGGGTCTGCTCCGCCCCTGGCCGCCCGAGGGGTCTGCTCCGCCCTGGCCGCCCGAGGGGTCTGCTCCGCCCTGGCCGCCCGAGGGGTCTTCACCGCCCCTGGCCGCCCGAGGGGTCTTCACCGCCCGTGGCCGGCCGAGGGTCTTCACCGCCCTGGCCGGCCGAGGGGTCTCACC
>JAQIUQ010002330.1:0-24859 GCA_030378365.1 Hybognathus amarus | reverse complement strand
CCAAGAAGTTTCCATGATCAACAGCAATGTTGTCCCATGTGTATGCAGCTTCAAATTTGGTTCCTCTATAGCTAAGACCACACTTTCCGATTACTTTTATCACTTCTATGACACGGTCCATGACTTGGCGTTTCTTTCTGACTTGGTCACGGTGAAGAGACACTTGTTTTCCACTTAGTAAACTTGCTATGTCTGCTTGACTGTCCTTTATAAAAAATGCTTCTGCACTGTCTCTGTGAACTTGGCTTCTTTCATGCTCTTCTATTCTCTGGTGTACATGCTTCCAGGCTGTCATTCCCCCTTAATGAATGCATTTTCATTTGCAGATTGCTTTGCATATGCCAAACATACTGTGCAGTACAGTGAGTTTTCTTTCGTACAGTATGTGAGCCACTTTCTCATAATACCATCTTTGGTGTGATAGATACTCGTGCCTTTTCTGGGGGGTTGTTGAGGGTGGTAGGAAAAAAAAAGATCTAAATCTTTGGAGGCCGGGCGTGTATAAAATTAAAGCCCTCATCTTCAGCTCTGTGTAGGTCTATCCCTGGCGCATCTTCACCTGTGTTGGACCCTGCCTCTGTCTGTACTGGTTGTACTGCATGAAAAGAACGTCATTATATCTTTTTCTATCTATGCATAATATGATTGCCTACCCAGCCCTGGACACTGCCCCTGTACCTGTCACTGTTTTTATACTGGTTCCATTCTTCTCCTCCTGCTCTTCTTTCTCTTGCTGCTCTCCTTCCTCCTGCTCCTCCTCTTTCTCTCCCTCATCATCAATATGACTGCAGGGGTCATCCCCAACATATCCCTCTCCATCACTGACCTTAACAGCTAATATAAATACAGAGATTACTTGCTTATAGAAGGATGTTGTCTGTGTGTGATGACACACTGCAAACTGCTCTTTATAATATATAATATATCTCTAAACATGTGAGGGATACATGACTATAACATGATAACAGCACATTTTTATTAAATGGCTAATAAATCAATAATTTGACACAATTATACATACAGCTAATAAATGTATGTACAATTATACATACAGCTAATATACATACAGAGATTACTTGCTTATAGAAACGATGTTGTTTGTGTGATGACACTGCAAACTGCTGTTTATATATATCTCTAAAATGTAAGGGACACATGGCTATAACATGATAACAGCAGCACATTTTTATTTCATGGCTTAATTTTATTTCATTTTTATTTCTACCAAATAAATCAATAATTTGACACACAATATTGATTTAAAAATTAGTTTACTGTTTTAAAAACTATTGTATTGCTTCCGCTAAAGAAAATAGTTCTGTCTATAGGGATCTTCGCCCGTGACGTCACGACGCGGTTGCATGTGCTCTGGTTGGCAGAAAAGTAATGGCCCTTTGCTGCACAGTATTATAAAGTCATAATTTAACCCAAAGATGTACTGTACAGTCAGTGTATCATCTGTGTGCACACCCTTATAGATTAAGGGCAAATTATTGTATTTTCTTTGATACATTTTTACGTATATGTTGACCAATGTTATATATCAGAGGTAAGATAATTTTGATTCAAAATATATTCTCACTCAGGCGATATGGATCAGGCATAGAACATGGACCCTGGTTATATATAGCTTTTTCGTACAAATAATTATCATTCTGCTGACAGAACTCATAAACTGCTTCGTATGCTTTGGTTCTTTCTGCCAACCAGTTCGCGGCCACGCCCATTTCGTGACGTCACCGATGACGCTGGCGGTTAGAATCCTGCGTGTCCATGGAAACGCGCGGCCTGTTATCAAGCAATAACAGACCGCATTCGTAGCACGAAACTAATACAATCGTTTTTATAGCAAATACAACTGCCTCGCTCTACATTATCCCTTATATAATATATATGCCTATATTTAAATGCAAATATAAATAATTTCAGTGTATAAACGCATCACTAATTGTGCACCTGTCCTGCTGCTGGGTCCTCCTTCCTCCACTGTAACGTTACCTCCTGCCACAGCACCCTTTTCCCGGAAAAGGTCTGTTAATTTGGCGCATTTAGCTGCCTCTCGTGCCAACATTTTTTTCTTTTTCATTCTTATTTTTTCGGCCCCACCCATTTCTTTCTCTTCTTTCTTTCTTTTCAGCATTTTTAAATGTCCGTCTCTGTTGCAACTTGCATTCATACAAATCTCCAAACTCCTTTTTTCGGCGCCTTAAGTTTGAGCCAATCGGATGTCAGGAAAAACGAGGATCAGTCCAAGTTAGGAGGGGCCGCTCGTATCCCCCCTCAAGATTGAGGGTATTATTGGTTTGGCCTAGTCTGAAACACACACACACACACACAGTTCCGCTGCAGCTGAGCGGCCGCCGCGCCGGTCGTTTATCATAAAACGTATCATCTCAAAAAATATATATCATTGACCACCGGCCGGTTCGGCCCGAAATGGACCGGCCGTTCGGGATTGTTCCCGGTATTCCCGATTGCCAATCCGCCCTGGGTTCGAGGCTTTCGGTTCGGTACGCATACAAACCGAACGGTTGCTTAGCTGGACCATTTTTCCTGCCGGCAAAATTCGTGCTGACTCAGCCAACACAACGTTGCGCAACATCAAATGGCAAGCGTAATGAAAGCAGAACGAAACTGCGCTACTCGTTATGTGCTTCATGGATTGTTTATCAGTTCGGACCAGCAACATCTGTGCAGCGCGAGCCGATCTCGATCAAGCAACACTGTTACCACACCGCGCTAAGAGATCCGGTAAAGAAAACATTTGACTTCGCCACTGAGGTAATAACATCGCTGCCAGATCTAGTGAGAAGCATTCACATTTCTCTGTTATTAACTGTAGATCTCTATTAGATCAAACAGCGCTGTCATGGAAACCAGGAGAAACATTGTGCCGTGAATGAAGTAGTAATACTTTACGTCCACAGACCAGCAATATTCACCATGGATTTAATATAGTAACACTAACTGGAACCATTTTGGCTGGAATGGTGAAATGCTTTCAAGTACTTCACACATCTTTTTTCAGCACTTCAAAATTCAAATATTATATAAATAAATATATATTTAAATGTTATTTTTAATGTGATGACCAAAACATTATTTGTACATCCTTCAAAGATGAGCCCCATTTATAAACCTGAAAGTTTCAAGATCTAGGACAACTCACACTTATTTAAAAATATTTTGGTAACACTTTATTTTACGACCCGCAAATAACTGTAAGTACACTGAAATTACGGTGTACGTTTCTGTAATTACAGTGTAATTCTGTGTAGGTATAACGGAACAATATGTTAAGTTTTGGGTAATAAAGGGGTAACAAGCACCACTTTAATTTACAGCCCGCAGGAGTTACACTTACCCTGTAACTACGCAGAACAAGGGGGTAACAAAGCTACTTACTATGTAGCAATACGAAACAACACTATTTGCACTAATTGCAGAGAAAGGTACTGTCGTCAAAAAAAATCGTTTTAATTACACCGTATATTTGACATTTTTGCCCTGACATTTTAGTGTCATTGCAATTCAATGGTATAAGGTAAGTACTAATTACCACATGGTCATTACCACATGCATGATGCATTACCACAGTCATTACCACATGCTCTAAATTAAAATCATAGCAAAAACAAATAATTTTGACTTAACGTTAAGTAATCTAGTGAGAAAAGCCAATAAATAAAATTTTTATCATAGTGTATATATATATATATATATATATATATATATATATACTACTGTATATATATATATATGCTATATATATATATATATATATATATATATATATATATATATATATATATATATATATATACACTATGATAAAATTTAATTTATTGGCTATGCTATATATATATATGTGTGTGTTTGTGTGTGTGTGTACTTGTCTACTTGTCTACCTATCTAAGAGGGGACTTTGGTGTCGTTACACACTCACCAACAGGGGCCTGCCGAGCCAAGTGGGGACATTTTTCAAGTCCCCTGTTAGTCATGCTTTAAAATATGTCTAAATCAGCAAAAAAGCGCTTTGGTGAATTTTTTTAACTTTTGACCAAGTGGGAACCTGCGAGGTGTGTGTGTGTGTGTGTTTAAGCCCATACTCAGCAGCGCTCCTGTAGGCTGGAGCAGGAAATGCAGGGGCTCATTAAAACCCTCTCAAGGCAGGCGTTGCAAATTTGCAACAATTAAAAACGAACTACCTTATTATTCATGATACATATTTTATGAGGTTTTTTTACTTGGAAGTACCACTGAAGGACTTGGTTGTCCATTAGCAACAAACAGTTTCCCACTTGCTCACCAGATGGCAGTGTAGTCTCCCTTCCAACATGTCTGTTTTCATGGGTTCCCTGAAACTGATTTTCTTGGCATCAATTTTGTGTAAGTATCACGATCAACCTCCATTAATTTGAAACTAAAACTGCATGAGAAGAATCATAAGTGTATATAGACACAGTAAATGCCAATTAGTAGATTTTATCTCTTCTAGATTTTTCCCCTGGTGCAGCTCTATTTCAATGTTGCAGATTTGCAACGTGTGGCCAGATAGGTACCACTGGATTCCACATGCTTTATCTACTAGTTAGCCTATACTTTGAGCAACAGTTTATACTAGGGTTATTTTCCTATCACCAGTGTTTACGTATTACTTTGAGGTGTCACTGAGGGTATATCATATGGAAAATGTAATAATTTGGAGTGAAATTACAAACAATCAGAGGTAGATTTGATCAAAAGCAATGGCACAATACCATGTTCATTTGACTGTGCAGTAAGGAAAGCTGATGTACTGTAGCCTAAATTCCATGGCTTTTTTATTAGTACAGATCATTGTGTCAAATCATTTTTTGCCAAACTATCTTACAGAATACTCTCGATGCAGGATTTGCAGTGTGTTATGGCAGGCAGATGAAAGATTTACTCAGCCAGGGTAAGATTTACTGATTAGACCGATGCAATAATTTTCCCATCAATGCTGAGAAACTTGGACAATGCAGTGGACAATGCAGACTGTGCAAGAATGGCTACATGCAAACGGCCTGCCTGAAGTGCAAAGTACTTCTGTGCTTTACAAAAGACAAAGGCTGTTTCTTGGAGTACCACATGACAAAGTGACTTGGAAACATGCCCTCCCAGCAAACAAATAGGTTCCCAGAACGTTCCTAGAACTTTCCCTTAAGGTTAAGGGAAAGTTCCCAGAACATTCTCCTTACGTTAAAAAAATGGAACCTAAAAATAACCTACACGGATTGTTCCTATAACGTTCTTGTTTGGTTCCCAATAAAATAACCTCATGGGACCATCCGGGAACGTTATGGGAACGTTCTGTGTTTGCTGGGCTTCTCAATGAGGATTTGAGACATTGGATTTGGATCCCATATTGTTTTTGTTGTTGTTCTGCCACTGAAAAGCACTTTGTTACATTGTTTGAAAAGTTATATATAAAAACCTTTATATACTTTATATATAAAAACAGACCACACTGGGCCAATGTTGCAAATCTGCAACATCCCAGAACGCCTTGCATGTGAAGGTCTCTCGAAAAAAAAAGTCAGGATTCTATTGTACTACCCCATATGATAATTTTCCCCAAATATCAGATTTTTCCTGTTGCTAAAACTTAATTTGAGCCTGAGAGGGTTAACACACATCGTTCACACTTCTCTATTGTCTGAATGGCTGGCTGTCCCAGAGCCCCCTTTTCCACCCAAAAAGAACTGGTTCAGAACTGGTACTGGTTCAAAGTTGGTTCGGAGTTGGTTCAACTTGCGAACCCGTTCAGAACCTGTTTGGTTTTCCACTGACTAGAGCGCCCAGGGAACGACGTCGTTACGTCACTGTGTACGTCGCTAGAAACGCTTGCAAGTAACGTTACATTGCTTTGGGATTATCTCTAACTCGTGTACCAAGAAAACTTTAAAAACAATTGAAATATGTAAGTCTTTTAATCTTTTCGTTTGATATGTAATCTTTTCTGATAAGTTATGTAGGTACCCCTGTCTTGTGTCTTTTTTCTTTCCATTTATTTGCTCTATATCGTGACTTTTCTTCTTTGCTTATGTTTCAAATAAAATAAATAAATAAAAACGCTTGCGTGTTTCCGCAGTTTAACTCCTGGCTTTGCGATGGTCAGAAAAGATGTTTAGAACACATCTAAACCCGCCCCAGCCCCCGACGTAAGCATGACGTGGTAGAAGAACGGTTCTAGTCCAGCAAAGAGTTGGTGCCGCTTTGGAACCAATTTTCCCGGCCGAGAACCGGTTCTTTGGCTGTCGAAACACACAGAACTGGTTCGCGTGCAGGCACCGGCTTCCGAACCGGCTCTTAAAATGCTTTGGTGGAAAAGGGGCACACACACACTGCCTTTGAAGCCTTCCTGTATTGACATGCAAATTGTGTGATGGGGGAAGTGCAGTCAGACACACTCAATCCACACACTATGAAATGACCAGAATGTTAGTTATGGTCAAATTGTTTAATAATTTATACCTTAGTCTTAAATGATGTCATAAATTATATCTTAAAAGAGTTTATTTGAAGAGTTTATCATTATGCATGTGTGGACGACACTAGAGAGACAGTAATATACATATGTTTGTGTAAATGTGTTATCACTACTTCTGAGTGATAAGTAAGGCCTTATATACAGCTGTTTTAAGGCCTTATTTACAGTTTTACCTTAAAACACTTCCTTGTCTAAAATCAACTCATTCTTCCAGAACACTAGTAAAGGTTTCACCCAACAAACACACTTTGTCACACATCAAATAAAAAAAAAACACACATAACAGGATCATTATAAAATATTTCTGCTGTTTACAGAAGTTTATGTGACATGGTCACTATTTACATTACAGCACATCAAGGGCGTAACTTTGGTTTTATAAGTGGGGGGACACACAATGGGGGAAAATGTTTTCGATTTGAATCCCATTTTCTGGAAGTATACATTTATGGACTATGGTGATACAAAAAACAGGAAATAATTTGATTATAATGATAAATTATCACAAAAGAATAGTAGGCTATATGTATAAGAAAAATGTCTTTATTGTTTATAGGGGCCGATCGCCAAGACGTTAGAGAATATTTTTATTAAGTCAAAATGTTAGCCATTAATGTTTTGTGTGTAAATAAAAATGTAAATAAAGTGAGCTTCAATTTCCACTGTAATGTAGAAACAAAGACAGTATATTTTAACCCTTTAAAATAATTGTTTAATGGCTTCTGTTTTATGAATGAAGGCCAGTATCACTGATATTATAGCTACTGATGTCTCAATAAAAATGATCCACAAATTTTAAACATTTATTAGGCTTCAAAAATATAACAACTTATAATTTAAGTTAACTTAAAACAAACCTTACATAACAGCTTCAAGCATCATTTAGTCAAGAGCAGTTAGTTATATTTTCTGTTCCCTTTGTTCTTTGGTTAACTTTACCTAGAGAGAGAATTAATGGATGCTACTTCCCTGCAAACACGTCTAATTGGGGCCCACATGGGCCTCACTTAGGCTGGTTGGGCTTCGGCTGGGCATGGGCTGGGAGTGGGCTTTGTTGTTGGGCCCCACATGGGCACTAAATGGGCTTAACTAAGTGGGCTGGGCTCCACACCAAATTCAAAATTGATTATCAGACATGGATGCTATTTTATTTACAGCCACTAGGTCCAAATTGTATACAAATTGCATACGACTATTGAGCTATTTATATTTTTTAAGCCATGTCAATTTAAAAATGGTTTTAAGCACTATATGAATTTGAACAGACAAGTTTGACACAGTTTCCCCACAAAATGTTTTAAAACCGTTAGCAGTGCAACGCACATACGGAAAGCCCCACCCCCATCACCGAGCAAAATTTTGCCCAGCAACAATTTGGCGCCTTCGTCAGAGTCTGCTGTCCGTTGAGGAAGGACCCATAACGGTGTTGTGTGTGGACAAAGACAGGTAAGAATCTGCTTTAGTGCATAATAAACGGGATGAATTTACTGTATGACATGTTAACCAAGCTTTTTTTGGAAAGTAACGTTACAGTTAAGACTAAGAGGCAAGTAGCTTTTAGCAAAGGTAAACCAGTTAACTTGTTAGCCGTGCAGCTTTGGCAATTAAACCTGGTTAAAGCGTGGCGTTGAACATGCGAGTTTAATTTATTTCATTAAGCCAATATTATGCATATGTTGAGCTTATTTTGAGTGGCTGGCTTTATAAGGATTTGGTTGTGGAGATGTACGTTAGCAAGGCATAGCAAGCTGTTAAATAATTTCTCCACTTTTACCAGCTGGTAGCATTTTAATGTTTGCATTTATTGAATTTACAATTAAAGAAAAAACACTGATGGATGAATGTCAGCAATGTTTTGTCGATGGGTTATCCCGCCCGGATTTGAATCTCATGGCCGCTGCAGCACGCGAGCAGTCAGTGTTTATAACTACTGCACTACGAATTCATCTTTGGAACAAATTGCGACTTGGAAGGGGTATCCATAGTAATAATAAGGGACTCATATACATACATATGTTTATTTGTCTGTTACATCAAGGCAACTGTCTGTTTGAATTGTTTATTTTGGATTAACCGTCTGTGTTTTCCCCAAGTTACTTATTTTCATGTACCTATTAGTGATGTGTCGTTCATGAACGATTCGTTCATTTTAAACGAATCTTTAATAGTATGCCTCGGGACTACCGAGTTGTCTCGGGAGTGATTCGTTCATTTTGTGTTACCCGCGCATTGCGCACCATATGGATTCTGAATCTGTACTGGAAATAGAAATGATTAGTTCATCTCTCGAGTCTAAAGTTCGGGTTCAGGGCGGAGTCCGAGTCTTCGTTCTTCCTGTCAGTCCATTGAGCCTATGCTGTCAGACCACCGGAAAGAGGAATGATTAGTTCATTTGAGTCTTCGGTTTGAGTCCTTCGTTCTAGTCACGTGAATTGTCACCGTATTGAATAGCCTAATTCACAAACTAATTCACAAACGTTTTACAAACAAGCACGTAGATGTATAGAGAATGCGGAGATGACGTCACGCCGTGTTGCATTATGGGTCCGCGGCCATATTTACAGGATCGCGCCCTATTCCGCTCATTCCGCTGTAGTGAAATTCATGTGTTGGAGGCTGCTTTTGGATTTTCTATCACTATTTTAGATATGGTTGGTCAGTTCTGCTCGATAAGGGATTGCCATAGCAGGTCACACGACCGTTCAGGGAGGAAACTGGTCAACGGGGTACGTTTTTTCAGCGTTCCTTCTTGGAAGAAACAACACGGGAAGCAGGTCGAGGAGCTAACGAGAAGACGCCGGATCGCGTGGGTTGCCGCACTCAGGAGGAAAAACTACACTTTTCACAACATCCCTGCATCAACGAGAGTGTGTTCTCGGCATTTTTCTTCGGGTGAGTTCTCTGGCTATAACTTTGGCCTATACAGTATTTTCAATTTGCTCTTATAGACTTAAACGTCGGTGTGTTGGATTCCAGAGGAACGCATTATTTATGGCTAGCAACAGACAATGTTCCATTTGCAACTCCAGTCACAATGTCTAAGAATTTGATTAAAAAAAATTATATTTGAAGAGGTCACACACTGTATGAAGATCATTTTAGATATGAAGATCACTTTAGATTAATGAGTTAGCTTTTGTTTATCTTCTGGCCCAGTGTTGTCTACTAACTAACATCATTATGTGTGTGTGTGTGTGTGTGTGTACTGTGTGTCATATATATATATATATATATATATATATATATATATATATATATATATGTATGTATGTGTGTGTGTTGAAAGTATATGAAGATGTCCATAATTGTCTAAAAACTTACAACATTTCTGTGTTTACAGGACAACCAGCATTTGAAATGCTGGACACTCATCCTGACTGGGCACCATCTTTGCTTCTGGGCCATAATGAAGTGAAAGTGACAAACAAAGAGAGGTTTGCTCGTCAAGTAAGAAGACACCTCAAACATCAGGGGACTAGCGAGAAGCCAGGAGAGGAAGGGGTGGACACGGTTCCACCGGAAGTGGAGGAGGTAGCACAAGGTAACGTTACAGAGGAAGATGTGGAGGAGGTAGCACAAGATGCAGAGGACACAGCACAAAATCCTGATAACCAGAGTGCAGAGAAATGTGTGCACTGCAAATCTACACACGCTGAAATCAACCGTCTGCTCGAGGAAAACAGGAATCTGAAGCGAGAACTTGATGAGCGCAAAATGACAGAGCAATTTTTGAAGGATGATGATGGCAAGGTAAAATATTACACTGGACTTCCAACATATGCTATTTTTCAGGTTTTGCTGTGCCATATAATGCCATTTCTGCATCAGGGAAAAAGAAAGTTGACACCTTTTCAAATGATCCTTCTCACATTGATGCGTCTGAGATTGGATCTGCCAATGCAGCACATCAGCCATATATTTGGCGTGCACCGAGCGACTGTTAGTGCTGCATTTCAAGACACATTAAATGTACTTTACTCACGCTTATCTCCACTGGTGCATTGGCCTGACAGAGAGAGTTTGCGCATCAGTATGCCACACCAGTTTGCAGAGACATTTGGAAATCGTGTTGCTGCCATTGTGGACTGTTTTGAAATTTTTATAGAAAGACCATCCAATCTACAGGCAAGAGCACAAACATTTTCAAATTATAAACACAGACATACACTGAAATACCTCATCGGCATTACTCCACAGGGAGTAATTTCATTCATCTCCAAAGGGTGGGGTGGGCGGACAAGTGACAAACGAATAACAGAGGAAAGTGGTTTCCTAGACAAACTACTTCCAGGTGACATGGTACTGGCAGATCGAGGTTTTGACATAAAGGAGAGTGTGGGACTGATGTGTGCTGAAGTCAAAATACCAGCGTTCACAAAGGGCCGTCAACAACTGGATGCAAAGGATGTGGAGGAAACAAGATCCATTGCACATCTCAGAATCCACGTGGAGAGAGTTATTGGACAAGTACGCAACAAGTACAAAATGTTGTCTTCTAAAATTCCCATAGATATGGCTCTGCCATGTGAGGGTGAGACTGTGGTTTTTTTGGACAAAGTTGTCACTGTCTGTTGTGCTCTTACAAACATGTGTCCAAGTGTTGTGCAGTGATTACTAAATCTACTTTTGTTATTATTTGTGGCTCATTTTCTGTACATCTTTTTACATGCCTTTTAAAAATGTTTGTGAATCAAGTTGTTTATCTAACTGTTTAATAAAGACAGTGTGACTTTTATCTGTTTGTGTACTGAATGCATCCATAAAGACTCTTTAAGTAAACTGGAATGGGCAAAGATACATAATACTATTTTAAATTTAACAATCAATTACCCTCATTTTTTCATGTGTCAACATCAACTGATGACACAGGGCACAGTTTTATTTAACAAGGTACCCCATCTTGTGGCATTATAAAATTATGTACACAACAACAATTATTTTCTTGCACAAGCTATGAAAAGTTAACATTATGCTGAAAATAGCTAACATTAAGTTTGAGCTGCTTCTCAGGTCAAAAAGGACATTATGTACAATGGTAAATAACTATGTAATCAAAAAATAACACACAGAAGCTCTACAATATTTGTATTTTTAATATTTTCTTTTTAAACATACAAAAAACAGAAAAAAATCTGAATAGATAAAGGCACAAATAAATATTAAATAGGTTAGAACTTAAGTGAAAAACAATATTTAAATTGCTTTAAAATCGGTAAGTATACACAAATAACTAAAGTCACAGCTCTTGTCAGACCTAATTGTACATTTACTTGGAACAAGAGGGACAAAACCAGACATCGTCTGTTGCAGGTCCATCTTCAAGTCCAACACATTCAAGATGAAACCACTGGACCCTACAGTTTTCATTATCACATGCCACCATATCACCTTTTTCCTCTGGTCCGTGACACAGACACCAAAGTGTTTTCTGTTTCTTTGAACAGTTCTCTTTACCTCTGCCTTTCCTTGTATTGTTTTTTTGTATCGTTGTTAGAGGCAAAGTTTTGTGGCTCACTGTTTTTTGGGAGGCTTGAGTGAAATGTTTTCCAATGAGCTCTGGGAGGGATACCGCCACGAAAAATTGTTGTGCCTTCTTTAGGCGTGCCTTCCAAAAGTCCGAGTTTGGCTCTATGCGCAGAACAACACAGTCTTTGAGTGTCCAAACAACAAAATCACAGTAATTACTGTCTGTCACAAATATTTGTGTTTGGACCTGTGTGTAATAAGGGTGACCGCGTTTCAATGTTACATCTCCATCAACAACCTCAAGGCAGAAGTTGCTGTCTTTGGCCAAACATGCTTCTTGAATAGAGTTGTTCCTGTACTTGGAAGGGCACTTAACTTCAACACAACCTTTCCCACAGCAAGTACACCTCACTGTGCCATCTGGTGATGCTCCCACTTGGGGGAAATCTGAGTTTATAAAAAACCCACATGTTGCAAATTCGTGGCCATTGTGTTTTCTCTTGGTTTTTTCGACATATGTTCTCAATGCCTGCTCCTCATGTGTAATGCCCCAATTGACATCAGCTGTGCTACATTTGCTGTCCTTATGATAACAAACCTTTTTAACAGTTGACAGAGCTGGTGCTTTGATATCAGTAGCATAAACAGCATGCATATTTGAGGCGGTGACCCTGCCTGCTCGAGCAGAAAACCACAATGACGATTTCTGCTGTTTCCTAGTCCTCCTTTCAATCACTACAGCCTGTGCCTCTGAAACATCAGCGTTTTTTTGTAGTGCCTGGCAGTGCTGTTCCAATACTGATAAATCGCATCCATCAAGCCTGGGGTCATATAGGCAGTGAAGGGATTTCAACTGTGTGACAGGCTGCACAGGATCTCGGAATTCCTCACAGTAATTTGGAAGCACACTCAGTATAGCAGACTTGCCACCTGTTTTATGAAGATCACTGTAGAACTGTCTTAGCTCTGAATGTGTAGGTGATGGTGTAGGGATCGTCTTGGTACAAGTCCTCAATCCATGCTGCTTGTCACTCTCACCATCCAACAGAGAGTTCATTGATTTTCGCATAGCAGCAGATGAAGAGTAATTAATCTTATGGCCTACCTCAGCGTGAACTTTGTTCACATTACTAGGTAATATCCAGTATGCAGACTTGTCTGTGACAGTCCTGATTTCTCTGCACCGGACAGTTGCTTCAATTTTAAAAAGCAAGGCCCCAACATGGGTGCATGTCTCTGCAACACCAGCCATACAAGTACAATGGGCTGAGGATACTTCACCATTGGTGTTGATAATAACCCAAGCCTTCAGAGGAACCTCATTAAGGCGCTGAGAGTGCATCACCTGTTGTACATAAAGACAGAAATGTTATTCAATGACAATCAATGACAATGATCATGTAACAAATTAATTTGTGATTACTAAAAGCAGAAACATCTTAATTATCTTGTTTTTATACTAACACTGTCTAACTAGCTTGTAAATGTAAATTATGTTCTTCAATGAAAAAATAATGTACTGTAAATTATTGATTGTAAATTAGGTATTAAATTTTTCATTTTAATTATTAAAATTTGATTAAAATCTAATCAAAAATAGACCTGCCCACCACAAGCAAAATAAAACGAGAAAATAAAATGAATTTTTCTACAATGTTGATGATTATAACTCATCTTTTTTATTGAAAATGCAACTGCTCAAACCCACTGTTTATGACTCTTTCAAATAATATAACTTTAGCTGAATATTTAGCACTTTGTTTGTTTTAATAACTTGGCAAAGAACATAAGTACCGTCTTACCTTTGCAAGTATGACTGTGCTCTCGCAGTTAACCGGCCTGTGAATGAGGAGGTCTTGTACCCAGCCGCTGCAAAACTGTGCATGAGCTTCAATGGATTTATAGCTCTTAAACTCCTGCAAAGTATACGCACTCAATCCAAAAACAAGGTAATTGACGATGTCCGGATATGTGAGAGGAGGTAGTGCGTCTGGATCCGTAATCCAGTCTTGGACTGCCAAATCATATGGATCGACGTTGTTTATGGTGGAAAGTTTGTCCAAATAACGTTTTTTAGCAGCGGCATTCAATTTTTCCCGGTAGGGTCCCTTCTCTTTTTGTTTCAACTTCTCCATTTATTCCGTTCTTCTTCAATTTTACGTTGTCTCACCCAAACACACCCACTTTTAAATGCCATAGGAACGGCCGGCGAAAAGGTAAACAGAGAGACCGTGCCTGTAAAGATGGCGCCCACGTCCCATAATGCAACACGGCGTGACGTAACTCCGCATTCCCTATAATATAATAGTAGTTAATTAATGTATAATATATAATAAAACACACCACAGATGCATTATATAGAAAAGAGACGGACAGGGACAATAATAAGGAATAATGGAACTTTTGTTTATAATGTTTATTGAACATATTTTGTATTTTAATGCCTATATAACACAATATACATTCAGACGCAGTCAATAATGTTGTAATGAATGTTGATGCGAGAGTGGTCACGTGAGAAAAGAACGTGAAGGACTCAAACCCGAAGACTCAAATGAAATCATTCCCCTTTACGGTACTGATAGCATAGACTTAATGGGACTGATAGGAAGAACGAAAGACTCGGACCCGGCCGAACCCGAACTCGAGAGATGAACTAATCATTTCTCATTCCGGTGCCGACAGTATAGACTCTATGGGACTGACAGGAAGAACGAAAGACTCGGACCCGGCCGAACCCGAACTCGAGAGATGAACTAATCTTTACTCTTTCCGGTCCTGCTATATCGCACATGGCACGGCCCACAGACAGCACAGATCAGAGATAGACACTGACGAGTCAACAGCTAACGTCTCGATACATGAGAGGAGGAGAACAAACCTGATAAATATGAAGTTGCAAAGGAAAGAACGTCTCGGATCAGGAGGTGAGGTGAACTATAACAGGGTCAGACTGCAATAGCTTGAACTTGAGACCCAGCAACTAATTAATATACAGTTACTTCAGTTGCTTAATTTGGCTTTGGCTGCATTACCCTATAGTTATTTATGTTATTTTTACAAATGTAATCAATATTTTCGTTAGTACTAGATGTTTTGGGATATTTAAAATGACATTTTAATTATATAATGAGGAAATGACCAAAATGAACGAAATGACTCGATAAAAGATTCGTTCATTTTGCTGACCGAGACTCAAAGATCCGAGTCAGTAAAATGATCCGAACTTCCACACTAGTACCTATAAAGCCTCATTTGATCGGTGAATGACTCCTGGGCGCATATAAGTTAAGAACGAGCCGAGAGAGATAGAGCCGAAAAGTGAATGATGGTCCGCGGAAACGCGCGCGCAGCTTGTTAAAGGTGTATCGCCCATTCTCTTTACAGATTGCAGTTGCTTTTATGTGGATCAAGCAGACATAACGCGCAATTAAACATCACTCACCCAGTACTTTCTACCTATTAAAATACCTGTAAAAGGGCCAATACAACCATTATAATTCAGTATTTCACCTGCCAAAAAGTGATTGAAGCCTAATTATTGATTGAAAGGTTATTTCTGCCCTGAAATGTGTTGCTTATATTCATGAGGGTTAAATCTGACTGATTATTACTCACCCAGTACTTTTGACCTAACGCTCGCCTTGATCTGTTCTGTAACGCACTCCTGTTTGAACTCGTTCATCAAAATGAACAAATCTTTTTCCGAGTCATTTGGTTCATTCGGCGAAAGAAACGAACGAATTGATTCGGAAAAAGATTTGTTCATTTTGATGAACGAGTTCGAACAGGAGTGCGTCACAGAACAGAGCAAGGCGAGCGTTTGAGCTTTTAAAACTTAAACTTTGTTATTTATTTATAAAATGAGCGATCGTTTCGCTTGATAAGACCCTTATTCATCGTCTGGTATCGTTTAAAGCCATTTGAACAAGTTTGCAGTTTGTACTGAAGTTTCTTTTGGAACTTGAACCGACCTGGTTCCCACTGAAGTCCAAAAGTTTTTTTGAAAAGTGAACTAATCCTTTGACTTTGAGCTATCTTTCAAATAGTGCAGCCCAGATATAGAGAGAGTTGCAATACGCTTTGATTTTGTCGCGACGGCTGTCACGTGTTTCATGGAAGCCTCAATAGTTCCAAAACATATGCGGGCTTTCATGTTCTTCTATGGACAGACAGCAGCGATTGCATTATTAAACGGTAAATATGAAATATAACACACAACCAAATACTTTTTAAACTGTTATAGCATTTTGTTAATGTCCTCCTATTTCAATTCAGTAATTCAGTAATTTCACTTAAATGGAAAAGATTACCTATTAATTGTAATTTAAGTGAAATTACTGAACTTAAATATACAAGCTTGTTTAAAATGATCATTCTAGAAGAATATTTTATATATATATATTAGAGGTGGGCATAGATTAATTTTTTTAATCTAGATTAATCTAGATTAATTTTGAAATTAATCTAGATTAATCTAGATTAAAATGGCTCATTTGAATTCTACCAAAGGCGTTCTTATGTGTGCTATACCCAAATAAGTAACCTCGCAGGTAGTTTGTAATTAGGCCTAAATATGTTTTATACAAGATTTAACACTGGAATGTTCATAGTATTATAAATAATGAGAGTAATCATAATAATTTTATTGTCAACCCTAGTTTTAAACAGCACGAAATAACTAAATCAGTTGTTTTTTCATAAGGTTTTCTTCTGTAATTCTAAACCCATTTGATCTACTTTTCTTCAATGTAACACGAAATAAATTTTGTAGTGTCCGGGAAGCTCTTTTTCTTGCAACACAAATGAATAGAGAGGGATGAAATATCTGATGAATGCATATAATGCATAATACAGAAATCAGCTGATTGAATGACAATTGCTGATGTTATTGGATTTTCAGGTGAGATTCTCAATTAATTCAGTTAACGGATGCTCTGAAATCACTTCATACGTTTTCTGTATCCGATCGTGAAAAGACCTGCTGCAAATGCCCTCTGAAACACATTCGAGAACGGATTTGAATCCGATCACTCAAACCACATCAGTAGGTAGTCTGGGCTGCATTCCAGACAAAACTGGACAAGTGTAAATGCATCTAGTTGTTGAAACCACATATGTAAATGTTGTTACTACTCCCAAAAATGCTAAAAAAAATAAACGTGTGAGAGCGTGTTATAGGCCATATGTCATGTTATTTTAGTCAGATATGACGGCGCTGCGACACGCTTCCACCTCAGATGAGCGCCTATCAAGCCAATGCGCCGCAATCTATCGCAAATCAAAGTGAAAGTAAGTTCGCGTCCATTAACACTACAATCTTCATTAAAAGTAAAGAAAATAAATGATCTTACCAGGTTGCCGCTCTCTCTTATTGCTGTCTTTGCTGATTTAGAAATTAGCCGATGATCAAAATGCAGCTCATAGAACTGTTGTTTTCGGTGATGTGCACTTTAAATAAAATTTTAATTAAATTTTAATTAAATCCGCATATAGCGTGGGGGAATTGAAGATCGCATTTATATCCGTTTTGCAAAAACACATGTACTATGTGATCAGGTGTAAATGGAATCGTTTTGATAAATCAGATAGCTATCCGATCTGAGAAAACGCATGAAATGGCCAGGTGTAAACAGCCCCCTGAGACGTGGCGTGGCGCTGCACTTCTCGTTCGTTGTGCATGCGACCCCTTTTACGGATGTGTATTTAGCTCATATTAAATATAAAATGCATAGACGACTGATATTTTCCTAATGTCTGGATAAACAGACGTTTCAATATATTGGTTTTAAATGGCCCTTACAGTGCAATTCGACTACATCTGCGCTAAAATATCAAAGTGAAAGTCATCATAGCTTGCGTGGTACAGTCAGCTCCCACCTCAACTGTGAGAATAGATTAACGGCGATATTTTTTTATCGCCCGACAAGAGTCTCACGTTAACGCAGCACGTTAACGCCGATAACGGCCCACCACTAATAAATATATATATATATATATATATATATATATACACACACATATATAAATTATTAAAAAATATTATATATTATTTACATCAGGTTACTGTAAGTTAGCTAACGTTAGTGAAGTGTTGGTCACCTAAGCTATCACTGCAATTACCCTATTATCTTCCAATAAACATTTACTAAACCTAGCTACATAACATATAACTACAGACTAGATTCACGAAAGGTCGGCTAATATGTAAAAAGTAAAAAATACAGTAATTTCATTAATTTACCAGCGAGCTTACTTCGGAAGCACTGAAAATAAATGGGGTTCAATGCAGGAACAATCAGTGTTTGGAACTATAATTGGCAGCTCCACGACACGCGTTACTTTCTCATTCCTAAGTTCCTGTGTCGGTCTATGGGAGTGTCGTAACTCTCTCTCTCCATGGCTCTGGTGTAGCCCACTGTAAAGGCTACTAGAAGAACTGTTGGTGAAACCAGCCACATTAATACAAGCTTTAACAAACTATATGATTTGCAATTGTACTCTATAGTTTGTCATTTCCGAACCCCTGTATTCATAACTAAAAACTAAAATGCTTTTTATTTCTTTTTTTCCTTTTTTTAGAGAAATAATGGAGTATTCAGAGAGAACTAAAAGGAGGAAAATATCAGCAAAAGTGGAGGAACATTTGCGTTTTCTTGAAAATGAGTCTATGATTGATGATTTGGTGGCACATGATTCTGATAAAGAATGCCCACTGGATGATTTGTTAGAGCATACTGAAAGTGAAGATTCCACAGACACTTTCTACGATGCTTGTGATCAGAACTGTTTTGAGTCAAATGATTTAGAGGAAGATTTTTTCTCAGATTCTTTTTATGATTTTAACCTTTCCTCATTCGATGATTTGGATTCTGAAAACTGTGTGCCAGGTGACATGCCTGGTTGTGATAGTGACAGTGATTTGCATGGAGATGAATGTTCTGACATGGAAGAAGACAATAATGATGATTCGCTTGGGCTTGCAGAGTGGGCTGCAGAATTTAACATACCACAAACAGCGCTGTCTGCACTTCTTAAAATCCTACGGAGGAAGGGCCTTGATATCCCAATGGATGGCAGAACTCTTATGTCAACTGACAGAACTTGCAGTGTGGCAAATATGTCTGGGGGGTCCTACTACCACTTTGGAATCGAAAATTCTCTCAAAGCTGAACTAACATCTTTAGGACATTTAGCAAATGTGACTGATACTCTCACACTTCGAATTAATATCGATGGATTGCCCTTATTCCGTAGCTCCAGTATGAGTCTGTGGCCGATTCTGGGTATGATTAAGGAAATTCCAGAGTGTAGTGTCTTCGTAATTGGAGTGTACTCGGGTGCATCTAAACCCGCAAATGTGCAAGAGTATTTACAAGAATTCATTGTAGATATGAAAGCTGTTTCTCAGAGTGGAATTGTGTACAATGGTGTACATTTCAGGGTACCATTACCCGATGCTTTTATTTGTGATGCACCTGCTCGTGCTTTTCTTAAATGTTCCAAAGGCCATACAGGCTATTATGGGTGTGAGAGGTGCACTCAAAAAGGCCAGTACATTAATGGGAAGGTGGGCTATCCTGTAATATCAGCAGAGCTTAGGACAGATGAGCAATTTGGGAGGCAAGGCTATCAACACCACCAACTGTCAACCTCCCCCCTAAATGAGCTGGGTATAGGTCTAGTGACCAGTTTTGTGTTAGATTATATGCACCTTGTGTGTTTGGGGGCAATGCGCAAGTTAATATTTCTTTGGCTAAAGGGGCCACTAAAATGCAGGCAATCTATGAAGTTTTTTGTTGTAATGTCAGCATTTATGGTTTCTATCAGGCAATATTTACCTAGCAATTTTGCAAGGAAACCACGATCCTTGTTCGAATTCAGCACATGGAAAGCTACAGAGCTGCGTCAATTTTTACTTTACACTGGTCCTGTTGTTCTCCTCAATAATATACCCACTATAATGTACAGAAACTTTTTACTTCTATCGTTATCTATGAGAATTCTTCTGAGTCCTGCCTTATGTTCTTCTGACAATTGTGACTATGCTGAGGAGATTTTGAAACTCTTTGTAACAGACTTTGCTGCAATTTATGGCAATGAATTTGTCAGCTATAACATACATTCCCTGATCCACCTAGCTCAAGATGCACGTAAATTCGGCCCGTTGGATAGTGTTTCAGCTTTTCCCTTTGAGACATTTTTAGGTAAACTGAAAAAACTTGTCCGTCGGCCTCAAAACCCTGTCCAACAACTCGTCAGGCGAATCCACGAGAAGCAGAAAGTGGCAAGCCAAAAGACCACATCAGTTTTCAGCCCACTCAAACAGCTCCACTTTTCTGGACCAATGATTAATTCAGTTGCAACATGGGAACAATACAGGCGTTACAATGATGGACATACACTGATCTCCTCCTCTCGTGGTGATGACTGTTTTTCTGTAGGGGGAAGGATTCTTATTGTGCGGAACATTTTGTCACATTCTGGAACTGTTAAAGTCCTGTGTAATTTCTTTGAAACTACCAAATCCTTTTTCACCTATCCAATGGACTCATCGCGTCTTGGAATTCTTTTTGTTTTTAATTTATCTGAAGACTTGCAGCTGTTACCTGTGGAGGAGTTAAAAACAAAAATGGTGTTATTACCACACAAGACTGGATACGTGGCATTACCACTCCTGCACTAAGGTGCTAATTATTTGTTTTATTGTTTATTTAAATGTTTTGTATGTATTTGTTTTTCTTCAAGCATGTTACCTTTCGGGATAGTTGAATTTATAAATGGTGGGGGATTGGCAGTTATACCGACCAAATGGTTTGTCGGGCCTGAGGAGGATGAATGCTACTGGCCACCAACAAGTATGAACATGGCAAAGGCAGTCATAGAGCAGAAGGACCCTCACACTGACTGGGCGACATACAAGTTGACTGTCAAGAGAAAAGTTGGTAATGTGTCTATTTGTATGAGATTATTTGACATGTTGAGTTCACTGTTGGTTCGGTTGAAATTAGCTCTGAATTAAACTAATTGCCACTCATTTGTCTCCAAAGCTACGTATGAAATTGCCCGCAGAAAATTAGTGGAGTATGAGCAAAACACTGATGTACCAACCGAGTCTGATTCCACAGAGAAGACTGGAAGGGGGAAGCGCAAAAAGAGGTGAGGCTATTGATTTTGAACTACTGCTTCTAAATGGATGATGAAAAGTTTTGTTAAGTGTATTTGGCTCAAAGCTGTCAAAACATGGGAGGTAGACAGCAGATACACAATTAACCAACAAATAATAATAAAAAATGCTTTAACTCATTGATTGGGCTTGTATATTATACATTTCTAGGCGAGTGATTTTGTCCAGTGAGGATGAGGATGATGACAATTGGTTCGGCAGCCAAATCAGGCCTACACCTCCATCCACCCTCAGGTAATCACCTCCACACACTGTTAAATGTTTTACCATTTTAGTGATGAGTTTCCTCAGGCTGGATGGTTAGATTCTTGGCTTTTTTGTGTAAGTTTGTGGTCTTTGAACAGTGTTTAACAAAACACATATTTTTTTTTGCTTAGAAAGAAAGAAACCAAGATGATCATGAATAAAGTTTTCAGCTTCATAAACTAGAATAAATCACTAATCTTATTCCTGGACAGAAGTGATTAGAAGATCTGGACCTGTTTATTCTTATTATAATTGTTTCCAGCAGACACAAAATGTTGAATTGGCTCAACAACAATAGATTTGTTACAGAATACTGGCACATCTCCAGAAAACAAATAAGTTGACTCAACTAAACTTTTTTTTTGTATTACAGACAACATATTTTTCAGTTTGTAATGTTATTTACAAAAGTTGAATCAAAAAGAAAAAGCTAGGGGAAATTATTACTACGATTGTTTTTGTTATTGCACAAGATTTTTACAGTGTGAATTTTTGTACGGGCTAGATCTGTGCTGACACCTCCACTGCCTCCATCCACACTCAGATCTTCACCTCCACTGCCTCCATCCAGATCTTCACCTCCACTGCCTCCATCACTCAGATCTTTACCTCCATTGCCTCCATCACTCAGATCTTCACCTCCACTGCCTCCATCTACACCCCGATCTTCACTTCCACTGCCTCCATCTGTTAGGCCGACACCTCCACCACCTCCGGGTACCCTTAGATGGCCAGTGTTTCAACCCATTACCATGTCACCAGAAACCCCTCAAAGACAAATCAGGGACAACATGTTTGTTCGCATCTTAACACTGCTTGAGGAGATGAAAGAGACACAAAAAATCCAGGGGAGGATACTACAAACGCTGCTACAACAGCGTGGCAACATTAGCACCACCGTCTCTTCTATCCCTGAGGGTTTCCCCCTTAAGACAGTTAGGGATGTGGAAATCATGGAAGAAAAACTGTCAAACCCGAACTTCATGTCCGAACTGGTATGTTTAAGTCTAGGGTAATTTTATTGGGGGGCTTGCAGTGAATTTGATCTGAAATTATGTTTTATTAACAAAGTTCGGGAGAAGCACGTTCAGATAATTAACACGGGTGGAGAGCACTCAGCAATCATGATTAAAACGTGTATATATAGACTCAGTCTCACCTCATTTCTCTGACAGTTTAGCAGCGTCCCTCCACCACCCCTTCTCCACCCTTCTAGTCCTAAATCACCTTACATACGGGGGGAGTACTCTGGGTTCAGGCTGAATTCCGAGCTTGTAGCCCTCCCTCCGGACAGCACGCCAAATACGCATTATACCTTATTCCCTTAATTGTATGTAAGTGTGAACTCGTGAAACTTCTCAGGTGTGTTCACTCCAGGGTTGGAACAGTATATAAAAATCACGGTTCGGTACAATGGAGGAAAAAGCTAAACAAAAATTTACAAGGCATTGTTTTTTTTATTTAGCATAGCTATCTGATTTATCAAAACGATTCCGTTTACACCTGGTCACATAAATGTGTTTTTGGAAAACGGATATAAATCCGATCTTCAATTGCCACGCTATATGCAGATTTAATGGAGTGCACGTCACAGAAAGCAACAAATATTGCTGCATTTCATTGTTCATCAGCTAATTTCAAAATCAGTTATGCCCGTACCATTTCGGTTCAGTATGAATACATGTACTGTTCCACCCCTAGCTCACACCCATGCTTCTGGCAGCTCTTTCATGTTGAGTGGTTTACTCCATTAAGCAATATACTGTAGATAAATTTTCTTTGTATTGCCTTTGTTCCCCCTCAGGTTGCAGCTGTGACTGACATAGGGGGGCGACTGTTGACGAGGCCACAAAAAGGATGATGACCTTCCTCCTGAGACCATGGCCTATCCAGGCAGTATAACTTTGTGGGCCGAAATGGGAAGAGAGAGTTCAAGGCCTTAAAACTGTATGAAGTAATATATGGTAGGTGTGCATGTGGATAATGTTTCAAGTTGTATTGATAATATAGTGTCACAATACCCTAACATTATAAACATGTAAAAAAAAAATAATAATATTGTGAATGGCTGAGCATTGTGTTCTCACATTTCTCAGTTGCTTAGCTTGTGTGTTCAAGAGAATGTGTGTATTCTATTATAATAATCTTAGTTTATATAGCGCTTTTTTAAACATAGTTGTCTTTACAGTCCTGGCTAATAGTTATGTTGCCACATATTAATTAACTGAGCGTTATATTTGTTTCTTGAAGGAGCCTTAAAGAAAAACGCCATGACCAGCCAAATCACCCGTAAAGATGCCGAGAAGGCGATCTCCAAGTGGCTCATCGGTGCTAGAGACCGGGGGGTAATAGACAGGCCCGACAAGCAACCCCTCAACAAAGACTTCAGGCTTCAGGTTCATTTGAGGTGGAATTAAACTAATTTTGTCTGTGACAGTGAGGAAACATGTTGTCATAAATTTTACTTTAATAAAAATGAAATTGTATTACTGGTCTCTTTGTTATTGTAGCTTGTTTAACCCAAGGTGTTCGGGTCTGTGGGACCCGTTTTCAATGTTTGCTAAAAGAAAAAGTAACGCTATTTATTAATTCTTCTAACTCAAACTTATTGGCCATGGCTTATTTTCTGTGAAGAACATAAAAAATAACTTATTTTCAATGACTGCACATGGGACACCCTCCTACACAATTATTACAAATGAGGTGTTCAGGTCTACTGGACCCAAGTGTAATATTTGTTGGTGCTATGAAACTTAAGTGTGTCCTCCTTATTACTGGGCCTGCTGTGTGTGCAAATGTTCTTTCTGCACCTGCTATTACCACACAAAAAAAATAACTTTCACCTGTTCTAATTAAGAAATGAGCAATGATAAAATCTTGTTTTTATTTTTTTTTAACTAATTCAAATCTCAGAGGGGTAAATGGCGAATACGAACCATAAATTATGTATACCATTGGTAATATTGAGCTCAAGTAAACATCTGTTAAATATTTTTACATAAATTGTTAAGGCTGTATTGATTTAAAAGTCTAATAATGTGGTGAGTCCTCCAGACCCAATAATATCTAATTTGCTGTGTAAACAAAAATACTGTCTTTTTACAAGGGCTGACTGTAACCCAAAAGGGTTGACCCTAACTGTATGGGCTGACTGTAAAATAAGCCCCAAAATGAATTTGATAGCCCATAATAATAGTGGTTATTAATGGTAAGCAGGGACCCATAATCAGCCCACATGGGGCCCAGCTAGAGTGGGCCCCAGATGGGAGAAACCTGGGTTGCCCATGTGGGTTTTAGCTAGGGCCCATGTGAACCCCACCTTCAGCCCATATGGGCCTGCCCACATGGGGCCACCATGGAACCCCCGGACAAAATTAGCTGGGCCCCATCTGGGCAGCCCAAATGGGGCCCACTCACCAGCCCATATCCAGCCCTTATGGGCCTCA
>JAQIUQ010002329.1:0-16362 GCA_030378365.1 Hybognathus amarus | reverse complement strand
CTGTGCTATGAGTGGAACGGGCCATGGACAGGCTCCCGTGCTGATTCTGTGGGGATGCGGTTTGTGTCGTCTTGTTAGCTCCAGCTGACAGCTGCAACAACATTCTCTCTCTTTCGCTCGCGGCGCACGGGACCGTTCGCGAACCACACACCCCTCCACCCGTTCTGGCGGTGAAATGCACCGCGAAGCACCACAACCTCGACGCAGAAGCATAAAACGGCCGCGCGTGGCCAGTGACGACGTGGCTACGCCGTGGAGTCGACGCAGAAGCATAATGAGACTGACTTTTAAACACGGCGTCCCCTGGCTTTTGCGCACATGGACCAATGTGTAACGCGTACGTCATCTACGGGCACGTGAATAGGGCATGGACAGGGCATGGACCAATGTGTTGCGTGCGTGTGTGTCACGAGCCCCGTCATACGACTGGTCCAATAGGGAAATGAACAATCTTTGTGGGTGTGTGAGGAGGCGTGGTCATGCGGCTCCATACACTACCTGAATAGGCTATGTGCACAAGCGTAGTTTCGAACTTCCGCTTTTGTCAGAAGTCGGCATATCAGTTTCCGGTTTACGACTGTTCATCCGCATCCGCTGTAAACAAACAATATAAGTGCTGCTGTTGTACGAAAATAAGAGTAGTTAAACACATCTAAGTTTCTAAGAACTGTAGGTGGATCTATCAACTGACGTCCGTTTCACACATACCCCGTTTGCAGTGTGTGTTGCGGTGCAGGAGCAACGGGTGCTGCAGTGCTTTCACATATGATGCGTTTGCAGTGAATCTCTGATCGCGGCTGTGCCACAAACGCATACTTACTATTTTTACTATTTTTTTTGCGCGTCGCCCTAAAATATCTATTTTGTGCAGCCACTGCGCACGAAGGTTGGTGTTTTTCGGGAAGCAGTGGAAGCTCAAATGGCTGTTAGCGACTTGAAGCAGAGTGGCACACAGCAGTGCTCCACGCACCATGTTAACAGGTTAGGGCTTTCACTTTCACACCGCTAGAGATGCGGCACATATGCTATAATATAACAGCAGTGCAGCGATCGTTACTGCACCGAATCTATTTCTGCTGTGCTGCATTAAAGTGACATGTTTCGTGGTCAAAATGCACAAAGATTGACCTGAAAATGTAGTAATTTCACCATAAATGCGTTTCATTAAATAAAATGTAGTAATCTCACCATAAATGCATTTAATATACCAGTACTACTATTTTTCACAGTCATCGGAAGACTGTGAAGACCGGGGGAAATCAAGAAAAACATAATGAACAACGCTCGTATCATTCGGGAAAGGAGGTGGAAAAACAAGTTTTGTGACATGCAGGATCTATTGTGGGCTATTTAAATGCAAAAGAAAAGGCATGTGAGTCGGCTGTTTTTGTCAATTTGAAGTTTTAATATAAAATATTTGCCATTTTAATAAAGTAAATTTGACCACTTGCTTGAGCAACTTAATATGAGTAAAGCATGGAATAATAGCCCTTACATACGTGCATACGTCCATTAAAGAGTGTGTAGAAAGAAAATTGTAATGCTGACAACTTTTTTTGAAACAAAAGTTGCAGCAAAACTTCTGGATTTTAAATAAAAATAGTAAGTATGCATTTGTGGCACAGCCGCGATCAGAGATTCACTGCAAACGCATCATATGTGAAAGCACTGCAGCACCCGTTGCTCCTGCACCGCAACACACACTGCAAACGGGGTATGTGTGAAACGGACGTTAGTTGATAGATCCACCTACAGTTCTTAGAAACTTAGATGTGTTTAACTACTCTTATTTTCGTACAAAAGCAGCACTTATATTGTTTGTTTACAGCGGATGCGGATGAACAGTCGTAAACCGGAAACTGATATGCCGACTTCTGACAAAAGCGGAAGTTCGAAACTACGCTTGTGCACATAGCCTATTCTCTCATTTAAGCTCACGCTTTGCCACGAATGGACGCATTTCAAAACAGTCCGCCGTATGACGTTGGGGGTGTGGTGTACGCATGCGCTACACGCATGCGCTACGTGTGGGAACTTTCTATGTTCACGCCCCTCTTCATCACGTGATGTGGGAGGGTTCTCAGGGGTGGAGCTAGGGTCTGGCCAGTGTGGGACCTGCCAGAAGTTTCATTCTAACTTTGGGATGTTTGAGATCAGACGTACTTCGCTGGGGTCCCTGGAATTACATTTACACAACTTTGAGCTGGATAACTTTTGGATTTAAAATCTCTAAAGTTTGATATACCCATGGAAGCGGATTAATAACTTTGGATATACGTTGGTGATGGATATTTAAACAGGATAATTTTGTTCTTTCAACAACAAAGCAGGATGTAAAAGCGTAAGTCAGTTTTTTATGCTTTTTATCCGTTTAAGTTTTAATATGCACTTTAATAATTGTTTGATGTAAATTTAATACATGCTGTTTTAATAGGCTACATTTTTTGATAACTTTTTAGAAACACAGTTTAAACTTTCTCATTAATGTTTAAAGATTTACAAGTGTGTAAAACATTAGGACATCATTTTATTACTTTTAAACGATATGTAAATGTGACGAGTATAACTTTTGTCCGAAACATTTGTTGTTTTTTAAAAGATGTTTTATTTACATTTATTTAATTTGACTTTTTACTAAATAATGTGTAATAAGGCCTGTACTGTGTTTTAAAGATATTGAGTTAATGGTTTTAAGTAGCATGTTATTGTGAAAAGTGCGACTTTTGTTCAAATATGTTGTTTTTTTGTGAAACAGATGTTTTATTTATATAATTATATAATGGAGTATTTTTACTAAATAATGTGTAAAAGTAAAGACAGGCATTGTGTTTTAAAGATATAAATTGAGTTAATGGTTTTAAGTAGTGGTTATTGTGAAAAATACAAGAGGGTTTTAGATGTTTTTTAAAGAAATTATAACTATTTGTTTGGTTTAATTTAAATACAAACGGTTTTACGTATTTTGGTAGCTTTTAGAGATCCAATTTAAACTTTTTCATTAATGTTTTAACGTTTTAGTGTTTGAACAACGATATAAATTATTTAAATACTTTTAAACGATGGGTAATTGTAGGTACAACTTTTGCTCACATATGTTATTTCTGTGATTGAAAACTTAAAAAACAGATGTTTTATTTAAAAACGTGCAAAGGTAAAAACTTGTACTGGGTATTAATGATATAAATTGACTAAATGGTTTTAAGTAGTGTGTAAAAAGGTCCATTGTTTAATAAAAAATAAGAAACACTATCTCTGTGTTCTGTCATCCTTGAAGATTGAAAATGTATTGTCTTTCCATCATTTTGTAAATTTTTACATTGAACAAGACAGGTGCCCGTAACAGGTGTACAACCCGCGTCCAGTCCGGTACCGGGTCGGACGGGAATGAGGTTCCGGTCACGTGGTCAGACTGAAAGTGGGGTGGTGATGGGGTGGTGGTGATGGGTAGGAAGAGGAGGGGAGACCGTGGGAATTTTCCCACGGTCACGTGGTCAGTCCGGAAGTGGGTGGGTGGGAGGGGTAAAAAGGGGCGGGGGCTATTTTTATGGGGGGCAATAAATCACTCAAAGTGATATATTGTGCCCTGTACTCTCTCTAGTGGAGTCTACAATTAAACAGCAAGAAAACATCTACCTGTCAAGTCATGAAAACACTTGGTTTGAAAACTAATTTTAAGTAAAAAATAAAAATCACATTTGTAAAGTTATTTGACTGGACAAATTCAAAAGGATAGTTATGAAACACACAAAATCTTAGTTATACCAAATAGCAACAAAGCTATGATCATTTTTTATGTTTGTGCCCATGATTCTCTCATGTTATCTGTTAAATCTTACCATCACCAAGTTCTAGTCTGTACAGCCTTTAAACACCAAGCCTGGATAGCCTTATCCACTCGGTGCATCATAGAAATGCTCCTAGAAAACACAAATAGCTAAATCAATAACTTACATTTAAACATGAAAGCATAACCACCCAACATCAAAAATTGTTCTGATTAAGTACATTTTGCATAAATATTTAATCTGAAAGAATTAGTTACCCATTCTAAGAAAATTGGTCCTCCAAAAAAGGAAATAAAGTGACAATTTCACGTCCTTGTTGATCTGCAGTCTGTGGAGTTGTTCTTCTGTTTTTCAGTTAACCACACAAGGTGTTCTGGTAAACGAGAGTAAAAGATGGTTTTAGGAATGTTTAGGAATGTTAAAGGGAAATACAGAGACATCTGTATCCATGAAACAAAAATAATCACAATTCTGCGATTTATTATCTTATTTCACATCAATCATCTTTCTAATACATTAAGTATCCTTTTCAGATTAAGAATAGTAGATGTAGCCTACTTAGTAGGCCTACTGTGAAAAAGTTTAGAAAAATTGTCACAAATGAAAATTAAATCTGGTGATACAGAATTTAAAATAAAACCATTGATATACGTAAAATATTCAACTGTATCTTGTAGAATACACTCTAAATATTTTTTGTAATTTAAATGTGTGTAGTTTTTAATAGTTTTATATTAAGTTTAATCTAATGTTGATTATATGGAATATGAGCATGGTAGGCTCCACTTAGGGCTCTATATGATAAGAGCAAGAGCTTGAGTGAACTGCAGCCTTACACTGATTGGTAAACACCAATTCTGATAATTTACTCACCCTGATGTCAAAGATATCCATGTCTTTCTTTCTTCAGTCGAAAATAAATTAAGGTTTTTGAGGAAAACATTCTAGGATTTTTCCTCACAGAATGGACTTCAATGGTAACCAAAAATTCAAATTTTCAAAGAAGGTTCAAATGTCCGTCTCAATGTAGCTTTCGAAGTCTTGACACGATTCCAGTCAAGAAATAAGGGTCTAATCTAGCGAAATGATTGGTCATTAAAAAAAAACAAAAATAAATATATGTTTTAATATAGCTGCGAGTCAGCGATTGCGGGCCCAAGCCGGTGGCACCGCAACCCCGGTGCCTTTAGTTACCTAAAGGCACCGGGATGGCGGTACCACCGGCTTTGGCCCTTCAGTCGCTGCTCGCAGCTATATATGTATATATATATATATATATATATATATATATATATATATATATATATTTTTTTTTTTTTTTTTGTTTGTTTGTTTGTTTGTTTGTTTTTGTTTTTGTTGTTCTATAGCGATGGGCTCAAAGAGACACTCAACATATTCAAACCAAAATATCTGACTTTCTGTGGGTTCTAGCTATTGAGTGTAAATTAGAAAGTTGTCTGGCGCGAGGGAGAACAAGATACATATCGATTTTTGTAACTGTAGATAAAACTAATCCCCCTACTTTTGACAAAAGGTGGCGCTCAGTGAGCCCTTACCACGCCCGTTTCTGAAACTTTGCACATGTCTACTGGCAAATAAATGTGATGTGTCTGTTCAAGTTTCATGCAATTTCAAGCATGCTAAGAGTCTCAAAAGCATCCTAAAAGAATGGTAAAGTTTGATGCGTTGCCACGGCAACAGTTTCAAAGATATCAAGAATCCAGTCACAGGTCTTTATCTGCCGTGAATTTACATTATACAGATGAAGTTTGAAGCAAATCGGTTAAATAAAAGAGTGTGATTTCAAAGCATTTTGAAAGTGACACACTTCCTGCTGCCAGTTGGTGGCACTATAACTTTGACTCACAATAGTCATATCCATGTGAGCGGCCTCTTACAACGAACAAACTGCTGAAGTTTCATCAAGATCAGTTAATGTATGCTGAAGTTATAACACACTTCCTGTTATATATAACTTCGTTTCCTGGCCGCGGCCAAAGAGTTTGAGATATCAAAAATCCCCTCGCAAACTTTCATCCTCAATGTCCTGACTTCATGCTGACCGAGTTTCGTGCCGTGTGTTTGAATTCTCTAGGAGGAGTATTTAAAAATTCATTGTGTGTGTTTTTGTGAACAACCCTAAATAGTCGACTTCCTGTTGGGCTGGGGTAAATATATATATATATAATATAGCCGGTGGCACCGCCACCTTGGTGCCTTTAGGGTTATTCTGCACGACGTGCAAAAACGTAACCCCTGCTTTGGAATACATACTAGATCTTGGGTCCAGTTGCTTTCTTTTCCGTTTCAGGCGAGTTCATAATCCACCGTCATTCAACTATAGGCTACATTACTTCAATAGGAGCAACATGTCCTTACTTTTAAATAGTCCGGTGAGGCTAAACAAATGTCAATTAACCTGAGTTTTTTTCATTATTAGGCAAGTTAAGGTTTTTATTAGGGTATTAGGCACCGTTCATATATAGCGCCTAAAAACGCAAGGCGCGCCGCATTCTCCCGGCGGTTGCGCTCTGGTTGGTTCTTGTCACGCGCACCGCTTCATACGGACGCGCTTGGAAAAATGGGCGCACATCGCGTGTCGAAACTTACGCGCAAAAGACGCGATAAGTGAACACTGCATGCCCTTAGGCTACGTACCTTGAATAATTTCATTCATGACTTTTCTCTCTCTCTGCCTTTTTAGAATTACACTTCACTGTGGCCTGCACAAATATGTCATTATACAGCATATGCATTTCGATGACATTACTTTTATTATTATTATTATTATTATTATTATTTTGTGTAGGACACAGACATATTTAGATGTCGTAATTCCATGATTTGTTGCTGTGTTATGTTCCGCATGATGGCCCTGTCATCTAACAACCAATCAACGTGACCTGAAATATAGCACGTTAATTTTAAATTCATTCAGGTTCAGTTACCAAACAAACATACAATCTTGATGTAGCCTAATGTAAAGCAGACAGTAGATTTACGAAATATATATATATATATATATATATATATATATATATATATATATATATATATATATATATATATATAAAGATATATATATTACAAAATATGCCTATATATAACCCATATTTCGTAAAACTAAGAGATAGAACAGTGTTACAGTAAAACTGAACATTGTGTTTTTGTAAAATAAATTCAAATAATACAAACCCCGAAATGGCGCTAATTTTAAAATTAAACTAAAATGCTGACGGCTGCACAAGCATTCATAACTGTGCGTGCCACCAGCGAAGAACCAGTGAACGTTCATCATCATACTTGATAGGAATTTATTTAAAATGCTCACTCGACTCCACACCATTACTTGTCTTGTGCAGACATCCGTATTTTGACTGTCGGTTTTAAGTGAGCGATTTAAAAGCTCCCAGTCCCAGCGAAGTCACACGTTTATTAACCGATGGAAATATACACAATAGGCCTACCTGATAATGAACACAAGAGGGCTTACCTGTTAATGAACACAAGAGGGCAGTATAGCACTACGTATGACTCAGATTTTTTTTTCATTTTCTGAATTTTACAACCATTCTGGCTGTTTTTGAACGTAAACATAATTCTTAAATGGGAAAAAGGGGAAAAAATGGTTTAGTTATGATATTTGTATAATTTCATTTAGAAACAAAAGATGTATAATTACATTTTTAGAAGATATGAGGCTTTTAGTGCTTACTTTTTTTGACAATTTACTTTAATCCTTTGCCATAGTTGCACATGGCTACTGGCTAATAAATGTGATGTGTCTGTCGAGTTTTATGCAATTTCAAGCATGCTAAGAGTTTCAAAAGCATCCTAAAAGAATGGTAAAGTTTGATGCGTTGCCACGGCAACAGTTTCAAAGATATCAAGAATCCATTCACAGGTCTTCATCTGCCGTGAATTTACATTATACAGATGAAGTTTGAAGCAAATCGGTTAAATAAAAGAGTGTGATTTCAAAGCATTTTGAAAGTGACACACTTCCTGCTGCCAGTTGGTGGCGCTATAACTTTGACTCACAATAGTCATATCCATGTGATCGGCCTCTTACAACGAACAAACTGCTGAAGTTTCATCAAGATCAGTTAATGTATGCTGAAGTTATAACACACTTCCTGTTTCACGTTTCTCGCCATAATTTCGTTTCCTCGCCACGGCCAAAGCGTTCGAGATATCAAAAATCCCCTCGCAAACTTTCATCCTCAATGTCTTGACTTCATGCTGACCGAGTTTCGTGCCGTGTGTTTGAATTCTCTAGGAGGAGTATTTAAAAGTCTATTGTGTGTGTTTTACGAACAACCCTAAATAGCCGACTTCCTGTTGGGCTGGGGTAAAAAGTAAAAGTATGAAGTATATATGAAATGATGAGATCAACATGTGTACCGAGTTCAATTCGTATGTACTTCATACTTTTACTTTTTACCCCAGCCCAAACAGGAAGTCGGCTATTTAGGGTTGTTCGTAAAACACACACAATAGACTTTTAAATACTCCTCCTAGAGAATTCAAACACACGACACGAAACTCGGTCAGCATGAAGTCAAGACATTGAGGATGAAAGTTTGTGAGGGGATTTTTGATATCTCGAACGCTTTGGCCATGGCGAGGAAACGAATTTATGGCGAGAAACGCTGAAACAGGAAGTGTGTTATAACTTCAGCATACATTAACTGATCTTGATGAAACTTCAGCAGTTTGTTCGTTGTAAGAGGCCGATCACATGGATATGACTATTGTGAGTCAAAGTTATAGCGCCACCAACTGGCAGCAGGAAGTGTGTCACTTTCAAAATGCTTTGAAATCACACTCTTTTATTTAACCGATTTGCTTCAAAATTCATCTGTATAATGTAAATTCACGGCAGATGAAGACCTGTGAATGGATTCTTGATATCTTTGAAACTGTTGCCGTGGCAATGCATCAAACTTTACCATTCTTTTAGGATGCTTTTGAAACTCTTAGCATGCTTGAAATTGCATAAAACTCGACAGACACATCACATTTATTAGCCAGTAGCCATGTGCAACTATGGCAAAGGATTAAAGTAAATTGTCAAAAAAAGTAAGCACTAAAAGCCTCATATCTTCTAAAAATGTAATTATACATCTTTTGTTTCTAAATGAAATTATACAAATATCATAACTAAACCATTTTTTCCCCTTTTTCCCATTTAAGAATTATGTTTACGTTCAAAAACAGCCAGAATGGTTGTAAAATTCAGAAAATGAAAAAAAAATCTGAGTCATACGTAGTGCTATACTGCCCTCTTGTGTTCATTAACAGGTAAGCCCTCTTGTGTTCATTATCAGGTAGGCCTATTGTGTATATTTCCATCGGTTAATAAACGTGTGACTTCGCTGGAACTGGGAGCTTTAAATCGCTCACTTAAAACCGACAGTCAAAATACGGATGTCTGCACAAGACAAGTAATGGTGTGGAGTCGAGTGAGCATTTTAAATAAATTCCTATCAAGTATGATGATGAACGTTCACTGGTTCTTTGCTGGTGGCACGCACAGTTATGAATGCTTGTGCAGCCGTCAGCATTTTAGTTTAATTTTAAAATTAGCGCCATTTCGGGGTTTGTATTATTTGAATTTATTTTACAAAAACACAATGTTCAGTTTTACTGTAACACTGTTCTATCTCTTAGTTTTACGAAATATGGGTTATATATAGGCATATTTTGTAATATATATCTTTTATATATATATATATATATATATATATATATATATATATATATATATATATATATATATATATATTTTCGTAAATCTACTGTCTGCTTTACATTAGGCTACATCAAGATTGTATGTTTGTTTGGTAACTGAACCTGAATGAATTTAAAATTAACGTGCTATATTTCAGGTCACGTTGATTGGTTGTTAGATGACAGGGCCATCATGCGGAACATAACACAGCAACAAATCATGGAATTACGACATCTAAATATGTCTGTGTCCTACACAAAATAATAATAATAATAATAATAATAATAAAAGTAATGTCATCGAAATGCATATGCTGTATAATGACATATTTGTGCAGGCCACAGTGAAGTGTAATTCTAAAAAGGCAGAGAGAGAGAAAAGTCATGAATGAAATTATTCAAGGTACGTAGCCTAAGGGCATGCAGTGTTCACTTATCGCGTCTTTGCGCGCTAAGTTTGACACGCGATGTGCGCCCATTTTTCCAAGCGCGTCCGTATGAAGCGGTGCGCGTGAACAAGAACCAACCAGAGCGCAACCGCCGGGAGAATGCGGCGCGCCTTGCGTTTTTAGGCGCTATATATGAACGGTGCCTAATACCCTAATAAAAACCTTAACTTGCCTAATAATGAAAAAAACTCAGGTTAATTGACATTTGTTTAGCCTCACCGGACTATTTAAAAGTAAGGACATGTTGCTCCTATTGAAGTAATGTAGCCTATAGTTGAATGACGTGGATTATGAACTCGCCTGAAACGGAAAAGAAAGCAACTGGACCCAAGATCTAGTATGTATTCCAAAGCAGGGGTTACGTTTTTGCACGTCGTGCAGAATAACCCTAAAGGCACCAAGGTGGCGGTGCCACCGGCTATATATATATATATATATATTTACCCCAGCCCAACAGGAAGTCGACTATTTAGGGTTGTTCACAAAAACACACACAATGAATTTTTAAATACTCCTCCTAGAGAATTCAAACACACGGCACGAAACTCGGTCAGCATGAAGTCAGGACATTGAGGATGAAAGTTTGCGAGGGGATTTTTGATATCTCAAACTCTTTGGCCGCGGCCAGGAAACGAAGTTATATATAACAGGAAGTGTGTTATAACTTCAGCATACATTAACTGATCTTGATGAAACTTCAGCAGTTTGTTCGTTGTAAGAGGCCGCTCACATGGATATGACTATTGTGAGTCAAAGTTATAGTGCCACCAACTGGCAGCAGGAAGTGTGTCACTTTCAAAATGCTTTGAAATCACACTCTTTTATTTAACCGATTTGCTTCAAACTTCATCTGTATAATGTAAATTCACGGCAGATAAAGACCTGTGACTGGATTCTTGATATCTTTGAAACTGTTGCCGTGGCAACGCATCAAACTTTACCATTCTTTTAGGATGCTTTTGAGACTCTTAGCATGCTTGAAATTGCATGAAACTTGACAGACACATCACATTTATTTGCCAGTAGACATGTGCAAAGTTTCAGAAACGGGCGTGGTAAGGGCTCACTGAGCGCCACCTTTTGTCAAAAGTAGGGGGATTAGTTTTATCTACAGTTACAAAAATCGATATGTATCTTGTTCTCCCTCGCGCCAGACAACTTTCTAATTTACACTCAATAGCTAGAACCCACAGAAAGTCAGATATTTTGGTTTGAATATGTTGAGTGTCTCTTTGAGCCCATCGCTATAGAACAACAAAAACAAAAACAAACAAACAAACAAACAAACAAAAAAAAAAAAAAAATATATATATATATATATATATATATATATATATATATATATATATATATATATATAAGCTGCGAGCAGCGATGAAGGGCCAAAGCCGGTGGTACCGCCATCCCGGTGCCTTTAGGTAACTAAAGGCACCGGGTTGCGGTGCCACCGGCTTGGGCCCGCAATCGCTGACTCGCAGCTATATTAAAACATATATTTATTTTTGTTTTTTTTTAATGACCAATCATTTCGCTAGATTAGACCCTTATTTCTTGACTGGAATCGTGTCAAGACTTCGAAAGCTACATTGAGACGGACATTTGAACCTTCTTTGAAAATTTGAATTTTTGGTTACCATTGAAGTCCATTCTGTGAGGAAAAATCCTAGAATGTTTTCCTCAAAAACCTTAATTTATTTTCGACTGAAGAAAGAAAGACATGGATATCTTTGACATCAGGGTGAGTAAATTATCAGAATTGGTGTTTACCAATCAGTGTAAGGCTGCAGTTCACTCAAGCTCTTGCTCTTATCATATAGAGCCCTAAGTGGAGCCTACCATGCTCATATTCCATATAATCAACATTAGATTAAACTTAATATAAAACTATTAAAAACTACACACATTTAAATTACAAAAAATATTTAGAGTGTATTCTACAAGATACAGTTGAATATTTTACGTATATCAATGGTTTTATTTTAAATTCTGTATCACCAGATTTAATTTTCATTTGTGACAATTTTTCTAAACTTTTTCACAGTAGGCCTACTAAGTAGGCTACATCTACTATTCTTAATCTGAAAAGGATACTTAATGTATTAGAAAGATGATTGATGTGAAATAAGATAATAAATCGCAGAATTGTGATTATTTTTGTTTCATGGATACAGATGTCTCTGTATTTCCCTTTAACATTCCTAAACATTCCTAAAACCATCTTTTACTCTCGTTTACCAGAACACCTTGTGTGGTTAACTGAAAAACAGAAGAACAACTCCACAGACTGCAGATCAACAAGGACGTGAAATTGTCACTTTATTTCCTTTTTTGGAGGACCAATTTTCTTAGAATGGGTAACTAATTCTTTCAGATTAAATATTTATGCAAAATGTACTTAATCAGAACAATTTTTGATGTTGGGTGGTTATGCTTTCATGTTTAAATGTAAGTTATTGATTTAGCTATTTGTGTTTTCTAGGAGCATTTCTATGATGCACCGAGTGGATAAGGCTATCCAGGCTTGGTGTTTAAAGGCTGTACAGACTAGAACTTGGTGATGGTAAGATTTAACAGATAACATGAGAGAATCATGGGCACAAACATAAAAAATGATCATAGCTTTGTTGCTATTTGGTATAACTAAGATTTTGTGTGTTTCATAACTATCCTTTTGAATTTGTCCAGTCAAATAACTTTACAAATGTGATTTTTATTTTTTACTTAAAATTAGTTTTCAAACCAAGTGTTTTCATGACTTGACAGGTAGATGTTTTCTTGCTGTTTAATTGTAGACTCCACTAGAGAGAGTACAGGGCACAATATATCACTTTGAGTGATTTATTGCCCCCCATAAAAATAGCCCCCGCCCCTTTTTACCCCTCCCACCCACCCACTTCCGGACTGACCACGTGACCGTGGGAAAATTCCCACGGTCTCCCCTCCTCTTCCTACCCATCACCACCACCCCATCACCACCCCACTTTCAGTCTGACCACGTGACCGGAACCTCATTCCCGTCCGACCCGGTACCGGACTGGACGCGGGTTGTACACCTGTTACGGGCACCTGTCTTGTTCAATGTAAAAATTTACAAAATGATGGAAAGACAATACATTTTCAATCTTCAAGGATGACAGAACACAGAGATAGTGTTTCTTATTTTTTATTAAACAATGGACCTTTTTACACACTACTTAAAACCATTTAGTCAATTTATATCATTAATACCCAGTACAAGTTTTTACCTTTGCACGTTTTTAAATAAAACATCTGTTTTTTAAGTTTTCAATCACAGAAATAACATATGTGAGCAAAAGTTGTACCTACAATTACCCATCGTTTAAAAGTATTTAAATAATTTATATCGTTGTTCAAACACTAAAACGTTAAAACATTAATGAAAAAGTTTAAATTGCATCTCTAAAAGCTACCAAAATACGTAAAACCGTTTGTATTTAAATTAAACCAAACAAATAGTTATAATTTCTTTAAAAAACATCTAAAACCCTCTTGTATTTTTCACAATAACACACTACTTAAAACCATTAACTCAATTTATATCTTTAAAACACAATGCCTGTCTTTACTTTTACACATTATTTAGTAAAAATACTCCATTATATAATTATATAAATAAAACATCTGTTTCACAAAAAAACAACATATTTGAACAAAAGTCGCACTTTTCACAATAACATGCTACTTAAAACCATTAACTCAATATCTTTAAAACACAGTACAGGCCTTATTACACATTATTTAGTAAAAAGTCAAATTAAATAAATGTAAATAAAACATCTTTTAAAAAACAACAAATGTTTCGGACAAAAGTTATACTCGTCACATTTACATATCGTTTAAAAGTAATAAAATGATGTCCTAATGTTTTACACACTTGTAAATCTTTAAACATTAATGAGAAAGTTTAAACTGTGTTTCTAAAAAGTTATCAAAAAATGTAGCCTATTAAAACAGCATGTATTAAATTTACATCAAACAATTATTAAAGTGCATATTAAAACTTAAACGGATAAAAAGCATAAAAAACTGACTTACGCTTTTACATCCTGCTTTGTTGTTGAAAGAACAAAATTATCCTGTTTAAATATCCATCACCAACGTATATCCAAAGTTATTAATCCGCTTCCATGGGTATATCAAACTTTAGAGATTTTAAATCCAAAAGTTATCCAGCTCAAAGTTGTGTAAATGTAATTCCAGGGACCCCAGCGAAGTACGTCTGATCTCAAACATCCCAAAGTTAGAATGAAACTTCTGGCAGGTCCCACACTGGCCAGACCCTAGCTCCACCCCTGAGAACCCTCCCACATCACGTGATGAAGAGGGGCGTGAACATAGAAAGTTCCCACACGTAGCGCATGCGTGTAGCGCATGCGTACACCACACCCCCAACGTCATACGGCGGACTGTTTTGAAATGCGTCCATTCGTGGCAAAGCGTGAGCTTAAATGAGAGAATAGGCTATGTGCACAAGCGTAGTTTCGAACTTCCGCTTTTGTCAGAAGTCGGCATATCAGTTTCCGGTTTACGACTGTTCATCCGCATCCGCTGTAAACAAACAATATAAGTGCTGCTTTTGTACGAAAATAAGAGTAGTTAAACACATCTAAGTTTCTAAGAACTGTAGGTGGATCTATCAACTAACGTCCGTTTCACACATACCCCGTTTGCAGTGTGTGTTGCGGTGCAGGAGCAACGGGTGCTGCAGTGCTTTCACATATGATGCGTTTGCAGTGAATCTCTGATCGCGGCTGTGCCACAAATGCATACTTACTATTTTTATTTAAAATCCAGAAGTTTTGCTGCAACTTTTGTTTCAAAAAAAGTTGTCAGCATTACAATTTTCTTTCTACACACTCTTTAATGGACGTATGCACGTATGTAAGGGCTATTATTCCATGCTTTACTCATATTAAGTTGCTCAAGCAAGTGGTCAAATTTACTTTATTAAAATGGCAAATATTTTATATTAAAACTTCAAATTGACAAAAACAGCCGACTCACATGCCTTTTCTTTTGCATTTAAATAGCCCACAATAGATCCTGCATGTCACAAAACTTGTTTTTCCACCTCCTTTCCCGAATGATACGAGCGTTGTTCATTATGTTTTTCTTGATTTCCCCCGGTCTTCACAGTCTTCCGATGACTGTGAAAAATAGTAGTACTGGTATATTAAATGCATTTATGGTGAGATTACTACATTTTATTTAATGAAACGCATTTATGGTGAAATTACTACATTTTCAGGTCAATCTTTGTGCATTTTGACCACGAAACATGTCACTTTAATGCAGCACAGCAGAAATAGATTCGGTGCAGTAACGATCGCTGCACTGCTGTTATATTATAGCATATGTGCCGCATCTCTAGCGGTGTGAAAAGTGAAAGCCCTAACCTGTTAACATGGTGCGTGGAGCACTGCTGTGTGCCACTCTGCTTCAAGTCGCTAACAGCCATTTGAGCTTCCACTGCTTCCCGAAAAACACCAACCTTCGTGCGCAGTGGCTGCACAAAATAGATATTTTAGGGCGACGCGCAAAAAAAATAGTAAAAATAGTAAGTATGCGTTTGTGGCACAGCCGCGATCAGAGATTCACTGCAAACGCATCATATGTGAAAGCACTGCAGCACCCGTTGCTCCTGCACCGCAACACACACTGCAAACGGGGTATGTGTGAAACGGACGTCAGTTGATAGATCCACCTACAGTTCTTAGAAACTTAGATGTGTTTAACTACTCTTATTTTCGTACAACAGCAGCACTTATATTGTTTGTTTACAGCGGATGCGGATGAACAGTCGTAAACCGGAAACTGATATGCCGACTTCTGACAAAAGCGGAAGTTCGAAACTACGCTTGTGCACATAGCCTATTCAGGTAGTGTATGGAGCCGCATGACCACGCCTCCTCACACACCCACAAAGATTGTTCATTTCCCTATTGGACCAGTCGGTATGACGGGGCTCGTGACACACACGCACGCAACACATTGGTCCATGCCCTGTCCATGCCCTATTCACGTGCCCGTAGATGACGTACGCGTTACACATTGGTCCATGTGCGCAAAAGCCAGGGGACGCGCTGTTTAAAAGTCAGTCTCATTATGCTTCTGCGTCGACTCCACGGCGTAGCCACGTCGTCACTGGCCACGCGCGGCCGTTTTATGCTTCTGCGTCGAGGTTGTGGTGCTTCGCGGTGCATTTCACCGCCAGAACGCGTGGAGGGGTGTGTGGTTCGCGAACGGTCCCGTGCGCCGCGAGCGAAAGAGAGAGAATGTTGTTGCAGCTGTCAGCTGGAGCTAACAAGACGACACAAACCGCATCCCCACAGAATCAGCACGGGAGCCTGTCCATGGCCCGTTCCACTCATAGA
>JAQIUQ010002326.1:190000-207130 GCA_030378365.1 Hybognathus amarus | reverse complement strand
GCTTTTTATTGTATTGCTAATCTAAAAAAGTATTTTTTTTTTCTCCTAATGCTTTTTGTCCTTTTGAATTTTTGAATAACACAGTTATTGTTAAAGTTATTGACAGTGTTGTTCCTTTTGCAAGAGCACTGCATATTTTCTGCTTCAGAATAAATAAACAAACGACAGAAATTTGTGCTGAGTAGTTGGCACTTGGAACAAAACACAAAAAAAAAACACTTTTGCTGATAATTTACTCACCCATGTCATCCAAGATTACCACGTCTTTTTTCCTTCAGCCTGAAAAGAAATGAAGGTTTTTGATGAAAACATTCCAGGATTTTTCTCCACACAATGGACCTCATCGGGAATCTAGAACTAAGTTCAAGGTCCCAAAGACAGTTTCAGTGCCTGTTTTTAAAGAGTAACTAAACACTTAACCAACTTTTTTTAGTTAATGATCTGTAAGAATGGAGCTTCATAAATGCTGTTCATTGCATTCAAGTACATTTTTAGACAGTTGGCAATAAAGTCTTTAATTTTCAAATATATGGTGTAAAAACGTCTGAGTGCTCCTCTAGTTCAGTAAAAACTGCCTGCAGCAGGGTTCTCTCTGTCGTCCACGAACTCTCTGACACTACTCTGTAGCGCCCTTGGTGCGAGCTCACCACGCCCTTGGCAGCCCCTGGTATAAAGCATATACGTTACGTCAAAACTACTGTAGCGAGTCAGTTGGATTTATAAGTATTGAAAACGATCAGGATGGCATCATGAGAACCCAAACTGGAAGATGGGTAATCATTTCTTGACAGGAGTTAAGAGAAATCATTCTACTGACAGGAGACAAAGATTTGAGTCCGGCCGAACTAAATGAGCTTGGTGTCCTCTTCCGGTACTGCTGTGCTCTGTCGCACGGCCGCTTCCTTACGGCGCCCATGTTAACCTCTGGTGTCAGAGTTCACACCAGACGCGAGCGCCGTCAGAGCGCAGCCGGCCCGCGCCGTGAAAAGCGCCAGTTTCGCGCCATCAGTCTATTTCTTTCCGAGAGCGACGGTGATGCACGTCAGATTTACGGAAGGAAGTTACACCAGAGACACACTCGACCATCCGGTAAATGTTAATCAGGATTTTCGTAAGTAGCCTACTAGATGTTTTGGAATATTTAACATGACATTTAATTATATAATGATGAAATGAACGAAATGATTGGATGAAAGGTATAAGTTGACTTTGCTAAAGGGACTCAGAAGATCCAGAGTCGGTGGAGAAATGATTAAAACTCCCCACCACTACAGCTCTCGATTATTAATCCATCACTGCGGGTCTCATGTGCCCGCTCCACCGCTCACCCACCGCCCTCGGCTCGTGCCCTCTCTGTCTCCGCTGGGGTCTGCCCACTTTTTTAGCATTTTTCAAATTATTGCCAGTGGGCTTGGAGTCAGGCTTCTGACCAGGGGGTCTCAGTTACACTTTAAAGGTTGATTCACCAAAAATGAAAATTCTGTCAGTATTCACTCACCCTCATGTTGTTCCAACCCTGTAAGACCTTCGTTCATCTTCGGAATAAAATTCATATTTTGATTAAATCTGAGAGCTGGATCACTCCTGCATAAGTACCATAGGCTTCTTGAGGGATGGGACTCCAGGCCTCGAATTCATATCATCTCTCTCTTTTAAATAGTGCAAAATGACTACAGTGGCTCAATCTTAAGTTTATCAAGCGACGAGACAGCTTTTGTGCGCAAAAACAAAATAACGACTTTGAATGAAGTGAATGAAGTGAATAGTTGAAATAAAGTCGTTCCTCTTTGTTTGCTTTTTGCGCACAAAAATGTATTCTACACGTCGCTTGAATAAAGCCAAGATTGAGCCACTGTAGTCACTTGAACTATTTTTAATCGATGTTACTTTAATAACTTTTGAGGCCAGCAGATTTCAATTCCCTCGGGGAGGCCTCTGGACTCATATGCAGGAGTGATCCAGCTCTGCAGATTTCATCAAAAAAAATCTCTAATTTGTGTTCCAAAGATGAACAAAGGACTTCCGGGGTTGGAACAACATGAGGGTGAGTAAATACTGACAAGCATTAAGATGTTTCGGAGACGTGACCTCTTAAGGGCTTTGAGAACGATTTCAGATGATGAATAAGGGTCTGATAGTAGCAAAACGATCGCTTATTAAGAAAAAATAAAAATAAATCTCAACAACAAAGTTTAAGTTTTATAAGCTTTCAAATCGTCCCTTCAGAGTTTAGGGTGAGGGTGTAATGCGCGTTACAGATAGCTCCTGCTACAATTTGAACTTGTTGATTAAAATGAACAAATCTTTTCCCAACTGAGTCAACTCGTTCATTTCGATTTAAAGGAACTTAAATAACACGAAAAAATATGTTCAGTTTTAGACCAACCGAGATTCGAACCAACAAGGCATTGCAACAGACAATAGCCAGAACAAGCAAGACAACCATATGGACTTATGAACTGCCAACTTATTTATTTATTTTTTTTTAAATGAGACGAATCGGTTCACCGATGAGACCCTTATTAATCATCTGAAATCGTTTAAAGCTCTTTGAAAAGTTTGCGGTTTGCACTGGAAACTGTATCTTTGGACATTGAACCATTTTTAGCTCCCATTTGAAGTGCATTTATATGGAAAGAAAATCTTGGAATGTTTATCAAAAACCTTAATTTATTTTCAACTGAAGAAAGATAACATGGATATCTGAATAACATGAGTAATGATTCAAAATAAATTTTCTCCTTTAAAGGCCATTATAGTGTGGAGCAAGAAGGACCAACAATAACACAAAAGACCATCCCAAGTGGCTGCCACTTATCATCCCATCACTCTTCTTATATATTAATAACATGTGTGGTATGCTGCCTACTGCGAATGGGAGATGTTACATCCCTGGGCTGATTGTGAAAGACATTACAAGATGTTCTTGGAAAATTTGAGAGAAGCAGATTCTCAGGTCGCCTCAGGCTGTCTCTCCCAGCAGGAGGACTCGAAGGTAGTGACCTAGAAGTTCTTCCAAGGGAAGGCCCAGCGACAGAGACAAACTGCCATGTGCTCATTCCATCGTTCATTCAGTGTCAACACCTTGTTTGCTTCTCAGTTCCTCCGACTCGGTGTTCTCTTGCCTGGTTGAATCTTCCAGAAAATCAAGATGTGCACCACAGCTTTTGAAGTCTGTGAGTTTTTTCAACCTCTAGAACCTGACTATTTACAGTTGACATCCGCCAGAGCTTAACACTTAACACCCACCAACCTGCCGCATGCGTGTGGATTTCCTAAGTGTTGCGTGGCATCAGTTAGCTCCTTTACTAGTCACTTTGCGGGATTTGAAATTGTTTCAATGATGTAGCTATTATTTTTTCAATTGTCAGTCTTTTGAGAAAAGCCATCTGAAATAATAAACTAAGTCCAATCTAGTGTTGGCTGTAATTTGGGATTTTCTCTTGGAGACATATCAATGCTGAAAATATCTGAAACTCTCTCTTTATGCAGAACTAGATACACAAAACGAAACCAGCCTGTGTGTTCTCCCCCTCTAGGCTCTCTGACAGCGAGCTGACACACAAACCCTTTACTCACTCGTTTTATTTGCTGACACGAAATAGAAAATTGTTCAGAAGAATTCTGGTAAGGGATTGCACAAGTATTAAGCACAATTTTACTCATTCCTGCAGATTTTGTGCTCACACCTTCAGTGATGCACATAAAGTATATTGGCTATTTAGAACAATATAATAGATTCTGTGTGTCAGGTCTTAAGTGACAGTAGCCTAATATACTGGCTGCTAGAATTATGAGATGCTATTAAACATATTAGCAATATATATATGGTAGTTATTCCCCTATGGTATCGGTTGGCCAAATTGTGGCCAGGTGAAGAATGCTGAGTGGCTAGTAACTTTGGAAAGCCACTAGCCACAGTGGCTGGTAAACAAAAAAGTTTAATGTTCAACGTTCTACATTCCAGCATATGTTAAATCAGGCTCCCAAACAGTGTAGGTCAAGTTTATTTGAAATAGCATAGTTCGTTACTGAATTCTACTTCTACGAAGAAAGTAATCCAGGTTACTCTACTGATTACTTATTTTCAGAGTAATTCAGTTTACTTACTCGTACTTTACCTAAGTTACTTTTTAAACACATGATGCCACAGACCTGAATACGCTAAAGCAATAGACCTTTCAGCCTAATTCTATTACTTCTGCATATTCCATCAGTCTAAAATGTAATCGAATGAAACATTTCTTCTTTTGAACTCCCCATCTTTTAATGAAATAAAGAAAGTCCTTCTTCTGCTAAGCTTAAGTTCCTACATCTACCAGCATATAAATGTTACCAGGCTTGCTGCGTTCAGTTGGCAGTGTCGGCTTTGTCAGGTGACATGCTTGCTGTCGGGTTTGAGATAGAGTTTTGACATTCTCCAGACGGGGCCGGTAGGGTTTCTGAGATCAGGATGCTCTCTGCATCAGTTCACAGACCGTACTCTAACACCGCTCACTCTCCCTCTCTGTCGTGTGCGCTACAAGGTTTGGACTCGAGCACAGTCTCGCATGCCCGCATCACTCTAGATTCCGGGGATATTCTAGCTGATTTGCGGTATGACTCAGTCATAAGGCTCTAGGCAATGGCAAATCGATCACCGATCTGTATTCACGATAGGCAGCAATGATCGATATCGAATAAAAAATGTGTTCGATATAAGCGTTCGATATTTTGGCGGCAGACAAGGAGAAATCACAGGTTGCGAAGCAAGTTGGCTGCATTCACATAAGCCAACGCACCTGTATCTCGTAACCTAAGCGACGTGGGCAGCATGAGAGTGACTGGCTAAGCAGGGAATCATGTGGCGTGTTACGTTTGATTGCGACATTTTCAATGTCTCGTCACTCGACGCTGCTTGGATTATACTTCAGTAACCGGCGATTGGATGAACAGGGATCATGAGTGCCCTTCATCTGCATGCCGTGCAGGCTAGAATTGTGAGACATTATTGGATAATTCGCTCTATTCGCGTTTGATGTGAACACAGCATAATGAACAGGCTGCAATGTCGAGATTGAAATGCTGGAGTGAGTGTGCGCGTGCGAAGAGAGTAAGCACGTGCGCAATCTAACTTGTGTGTGTGTGAGAGATAGAGAGACAGACACGCGCGCGAGTGCGATCAAACAGTGGAGACATAAAAACATAAGCTGTCATTTTGTTAATACAGGACATCATTCAGTCTGCAAAGTGTTTACTTATAATTGTGTAGGCCTATACTCACAATAAAACACATATAAAACATATATCCAACCCCTTTTTTAAAACAGTCTGTGTGTTCCATCTTTTGGACAGTCACAAAAATAGTCTCTGACAGTCATCATCAAACCGCATTGGTTTCCATTTCTTGTCCTCAAAACAGAGCACTAATCTGTTTATTTTTAAGTTACACATTAAAAAAGAGAATAAAATGTGTTGGTAGTATTTTTTTTATACAGAAATCTATTTATAATTCTGATGAGAATAACGGGTTAATTCAAATTAAGGAAAACAAATATATTGATCTGAAATATAGCTAATTAGTTTTAAATTAATTCAGGTACAATTACAAAACATATCTCAAGGTATTTTTATTAATTTAATAAACTAATTACATAAAACTATTATCACTATAGATAAACCGGTTATACAGTATGTCTTTATTAATAAAACATATTTAAAAAATACAAGGCTTAAGACATTTATAAAAATGCCTTCTATATTTCTGTTTTGCTTTCCACTCCATTGTACCAAAATAGTACCGAACCGTGATGTCTGAACCGAACCGTGACTTCTGTGTACATTACGAGGCTGAATCCAGCTTCTTATCCGCAGCTTCTTATTGACGCTATCCGTTCCACCAATAAGAAGCAGCAAATAAGAAGCTGGATTCAGCCTCGTTTTTAATTATTTGAGTTGTTCATGGTTGTGTTGACATTTCTGTCTTGGGATTATAATCAGAGGAAGGTTAAGTTTAAAATAAAAATGTTTAATTGTAATAGATTTTTTCTCCTGGTCCTTATTTTAAATGGGTCATAAAAAATTCAATAATTATCGATATCGACCGACATGAAACACTGATATCGTGATAAAGTTTTCAGCCATATCGCCCAGCCCTAACTAGTCAATTACAAATGTGGCTCAACAGATTTATAGATAAACTCATCTTTCAGGTATTTGACCGACGGGTTGACACTTCAGCGCGAGAAATCGGGGTGTGGCGTGTGTGAGAGTTGGCAGCTCTGCTGCTCTCTCCCGCACTCTAGTCATCTCTCACTGATGATGTCGCAGCGCTCATACATCATTGTTATTCACGCACAACTCATGTCACGAGACAGTCTCACTAAACAAAATTGCGGTTATCTAATGCAGCCTGTTTACAGGGAAGTAATGGTAATCTAATACCAGGGTTCGTACAGACTCTGTAAAATGAAATTCCAGGACTTTCAAGGACTTTTCAAGCACTTTTTTGGGATTTCAAGGACTTCAATCAGCACTTATCAAACAATATCTTTATTCTTATTTTTATTTATTTAATTTTTTCACTTAAATTACATATATATGGTCTCTGATGTTCTGATGATGTCAGGCATGGGAAATCCCCTTAAACATTGAAAATGTTTTTTTTTTCATATGTGATTGACCTGAAGAATGAAAGTTGTTTTATACTACTTAATATCATGCTCATAGTCATTAGACATAGCTCTATATCTAAGACGGGCTGCAGCGTTGATTTAGCATGAAACAATTGTATTTTTTCACAACAAAAAACAACAAAATATTTTTTATTAAGGATGCACCAATATCACTTTTTGCAGAACAGGTCCGATACCGCTACCATAACCGGTCCCTGAATATTCACTGCATCTGTAATTTCTAAATGTAGATAAACCAAAAGAATATAAATCATATTAGTTGGCTTAATTTGTTCAACAAATATATATTTATTTCAATTATTTTCATGCTTAATTAAGCCTGCTAAAATGCATTGTATGAGCTTCAGTTACTGTTAATTTCTATTGCTCTATCATATTTTATCTTTTTGTAAAGTTGAAAAGGGTAGCCTATTAGTCGAGAGCAGTGAGTAATTTTTGTCCATTGACATTAAAACAGCAGTGGGTTTATTAAACTGCTGTCCCTTTAAGACTGAACACACGGACCCCATTTGAACATGGCTATACATTCACTTGAGATATAACTGACTTTGTTTACTAGGATACTCTCCAAGACGGCGTTTTTACATCATTTTGTGTGAATTCGTCCGTACAAGCGCAAGACGTGAAAGACAATTTAATTCAGTATTCGCGCGTTGAGAAGCTGGTTTGTGAGGCGCTGCGCTAATGTTTGCATTGCATTCATGGAACTTCTTGACCTGCAAACATCCAGTAATAATGTAGGGAGTCACTCATTATACATCTAGGTAACGTTAACAGTTCATGTTTTACTTACATATACGATTGAGTTTATCCAAATAACACGTGCTGAGAGTAAACGATCAGCAATCAAGAAATGCGCTCTCTCGTCAGTTAACGTTAACAATAAGCTACAGCACATCGTTTTATTTTCTTTGCCACTGACATCAGACTGAGCTACAAACCTTCCACTTATGTCCATTAAATGGAATGTGCTCGACCAGCTCGTGCATCTGTGCCACTGCGCGATCAATCCACCGAACGTTTTCTCTTATCAACTCACGCAATAGACACGCTGCCTGGTAGGCCTATCGGTTGTTGGTATCGGATCATTTTTATGAGTAGATGAACTTGGTAAAGGTGCATCCCTGTGTTTTTTTTTATGGTAATCCCTCACTTTACTCGTTACTTGAAAAAAGTAATTCGATTAAAGTAGCGCATTACTTCTAACGCGTTACGGCCCATCAGTGCTCCCAAATATATGGGATGATCCCTTTGGAGAGGACCCCTTTCTACAACATAAAGGCAGCTATATTTTCGAAAATGAAGACTCATTTATACAGTATGGGAGAAATTAATAAGTGTGATTATATAAAGCCAACATGTAAGTTATTGGCTTTTATATTGTAATTGCACTAAAGTAAAAATTTACTTTTAAATATTAAAATCTTAAATTTACTTTTAAATATTTACTTTGTATTAAGATGAAACTGTATGTTTGAAACTAAAGGAATGTTATAAACAGTTTTACAGAGAATATTACCTTAGAAGCACCATTGAGAAAGGTAAAAGTTTGAAATTGATCGTGAAGAAACAAAGTCGATAGCCTATGGACCTTTCTCACGATAACCGGAAACGCGTAATGGTTGTGGAAGCGGAGTTCCTGTCAACAGTCAACACATCAGAAAAACACACCCAGGAAGAGAAAATTGATCAGAGAGTCTTCACAACATCGAAAAAATGTAAACTTGTCATGGTCCAGTTGTTAATGACTTTGTAAAATGGTGTGGTGATGCTTGTCTGCAGCTGAATGTATCTAAGACCAAAGATATGACTATTGATTTCAGAACTGAAGCTCATTCTTACCAATATACGTTTATTAAAGGTGAGAAGGTGGAGTGTGTGGAAAGTTATTCATATTTAGAGACTAGGCCTATTATTTACAATAAACTGCCTTTTGATGTGAATACCAAAAAGAAGTCTGTCAGTTTTATTCAACTGTTATGCTCTTAGGTAGTGAGCCTTTTTTTGCACTGATCAAAGATAAAGAACAGTTTATACAAATATTAATTTCTGCCTTGTACACTCAGATTGTTAAATACTCAGAATGGTATATATAAATATTTTAAATTTATATGTAGCCTACTGTTGATATGTTCTTATTCATCTTGTTTTATATTATGGTGTATATGTTTATGTGTTTATTATGCTGCACAAATTGCCTGGGACCTTAATAAAGTTAAACATGAAGTGGAACTACTTTAATACACAAATCATAATACACAAATAATAAATGGTGACATGAGAAGTAGAAAAGATCACAGGATCAATAACATCCCGCCGGATAGCCTGAATCCTTTTCCGTTGTACTTCATCAACAGGGAACTTAAGGTAGGAACGAAAATGACAGATGTGGCTCTTTTGGGTCATAACAAAAACAGACTGGTACGCAACTACTCTTATTAGCTGCTTGCACTATTTGTTCTGACCAGGGGTGTGTTTCCCAAACAATGACGTAGTTCGCTGCTTCACCACCATAGTACGATGCATCGTTGGAGAAATCAACTAGCTAGTCACGACTGTTTCCCGAAACCCATTGTCGCAAAGTATCGTATAGTTTAGCTATCGTATAGTAAAGTTTCGCACATAAAGGAGTAATATACTTTTAATGAAACTGTTTGAGATCCAATTAACGCTAGATTTGTTTTATATAATTACAAACATTTCATCTGAGAACTATTTCTAATTGTTCTCAGTTATTTTGCATTATTACCAGACTCAGTATTTGGCTCATTCTTTACATAGTAGTGCATGTTCGCACATGCGCCCTCTTTAAACACGTTACTTCAAATCTTCTGACAAACTAAAAGACTTAAATTCCATTTGTATGTATTCTAAATAAAAGACACCGGTTGTACTGAATGTCAGCTTGCTTATTTTGCTCAAGATAAGGATTTATTACCTCCAAATGTCATGCAATATAGAAACGAAGCCTCTAACCGAAGGTCGGAGAGCTTTCGTTCGAACCACACAACTTTGCAATGATGATTGCGAATGTTCGTTGGAACGATGGTTTCGGGAAACACCGACTCGTTGAACTATGCTGATAACGACGGAACTTGCGACCATAGTTGGCTAACGATGCTTTGGGAAACGCACCAGAGCGGAAGAAGATTACCACGACAATTGCGTATTTCAAGTCACAAAGGTCTATATGTACTTACTCTGCTGCGAAGTTGACTTGTAAGGTTATGGTTTAATGTTTAGGTGTCTATATAGGCTAAATCCTGCTCCTGGGCCACCACCTGCACATTGTAGCTCCAACCAGCTTCAACACTTCAACACTGCTTGGAAGTTTCTAGTGAGCCTGAAGACCATAGTTGTGTCCTAAAGTAGCCACTACACATGTACTTATGCACTATGTACTCAACCGTGTAGATTGTGAATTTTATACTGTTAATTATTTAACATCGGAGTCTGATAGCCCCTCCCCGTCAGTATTATCCGGGTATTTAAAGTGTACTTTTTATATTTTGAAAAAAAAATGGTTAATTATAATTATTATATTTAGGTGGTTAGCTAGAACTTTAAAGTAAAATCAAATGGTGTGGTAAGATTACATTTATATGCGAGCAATATGTGGGTGATCATCTCTTGAGTGACTGCTAGCAGTTTGCAAAACCCTGATGGGCATCACCAAACACGATTAATCGCATAACCTAACCATTTACTAGTTACTTCCTTTGAAGCATGGTCCTAAGAAAGAGAATTTGGTTAAACTGACAAAAATCCATAAAACAAATATAAATATATTTTGACAAAGCATCTCCATTTCTCTTTCAATAAATAAGTTAGAACTAGATGTCAAGTAAGAATAAATAAGAGCAAATAGAGTGAAAGCGAGAGAGTAATATGAATGTGTGAGGTAAGATAAAATAAACATTCAGTTTTTATTCAGACAAATAGAGTCAGAAATTGTAAAGCCCTACAGAGAAGCGGCATTAACAATTCATAAAGGTTAAAATAACTGTTTATTCCGAAGATTTCAATGAAGGATGCAAAGAAACTCCCTGCTGTATTGCCATCTGAAGCAATTAAATCACAACCACTAAGTAAAGCAGTGTACACTTATGAGCCACTTACACTCACTCATGATCTTTAACACACACATATACGCGCACACACATTACTATGAAACCAAGTCATCAAGTTGCTGTTGCCTTAAATGAGCTGTTATGACTGTATCAAAATTCAAGGTTTTGTGGTAACCAGCCTTTGAAAATGCTCTCCCTCTCTCTCTCATACACAAACAATAAATCATAAAAAACAAGCTACAAGCTTAAACAAACAATCATAGGACAAGAACACAGATAATTAATTACCACAAATGTATTATTCATACATACACACACAAACAACACACACAGCTACACACTTTCAAAGTATTTTCATGAATTTTTCATTGTGCACAGAATAAGGACAGCTGTGTGATTATGTGTACCTTTCCATAATCACGGCCTGCTATTGGATAAAAATGAGGAGAATCTTTCCAGAATATCCTTTCTGGTTTGCAGTGTTTTGCAAAGATGTTCAGACCCTTAATCAATGGTCTAATTGCACTATTCTAAATCCAATTTATTTCATGTGTTTTATTTGAAAGCACAGAATAATTTTATTTGAATAATAATTTTAAAACAAATTACGCAGAGAAATTAATAGTATGTTTGAGAGGACAACAACAACTTGCATACTTGAAGATAATAAATAAGTGCACTTAAAAGAGTGAATTTATGTTTTTTGCGTCTTAACCTAAAAATAGTGAAAAATGCAGTAATGTCAAATTAGATGTTTTACTTTAAAGTACATTAAGTAATTGTTTCAATAATATTTTGTCATAATTTAAAGAACACTTATTTTGATTAATATACAAAAGAACATGTTAAGTACTCGACCAAAAGTTTAACTTTAGTGTGTTAAGTTAATATCATAAATGTACTAAATTCAGCTTCATTTATACAAATGTATAATTACAAATAAAATTAAAGCTGCAAGCAGCATTTAGCGGTGTTCAAGCAGTTTAGGCCTTTAACGCCTTTAAGCACAAAAGCATCAAAAGACATTAAGTTTTATGTAGTACACATGATTTACCATGATATACCACATTTCAGTGTGATATTACATGATTAACCATGTTCCAATACTATTTACCATGTTAAAGGATGATTTATCATGATTTACCATGTTCCAATATGAACCTAAATGACTCTGTTGTAGCCAACCAAATGCAAACACCTAATGCAAACACCTGCAAACACCTTTGTGCTTGAACACCTAAGAACAATGAGACCTTTTTGACGATTATAGCGCCACCTATGACCCGATCCTCACGAAACGTTGCATGCTTCCTAACCACGTTAGGACACATATGCTCATCAATTGTTGTGAAGTTCTGACATTGTCTTTGGGATTTATTGGCTTTTGGCTGTATTTTGCCAGAGACCACATTCTAAATGACCCTGTTGTAGCCAACCAAATGCAAAATTTCAATTATTGATCTAAACAGTCCAGAGAATAGGCTTAGACTGGTTTGGTTCTGAGCTGACGAAAAACAAGAGACTAGTTCGCAAATGTGTTTGACAAAATTCGACATAACTTTTTTTTTGGCTCTAAATCCAAATCGGATATATACATCTTGTCCGTCTTGAGCCACTGATTACTAAGTTAAACGGCCCGTTCTCATCCTTTAGCGTCACATAAAGCGCTTTGACAAAACGGCGCTATACTACGCACATGGTACCCTTTATCGTTTATATAACACGCGAACTCAAGGCGTCATAAATCGTTTCAGCGTAATATGAGACTACCCTACCCTACCCCACACCTAAACCTAACCATCACAGCGCGTGTTATATAAACGATAAAGGGTACCATGCGCGTAGTATAACGCCGTTTTGTCATATAACGTTCTATATGACGCTAAAGGATGAGAGACGCGTTGGTTAAACGGTCTAGGAGTTATGAGCAATTTAGTACTTTTGGTTGCTGAAGCATCACCTATGGGCCAATCGGGCTCATACTCTGATCGGGCTCATACTCTGGTTCTCCTCAATTTGAGGCCCTACCATCTGCCTGAGTTTCAAGTCTTTAGGCCTTACGGTTTGGGCTGCATGATGCGTTTTTAATGCAAATCAAACAGGAAATCTGTTTTTGTTTGTTCTACTGTTATTTGAAAGATGTGGCCCTTACCTTATGAGGAACAGAAGGCCCGCCGCCAAAGGGTGCCAAGCTGGCAGGAGGATCAGTGATGTAGGTTTTTTTCGGGGGAGCAGGCTGGTACCCTTGGGTGGATGCAGGAGGGGCGTGGTGACTCGGTTCAGCTCTCCATGTGTTCTGACCTCCATAACCAGGAGCTCCACCATAGTGCTGGTCATGGTAGCCTCCAGATGGAGCAGGGCAGAATCCCGGCTGAGGAGGCCCGTATGCGAAGTCAGGGCCTCTGGGTTGAGCCGGCATGTACTGAACCTGGGCTGGACCACGGACCGGCTGCTGCTGGGGTCCAGGCTGGGCGGCCTTGACCTGAACATTGAAGGTTGGCTGGCTCGGAGTAGAGGCGGTGGTGTAGGACGCTGGGACAGGCTGGGGCGCAGGCTGGTATTGGGGGCGTGGAGAAGATGAAGCTGGAGGAGGGATAGTCGAAGGGGCCTGTGGCTTCGGGGTGGATTTTTCAGTGGCGGTTAAAGGGGGCTGGGTTGGGATGACCATGCGCGATAGCCTGTAACGGGGCGTTGGAGCCTGTCGCAGCTGGGCTGGCAGAATTCTATAAGAAATAAACAGATAAATTGACAGCTTTTTAAATGTTTTTAAAAATATATATTTTTAAATAAATGAAAACCTACATAACCTACGTTTAATGATGACATGACAAACTTTTTGAATGTTTTTTAAATTAATTAATACATTTAAAAGTTTGTTTTATAGGCTGGCTGGTCGTTAACTAATGGTTGTTGATGATGGGACAGACACGTTACAATGAGAGGTGGTCCTAGTGAACATCAGGGGGCGTGAACCTTCAAGCACCACAATTTAACCATCCCACATCTCACAGCGCAAGTACAGTAATTATGCAGCCTGTCTACTACAGATCGATCCACAGGGCAAGTGCAACAACCATCAGTTGCTCGTGCCCAGACCATATCCACTCATAAACTATGGCTAATAAAGCTTTGAGATTTAGAGACAAGAGTAGGGTATAAATTAGTTTGTTAGACTGGACAGAGAGAAGTGATGGGCAGTCTGACGAGTGTAGAGACAATTGTGCTGATGCTAGCGGGCCGCATGGGACGGAGTCTAAATCAAAAAGATTTGTGTCCCTGGATTCCTGGGTGCTTTGGCTTGTAGCTCACCACAGGGAAGTCTATTCAACGTCCAACAATGGCTGTGTCACAGAGCCTGAGGACAGGCTTGATTTCTCTAGATGTAAAAAGATTATTGAAAATAAAAATAGGCACAAACCCAGTGACAACCATCAAAGATCAAAATAAATCCTAGCTGTGGAGCATTTGGTGCTTTGTCTGATTGAATTAAAAGAGATACTTCCATTCTATAATATTTGGCTGATTTTATTCATCTATAGAAGGTTGTTCTGTCATAACTAACCAGCTAAATGAAGACCAAAGAGAGTCTAATTTCATGATGAAACATTCAGTAATACACTTCATGATAGCACATCATCGCCTCAAGCAGAATTGCACGTTTTAAACACGTCTGTGAAGTGAATGTGCCTATAAAAAATGTTTTAATCTTGTGGTGATGCCCATCTCTTCATGAATTCAGAGAGGAAGTGTTTGGTTGTGTGAGGAAAGGCACAGTTGCATCATGTACTTTAGATGGGTTTCATGGTTAAGGTGGCTTGCTGAAGTAAGTGGGTCAGAAAGAAATTATGTCACCTACTGTTAACGAAAAAAAAAGTCAAACTAAAATGTGTGCAATTTCTTTCGAAAGTATTTTAAATGATAAAATGTGTTTTTACGTTAACTTGGAATACAATTGACAAATGTATATATAGTAGCATATTATACACAGTGTTGGGGAAGCTACTCTGAAAATGTAGTTTGACAAGCTACAAGCTACTCGCAAGTTAAAGTAGTTTAACTACAGTCAAGCTACCCGTTTAGAAAAGTAGTTAGCTACACTACAAGTTACAATCAAAAAGTAGCTAGCTACATTGAAACTACTTTTGCTTTTTGAACAATGTATATTATAAATAACTGAATAAGTGTCTGAGGAATGTTTTAAGTAAAATATTTAGTGTTTAAAACAATGCAATGCAATTACTATTTCACAGAGTATTGTTTTATTACACACAACACTAAAATATCTCTGACTGTTTGTCAAAAGTGCAACAAATAGCCTACAAAATTGCAAGAACGAAATATACATCCAACGTAAATTGCATGTAAAATATTTTTTTCAAAAATACTGATTGAAATTGGACAAATAAGGCCATGGGTAATTAACGTTAGTTGTTTCTCCATCCTCCAAATCTGCCATCACGTCTTGCTATATAATCATAATATGGGTGCGTCAACCCACTTCTGTACGTCAATGAACCGTTAGCCGCAAGATGCGTGAGCCGCAATGAGTTTGTAATCTAACAAGAAGAAGAATATCCTTGCATCGCGCTGATTCGCGCAGGCTCGACAATGTAGCAATGTAGCTTTTGCTCACGCTACACCGCTACTTGCTGCAAAAAGTAGTTAGCTACTGGAAAAGCTACACTGTTTAAAAAGCAACTGAGCTACTGCCAAGCTACTGAAAAATGTTGTTAAGTTAGTAGCTACGCTACTTGTAGTTAACTACTCCCCAACACTGATTATACATATCTTGTAATTCTAAATAATGTGCTTTCACAATCTAGAAATATGCAAGTTCTTCTCCATATTGCATATTTTAAAAATCTGATAACATATACATATGACAGAGTAATGTAATATTAACACAAAGCTAAATAACTTCCTTAAGTTTGATAATTAGACCTGTTATGACATATTTGTGACAGGTTAACAGGTTGATTTCTTGGTTAATGTCAAGTTGTCATAACAAAGACATTTTAAACAATGTCAACTTTGCATTAAAAGTGTCATACCGAATCACACTTAATGACAACAATCATTTACATTCATAAAGACTCCATGTTCATGACAGGTGTTATGTCATGTTTATAACAGTGTCATGTCAACCTTATGCACACCCTTTCGAATACAAATGTATGAGAATTATTTGTTGTAAAATATACTATTTTTGACAAAAAATAAGTAAAAAGTTAAAACTGAAAATCAAATGAATCCTACAAACTGACAAAGCATGGCAGCCAATAGTAAGCTATTATCATGAATCAACTGTTATTTAGTGTGACCTTGAATGAAATGAGAGTGAAGATCAAACATAGTTGCATTTATTTAAAAAAAAAAAGATTAACACACCATATTTTGCCAGCTTCAATAAGCAGAGTTTTTATACCTGATTTCTTGCACACCGTATTCATACAAATTAATTTGCTGATAACATACTGTATTACTGTCTGTGCATATACTGTATAGCTAAAGAGGGCAGAAGTAAATGACTCCTCCAAGGTGACTGTGCCAGTTACAATTACATATTAGAAATTCAAAGTCTAATAGTCTGTTTCAAATAGATCACCAGTGTTACATTCTCTATTATTGGCCTACAAACTAGCTGGCATTAACCTATGCTTTTCTTTTTAGGTTACTGCCTTAAGTCAGAGAATGAGAAATCAATTACTGTCTCCATCACATGATGAGGAGAATGAAACTACATGCCTGAGGCAGAGGCTTGTTCTTTAAAGACATAAATACGGCCTGTTATTACTGCTCAAAACACTCTTGCATAGTCAGAAAGGGGATTGAGTGACACAGCGAGCGTGATGACCAATCAAGGTAACCAATCAAAGAGGTGTAGTAACCTAACAGAGCAAATAAAGATGAGTGGCAACTCGAGCTCTTTGTCACGTTCCAAATTTACATTTAACAGCCCTCGGGGAGTGGGGGATTCTTACAGAGTTCTGTCTTTAGTTTAACAGACAAAATCATAATGGATATGATTGTGTAAATGAAGGACAAACTGTATTTGACTTATCTTTATGTGCCTGAGCCGCAGCTATTGAAATAAAGAAAAATGATAGATGATGGCGAGTTTGTTTTCTTATTTTATCTCAAGAATAATACCTCAGGCTCCATGACACAAAAATTAGATAGACCCAAAAAGGCCCCATGAAATATTTCACACTCTTAACTACAATTTTGCGTCTCAGTGATTAGGGCCGATGTATCTGTCTGCATGCAAATGTAAAATACCTAAACGTGCCCTTCAGGAAGTGAAATTACTCAATTTAAATGTTTCATGCTATTTTAAATACTTGATATTATTAATTTATCTATAAAGACCTTAAACCCTAACATTT
>JAQIUQ010002326.1:40000-185000 GCA_030378365.1 Hybognathus amarus | reverse complement strand
ATAACCACTGGGCACGCACACATGCACAATCTTAAACTGATTATCCCTAACAACCTTACAGTACATAAGGTCAAGTAAATCTCTGAAACTGTTATTTTATTAGGGAAACGTCATAAGTGGTTTAAAGGGTTAGTTCGCCATTTAAGACATGAAGTCGTATGCAATCCTTATCAGCACTATAGTGCATACACACACACCCCTCTGTTGTCACCCCCTGGTCAGAGTTCTGACCGCTGGAAGTTTTTCAATGAAGTACTCCGGCTACTTTCCGGGGCCACCAAAACTGTGCGTTTTTACGTGAAAAAATGATTTGCGTTTCAAAGCTTGATTAATTTACCACACAAAAAACACGCCAGTCAAAATTCATACCTCAGTTTTAATGTGGCACTATTTTCTATCCATTTCTATCAATCCACGCTGCCGCAAACGTCCAGTGCGCGCGTTCCGATCAGCTGTTGATAGTGCGCGACTCGCTGACAACATGTCTGACTGCGAAACTTATGAAGATGAAACCCATTTTAGCACAATGTCAGACGGATCAGATGATAAAAATAATAGCACCAACGACAAAGGGATACTTCTATGAACGGAGTATACCGATGCCGTACTTAAGCAGGAGATAGAACGTGAAGAGAGAGTTGCTGTTCCATAGTGTTTACACAATCGATTGACAACTAGGTAAAAAGTATTAAATTAACAATGGTGCGAACTTGTAGATTCCCAGGCTGTGACCACAAGGATGTGCCAGAATCAAAGTTCAGATTTCCGTGTGTGTAGTGCTTACTTCAGCGAAGACGATTGACGTTATATCCCCAACCAAGGAGGAAAAGGAAAAAAATAAAGATTAAGGAGTTTTGCTGTAGCTACCAGTACAACGGGTAAGCTCTATTTACTAACTTTGATTTATTAATAATTGTATTACTGTCCACTCAGTATAATAATAATGCAGTCAGATAGACTATTATATAGCCAACTGGTCAAGACAACGTTAAATTCTTTAAATAAAAAAACTACAAAGCAACATGAGCGATCACACTTACTCAGCCGACATCTGACCGTCAAGTCCGAATGCTCTCCAGGACACCTGCATTTAGCATTGCAGGGAAAATGTCATTGGATGTAGCTAATGCAGACAGTTCGATAGGTTTTGCATCTGTGGCATGACGAGTTCCCATTCATGGCAGCAATAGCTTTCAACCTCTGTTGGCATAACTTGACAATTGGAACAAGTGCACCACCACTTGTTTATCCTGGCTCTTGCTACAGCTGTGGTCCCAGCATCAACTTGGACAACTTCATTTCTGTCCTCTCTCTCTCCTCACGTTCTCTCCCCTTCTGCTAAAGTACGGCATCGGTATACTCCGTTCATAGAGGTATCCCTTTGTCGTTGTTTTTTCATCATCTGATCCGTCTGACATTGTGCTAAAATTGGTTTCATCATCATAAGTTTCGCAGTCAGACATGTTGTCAGCGAGTCGCGCTATCAACAGCTGATCGGAACGCGCGCACTATTGACGTTTGCGGCAGCGCGATTGATGGAAAATGGATAGAAAAATAGTGCCACATTAAAACTGAGGTATGAATTTTGACCGCGTGTTTTTTGTGTGGTAAATTAATCAAGCTTTGAAACGCAAATCATTTTTCACGTAAAAACGCAGTTTTGTGGCCCCGGAAATTAGCCGGGAGTACTTCATTGAAAAACTTCCAGCGTCAGAACTCTGACCAGGGGTGACAACAGAGGGGTCAGTGTGTATGCTGTAGGGCTGGTAAGGATTGCATACAACTTCATGTCTTAAATGGGCGAACTAACCATTTAAAATGTCAGTTTTCACAGCATAAATTCTTATGTTTACAGGTTGGTCCCATGGACTTTTATTGTATTTTCCGATAGGTTTCGAGTGCCAGACAACTGTGAGGGGGTGATTTTTTTTTTCTAACTCGTTAGTTTAGATCATATTTAGATATAAAATGTATGACAAATAAGGGCGGTTAACTTTGATTGACAGCTGATGACGGGCTGCGCCGAGTGAATTTGACGTCTCGGCCATGATCTGAGCAACACATCATACCACCTCTGTATCCTTTCTGAACATTTGTATTTTGTATTTCCCAGAATTTCAGTATGGCACCATCCATACCCCCCATAAACAGCCTCAAGACTCTTCTACAGAAAGTCTATGGGTGACGTCACAGACGCTTTGTCCATATTTTTTACAGTCTATGGGTTATACACATCATCTAACTGACGCTTTACCTTTCAGCGTTAGATGACGCCTTGGGATGAGAATGAGAATTTTACCGCTATGTGGCTCTACAATCAAAGACTTTAAAAAGTGTATCTGCCATGACTCATTGAGAGTGGTAGCAGATAAATTCAAACAAATTCATAGTATTCAGTATTCATAATACTGAAATTACAGTACAAATTTAGAACTGAAACAAATGTACTTTCAAATTTAAGCAAAGTAGGCTAAGCAGTTTTTCAACAATTTCGAAAGGCTATGCATGTCAATACAATGTCTTATACTTCATGTTATTTTTATTTGTTAGTAGATTTATTACCTGAAACATAACACTGAAACAAACGAAACTAAATGATCGTACAACTAAAACATCTTCAGGACTTGCTAACTGATGCAAGTCTGTTTTATTATATTAAGAATTAAATAGGCTTACAGTGGGTTGTGAAGTTTAGCATAATTTTCATTAATAGGTCATGAAAATATTTCAATATAAAACAATGTTAACAGTTTAGAATTTTCATATTTTATAGTAAATGAAACTTACCATTAACTAATACGTTTTTTTTACTGCAGCTTTTTTATTTTTCTTTAGAAGCCAGTAAAGTGATTTTTTTGTTGTGCCCAAACGTGAAGTGTTGAGATCTGAATCTGTCATCATCTGTATTCTCAAACATTGTGCCTTCTCTTAATCTGATAAGTCAAGTGAAGGTTTACCCAGAAGCTGTAATTGTGACTGAAGCAAGCACAATATCAATCACAAAACTGTCCATCAAAGACACTGTTCTCAGAAAAACTTTCATTTACACGATTTGAGTGGGAGTTTGTTTTTGAAATTCCACATAGGTGGCTTTCATCTCTCCCCTTCTGTTTCATTATGAGCTTTCGTTCCTCGCCTAATCAGGTTCTTCAATAGTTTCACAGAAACTACAGACAGAAAAAAAGGTATTCTTCAGAGGGTTTATGTGTGACCATGATACCAAGACATCAAAGATGTCAAAGCAAAGCAACGAGGAGGATCACATTTGAACATGGTACACATTTATCAACAAAGCATGATTTCAGGGAAATATTACTAATACTACAACTAATAATACTGATAATATTACCACTAACTGCTGAACCTCATGGTTCGAGAACATCAGTAATGTATGAAAATGTCATATTCAATGAGTACAATTTTGAACTCCCCTGTGTTAATGATAACAGCCATGAGTATCACCATACTGAGTCAGTCCTGTACTTCATGTATCCTTTTTAAACAGTCTCTCAGGGCCCATAATGTCTGTCATGTCAATCTCATGTGGTTATTCACCCATTAAATACACAATGCACAAAATATCAGAGATAACCTGTCCGCATGATGTTTCCTATCCACTTGGAACATGCTAGATGGCTTATTGCATTCATATTCACTTAAATCATTTTCAAAATCAATTTTTTTTCTCATTTTATTTTTCCTGGATTAAAAACAAAAATATTTAATGCAGTAGGAAAACGGTTTAAAGTAATAACAGAACATCTAACAAATCTGAATGGTTTATGCTAATATCAGAAAATGTGTTTAGTATTCACATTTATATCCATAATTTTACTGTTAAACAAGGCAAGGTTTATGCTAATAAAATAGCCAAATTTTATTTTAGTATTAGGTTTAGATAAGTTTATGCTATCACTTTCATTATTTGGAAAAGAACAGTCTGGATTTCTACAGCCAACTTCTGCATTGAAACAACAAAGTAACAACAATGTGACAAAATGTTAATTTTGACTGGTTATGCATAAACATACAGTGAGGAAAATACGTATTTGAACACCCTATTATTTTGCAAGTTCTCCCACTTAGAAATCATGAAGGGGTCTAAAATTGTCATTGTAGGTGCATGTCCACTGTAAGAGATATCTAAAAAATCCACAAATCAAAATGTATGATTTTTTTTAACAATTTATTTGTATGATACAGCTGCAAATAAGTATTTGAACACCTGAGAAATTCAATGTTAATATTTAGCCTTTGTTTGCAATTAGAGAGGTAAAACGTTTCCTGTAGTTTTTCACCAGGTTTGCACACACTGCAGGAGGGATTTTGGCCCACTCCTCCACACAGATCTTCTCTAGATCAGCCAGGTTTCTGGGCTGTCGCTGAGGAACATGGAGTTTGAGCTCCCTACCAAAGATTCTCTATTGGGTTTAGGTCTGGAGACTGGCTAGGCCACGCCAGAACCTTGATATACTTCTTACAGAGCCACTCCTTGGTTATGTAATTCTTGGTTATGTAAATACTCCTGGCTGTGTAATTCGGGTCATTGCCATGTTGGAAGACCCAGCCTCGACCCATCTTCAATGCTCTAACTGAGGGAAGGAGGTTATTCCCCAAAATCTCGCAATACATGGCCCCGGCCATCCTCTCCTTAATACAGTGCAGTCGCACTGTCCCATGTGCAGAAAAAGATGATGCTACCACCCCCATGCTTCACAGTAGATGGTATTCTTGGGATGGTACTCATTGTTCTTCTTCCTCCAAACAACGGTTAGTGGAATTATGACCAGAAAGTTATATTTTGGTCTTATCGGACCACATGACTTTCTCCCATGGCTCCTGTGGATCATCCAAATGGTAATTGCCAAACTTAAGACAGGCCTTGACGTGCTGGTTTAAGCAGGGGAACCTTCCGTGCCATCGATGATTTCAAACCATGATGTCTTAGTGTATTACCAACAGTAACCTTGGAAACGGTGGTCCCAGCTCTTTTCAGGTCATTGACCAGCTCCTCCTGTGTAGTTCTGGGCTGATTTCTCACCTTTATTAGAATCATTGAGACCCCACGAGGGGAGATCTTGCATGGAGACCCAGTCTAAAGGGAGATTGACAGTCATGTTTAGCTTCTTCCAATTTCTAATGATAAAATGACCTTTTTTCACCAAGCTGCTTGGCAATTTCCCTGTAGCCCTTTCCAGCCTTGTGGAGGTGTACAATTTTGTCTCTAGTGTCTTTGGACAGCTCTTTGGTCTTGACCATGTTAGTAGTTGGATTCTTACTGATTGTATGGGGTGGACAGGTGTCTTTTATGCATCTAACAAACTCAAGCAGAGCATGTCATTTAGAATAATAAATGGAGTGGAGGTGAACATTTTAAAGGCAGACTAACAGGTCTTTGACGGTCAGAATTCTAGCTGATAGACAGGTGTTCAAATACCTATTTGCAGCTGTATCAAACAAATAAATAGTTAAGAAAATCATATATTGGGATTTCTGGATTTTTTTTTAGATTATGTCTCACAGTTGTAGACATGCACCTACAATGACAATTTCAGACCTCTCCTTGATTTCTAAGTGGGAGAACTTGCAAAATAGCAGGGTGTTTAAATACTTATTTTCCTCACTGTACATTGAAAAACAGGTTTGTGCTAATAAAAAAAACAAAGAGCTAAATAATAATATTAATAATAATAATATTAAACAAGGATACAAATTATTATATATTTTTTTTTACTTAAAAAAGCAAAAGGATTAATTTAATACTAACATTATAAAAAAGAGATACATATTTTCCTCTCTAGGAAATGTATGGACCTTTAGATCATTTCACTGGAAAACAAGACGAAAATGATTGAATAACTGATGTCTTGCCGGTTCATGTTCCAAATACCCCTGGCTATTGCTGACTTATGGATGCACTCTCAGTGATACCTAGTCCGAGAGGTCATGTCTCAGGTCAAACATGTCATCAGATTTCGCGGTGGCCAATGCCGCTCACGTCTCTGCGGGAGGAGGGTTTTGAGTCCTTGCTAATGTTTGGTGACAGAGCTTTTGAGGGTGAGCTGTTTCAGCAGTGTTACTCAGAGAGGGAAAACACTGTAATGTAAAAAGGCAGGTCCCAATGACTGCTTCAGCGTCTCCGACCAACAGCTGGGCAACGCGATTGGTCGGATGCGTGTAAACAGACACACGAGCGATAGTTGCAGTTTATCAGACTAACACGCAGTGACTGGCTACATGGAGTGCCAGTGGGCACACTCCTTTCTCCACAGTTGGCTGCTTCTGTCAAAACTCTGAACCTGCTACCATGTTGACCTTAAGGTCAATGACTGCCACAGGCAGTTGGGCACTGCATTCCCACTGGCCCCCTCCACAACTTTTATCCCTCTCTATATCCTACTGCTTTTTTTTCTTGTCTCCTTCGTCTTGCTGGCTCCAGCCTGTTCCGTCTTAGAGGGAACGTTCAACACAAAAAAGGTGCAAACGGTTTAAAACTCTACGACTCTGCGGTTAATTAAAGAAAATGTTCAGACAAAACTGAAAATTCTATCATTATCCACTCACCATCATATTGTTTTAAAGGACAAAATGTTTTTGTTTTGTTTTTTGCCATAAAATGAAAGCGAATAGGAACATGGGTTGTCAAACAGGGCGGTGTTGACAAATCAGTGAATTTGATTATTATTTATCTAAACAACAATATCACTCAAAAAACATATATTTAGCCAATTTTTTTAGCAGTGGAGCAGTAATGTGAAATATGTATCGTCTTCCTTAGCAGGAGACGGACAACAGGATTATGTCTCAGAGTGGTAACTAAGCTGACAATAGCTTTAAGCAGCCGCACACCTCCTCCTTTCTATTTACAGGAGAGATAAGAGGAAATTGGGAGAACGGAAGAATGAAAGGCAGGGGACGACTGTTCTTCTATGACCTTCTATACGTTTGGAATAGAATGCTGTCTGCAGAGCAGAGAATGCTGCAGTACATTCAAATATGATTAACTGACGCATAGGGTTGGGTATCGGTTGGGTTTTATCCGATACCAGTACCTACTCGGTATTTTTTAAACGGTTCGGTGCCTAAACGGTTCATGAAAGGGTACTTAAGAAAACAAAACCGCACACACTTTGTCAAAAAAAAATAATAATACCCCTTTATTTACAGGGCCAAACTGGACACAATATTAACTTACAATAAAAATACAAGTAACATATGGTAATAATAAATAAACCAATATAAAATAAAAGTTAATATTTACATAATATCAAATAAAACAATATTAAATCAAACCAATATTATATCAAACAATGTAATTATACTGGAGATTAATAGAGATTACTACTAGGGTAATACAATATCGACATGGCTACAGGTTCCCATGTTTTGTCTGCTTTAACTAGTCATGTAAGTTATTTTGTCATTTACTAGTTAAGCTCTTAGCCAGTTTGATACTTTGTTCCCAGCTTTGAGTAAACATATGAAAGAGAACGTCTCTGTGTAACCCATGTTCTCTGAATAGGGAACGAGACGCTGCGTTCGCTGCCGAATATCTTGCGCTGCTTTTCGGCAAAGAACTCTGAGGAGCAGATGATGCGCGCGCTAATATAATATGACGAAGTGAGCGTCGAGGCGGCGCAAATGTTGATTCTATATCCATAGACTCTGACGCGTAATTGTACATTTCACGTGTTTAATCTCCTCGCTATCAGCTGCCGTTCCAGGAGTCTCCCGCATATTGATAACGGCTCCCGGATGATCGCAAATTAGTTCAAATCTCCCGGAATCTAGTGCGAGCGAGCAAGCGCGCGTGCGAGACAGATCAGACAGTGCTTCAATAAACCGTATAGTGCGCGCACGTCGGAGAGGGAGACAGCGAGAGACTGCTGCTGCGTCCCAATTCGCCTACTATACTACGCCCTAAAAGAATGTACTGTTTTGTGAAGAAAAAGTATATACTTTTGAGTGTGCAGCAAAAAGAGTAGGCAAGCTTTGGGACATACTATCACGTCATCTTTAACGGACAGCTCTGTCGCGTGCTGCGTGCATCCTGTCACCGTAAACTGCCCTGTCAATCATCTTGTCACAGTTAAAATCCTCCATTCTATCTCATTTGATTTCCTACCGTTTCAGAGCACGTTCATCTGCCAGTCGTGGGTCTTTCATGCAGATACTCTCCTCGTGTTTGCAATTTGAATATAATGATGCATTTAAAAAGTAATGGCTAAACGTGTCTTTACAAAAGTTCACAATGCTGCTGCATATGCAATATAATGTGGACAACATTGAATAAATTCATTTTCGTCCGGTTAGATACTGATAATTAATCACTCATACCTGTTTATCTAAACCTCTCTACACAGCCGCGGGACCAGCGCGGACTCGCGCGCCCTCCGTGTCTGTAGTTTTTAACACTTTTACTCGTGTTTGTAGTTCCAACCGAATCCTCGTCCACCGCGCAATGATTTGTGGGCAATATCAGCCGTTAGAGTGCGCACCGATCTACACTTCGGATTCTGACCGGAAATAGTAGACCATCCGGGTATCTTTGAAACACTCATTTCAACATTCTACGGTTTGGGACGTACTAATTCTATTTTCGAATACTATTTAGGACGGATAGTATGCGAATTGGGACGCAGCATGCGTGTGTGCGCCTCATGCCACAGACTCAGGCATCGAAATCAGGCACCGAAATGTTCATTCTTATTCGGTCTGGTTACTACCGTTTACGTCAGAACTGGTTCCCTATTCAGAATCGAAGTTTCGGTACCCAACCCTGACTGACGCATTATGCGTCCATAAATTATTTACACCTTGCTATCCTAACTTACATAAATATACTATAGTGTTTTGCACCAACTAGTTAAAAAATATTTAAAAAAAAATGATATATGGTGTCTGAATAAGGTTTGGTTTGACTGTACATGAAAGTTTAAAGTGAAAGTGTATATCTCAGGGGTGGTAGCCAATATTGGGTCAGGGCGGCATTGGCCCAACCACATTACTCACTGGCCTGCCCAGGCAAGTTTGATAAAAATGCATATTTAGATTATTTTTATTATTCAAATGTATTTAAAGAAATATATTAATAAATTCCTGATTTATTGTTGACTGCTGTGTGTGTTTAATTTGTTTCCCGAATAAAATGGAACTGTTGAAGCAAGTTGTAGAAAGCCTCCGTAACATTATTGGTTGCTGGGGGTTCCGAATTGGATGCGGGTTTACCCACCGATCTAACTGCGATATTATTATTTTAGCTTACTTTATTTCGGGTGAACTGTCTTTGCAGTGCTGACTAGCCTGAATAAAATGGACAGGTTATTGTCTAAACTAGTTTGTCCAGCCTTTATTGAGCTCTGTTGGTTGAACATGATGATTTGCTGAATATAAGGTGTAACTGTTTTTGCAGTTTGTCTATTAATTTTTCTACACTCTAAGGTTTAATTTTTATTTAAGTAATTTTTTCTAGGAAAAACTATCAGGCCCACTCACATTTTCACTGGCCCACCAAAAATAAAATTTCTGCCTACTCCACTGGTATATTTTAGGAGTCGTGACTTGTAACCACTTAATTTAATGGGTACATATAATGCTTTTAAATCATTAATTTTTACTTATAAATCATACATTTGTGGTCTATATAAAGCATAACTGCAATGCTTGGGTCTGAATTACTCATTATTATAGCTCCACAGGCCCCTTCTACCCCTTTTCTACCCCTTTTCTGATGCGTTTCTGTGAGCAAGCTGTTTCAATGTGGCCCCTTTAAATAAAAAGGCGTACCGTCTTACCCCGCCCGCTTTCCAGGTCGCTGAGTTCACGGTCGGTCAACTCGATTCAACTCTCCGCTCGGCCATTATTGCAGTGTGATAGAGATACGATTACTATAGCTTCAAAGAACATTTTTATTCACACGTTAACAAAATGTCAACAACGGAAGACTTGTCCACCAAGCCTTACATATTCGAGCCAGAGCGAGCGGTTTGAAAAAGATGACTACGACGAACTCGTCTTCATATGGAGGCAGGTATGTAAGTTAACTATGTTGTGTTATTAGTGAAAGTCGACTATTTCTCTTGTTAAAACAAGCACACTGACTAGATAAATGACTGCGTCTGATCTTACCACTAAAAATCTGTATTGATAATAAAATGATAACTTACGTTTAGAAAGCATCAGGAAACACAGCAGCTAAATGATAGAAGGAATTTACCCGATCGGCAAACCCTTCTGTATACTGGCTGAGGTTGTTGAAGTGGGGATCCTTGAAGTGCATCAGGTCACTACATCCAACAACCGAACATTTTGAGTAGCCCTCTCGTAACTTCAGCATGATTGAGCTTGGACTACAAAATTTGGAGCGAGAAATAATAATGGTGGATTGCTCGAAGTATTGGACCAGTAGTCAATGTCCTTATTTGTCAGTTCCGCTGCAAATACGGTGACGTACTTGCTCAAAAACATCATAGACAACAGAAAAATCTGAACAGGTTGAAAAATATGACCAAAATGGAATATAAAGATATAAACGAAGCACCTGAAGAGAATAATTTCATCTTTTCTGTACTTATAAGCACTCCAAATCTGCAACAAAATGCATTTAGGGCTAAAAAAGTGGATTTTGCATGATATGTCCCCTTTAAAGTATTAGTTCACCCAAAAATTTTAATGTATGTCATTAATGACTCGCACTCATGTCGTTCCAACCCCCTAAGACATTCGGAACACAGTTTAAGATATTTTAGATTTGCTCCAAGAGATTTCTGTCCCTCTATTGAAAATGTATGTACGGTACACTGTCCTTGTCCAGAAAGGTAATAAAGACATCATCAAAGTATAGTCCATGTGACATCAGTGGGTTAGTTAGAATGTTTTAAATACATTTTGGTCCAAAAATAACAAAAACTACGACTTTATTCAGCACTGTATTCTCTTCCGGTTCTGTTGTTCACAGGTCCGCAGTGACGCTGCTGACGTACAGTAAGACGCAACTGACGTCATGTATCTGGTGAGTCCGTGTTCAAATACATATGCCTGGGCAAAAAAAAATGCAAGTCTTCCTCTGTTTATCGAGTCTATCTTGAAATCCTTAGACATGTTTGCGAAGATTGTTTTGTATACAGCGTGCATCTCCCTCAGACTGTAAAAGAAGCTCGGGCGCACTGATAACACTTCAGCAGCGTCTCACGTCAGCAGCGTCACTGAACGCGGAATGACAACAGAACCGGAAGAGAACACAATGCTGAATAAAGTCACAGTTTTTGTTATTTTTGGATGTATTTTCGATGCTTCAAAAATGCTTTTGATCTTCATTCTAGTCCTCTTTTTATCTCAAAGTCTGTTTGCCATGGTCCAAAATGTTTGAACAAAATAACAACAGCGCAAGCGTTCTGCTAAGCATAGCCCAGTTGTCCAGGTCTGTTGCAATGTTTACTATGGCAGTACGAGCAGAAACTGAGGGTAACAAGGATTAGAGTTCTCAACGGGTTCGAGGTCGGCCCGAACAAACCCGACGGGACCCGCAGGTTCGGGTTGAAAATATAAGCAAATGACTCGGGTCGAGTTCGACCCTCGGGCTTAATCTTTTCCGCCCAGTACAAATAAATAAATAATTATTTATCATTGCTGCTGTTCACCGTAAAGAAAGTCTGGCTGCTGCGTGCAAAGTGCATCGCGGGTGGCTGCTGGCCGAGAGGAGAACGCGCCTCAATCCATCTACTGGGTATGCACTCTTCCTCCACGATGCCTATTATAAGCATATGATTATGTTTGTAGGTATTTATTTTGTTTCAAAACCCGTAGCCCACCCGCTGGTTGGCTGTTTGAGTTCTTTTTATTTATTATTGTGTGAAGATTTTTATTTAAACAGGCATGGCATTAGCTACAGTACTTTCCTTTGAAAATAGTCATCACTGCACTTGCGCGCATTTCAGACGTGATACTAGACGATGGAAAAAGCAAAGAAAACGTGGTCGGAAGACTAGGAAAAGGAAAAGAGAATCTGACCGCATGAGAAACCGGACAAGAGTCCAACTCCGTTCGGGCTTTTCACTCGTTGGCGCGAGCTAAAAAGCAGCACTGGATGCAACGGTGATGCTGACCTGGCGATCTTGTTGATGGACTAGTAAGTCAATCTTTCTAAGTTTGTGTGCATTTTATTTTGTGATTTCACGGGAATGAATAGACGCCGCAACGGCAATAGATTGTAGAGCGCATCCAAGTCGGGCCGCGGGCCAGGTTCGGGCAGAAAATTCATGTTGATGTGTCGGGTTACCTCGGGTCCAGGCTTTAAAAGCCACGGGCCAGGTCGGGTAATAATATTCAGGCCCGTTGAGAACTCTAACAAGGATATGACCTCTCCTGACACGTCCCGTTTCCTTTGTTAAAATCACAATTTTCTCACGATTTACAAATAGTTGGAAAGATTGGGGATATTTTAAGTAATTAAACAAAACACAATATATAACATTGGCCTAGAGGTTTTTGGATATTTTTCTGTAAAAATCCTACATATTGTACCTTTAAAGCATTTGAATTAGTTGGCGGTAAATTCCCATACCACATATCATTTAAAAAATGCAATAAATCTAATTTTATAGTAAAATGCAGTCAAACTTATTTTTTTCAGAAGTGAAGAACAATAATTCACAGTGAAAAACCATAATGTAGCCTACATTCAGTTCCCATTGTGACAATTCACATTTGATGGTTTATGATTAAAATTATTCTTAGTTTTTTTCTATATTGTTAAATTAATGTTTCTTGAATTATTTTAGTGTAATGTGTTCAATCTGTAACACCTAAAATGTTCCTACCATATTTTTCATGATGAAGTTTAGCATGGCAACCACAGCTGACTTTTTTTAACCTAAATTTCACAGATTTGTTCATCTGTATGCTAGTGTACTTCCAAAAGTTTAAATAAACCTAAACTAAATAAATAAAACTTCAAGCTGATACACAAATTTAAATGGACAGCATTTCTTATATACTGTAGTAAAGGAGATCAAACTGACTTGTTAGTCCAAACAAATGCTCTCTAGGATGAGAATGTCCCTCCCCTGATACAACCTGCAACCGAAAAATAAGCACAAATCATGGTTTAGAGCTGTGTAAAAACTAAAACCTATTGTATGTTTACAGCAATCTTTTGTCCAGTCCAAACTTTCTGCTTAGCAATTTTATTAAATCATCATTTTAAATGTGCTAGTTAATTTTATATTGTCTTTTGGAGTAATGGAATAAACAGATACATATACTTGTTTTAAATTTAGCATTAAACACTAAAGCATGTCACGCCAAAGGACCTTTCAGAAATATCTTGTTTATTAAATTCTGAAATGCCACAATTGTGCAGAGCATGTGACATAGATTACGCAATCTAGCATGTGACATAGATTATCAAGTCATACGACACCTTCTAAAAGGGCCAATCACATGTATTGCTCTTGAGACAAGCATTTACAATAAATAACAGTAAAACATTTCCGACAATGTTCAAAAGAACCCGTGTTTTCTTGGGCAGGTAACACGCCTGACCCGAGGAGCCGCAGCACCCACACAGACATGTACAAAAGGAGCTGTATTTGGACCCTGAGCATACTGGACAGCACGAGCAGTGTGAAACGCAGGAAACGCAGCAAGAAACAGAGCAGAGACAAATGACAAGTCATGATTTTACAGTCTCAGATCCAGTCCGTCAGCTCATGCCGCCTGGTAAATGAAGAGTCTTGACAGAGGTTTATGAGCAAGAGACAAAGAAAAGACAGTGATGGCAAAGGACTTAATTGAATGGTGAGCTTGGAGTGGGCCGAAGTGTCAGCACTTGCCAGTGATGTAACTTGCTCTATAAACACAATATAGGGACAGAATGGACACTCACCAGAGACTAATGCGGCTGAGAAGAATATCGCTCAGCCTTGATGTAAGGACTCTCAATTATGTCCAATGCAGATGTGAGGTAATTATTTACAATACTGTGAGCACCAAGGTACATTGTTAATATCCCAAAAGACCGTGCCAAACACACACAAAAAAAAGCTCAGTTGGAAATAATAAATTTCCAATCCTTTACAGCCCATAAGCCTTAACTCAGTAGTAAAGCACAATTAGAAACAAGAGACCAATAAAAAAGACCAATAAAATGTTGAACATCTTCCTGACTGTGATGCTATTATTTAAAGAACAGAGTTACTTTCCGAATAGGTTTCATTTCAGTGAAGCCAAAGTTAATGCCTCATCTAACCTTAGATTCTTCTTCATGGCTTGAGAATGTTGAATCAAAATTGATTCAAACACCTGAAAATCCACTGAAATACAGTAAACACATAATGATGTACACTGTGTTTATAAGGTTGGGATAAGTGTGTGTGTTTTTTATGAAAGAAATGAATACTTTTAATCTGCAAGGACACATTAAATTGCTCAAAAGTGACAGTAAAGTGATTTATAATGTTACAAAAGGACTTTCTATCCATTATATCCATTAAATAATATTGATTTATACATTGATATATACACACACACTACCGGTCAAAAGTTTAAGATCGGTAAGATTTTTTATGTTTTTAAAAGAAGTCTCTTCTGCTCACCAAGGCTGCAATTTTTTTATACAAATACACAAAAAACACAGTAATATTGTGAAATATTATGACAATTTAAAATGACTTTTTTATGTTAATATATATTAAAATGTAATTTATTCCTCTGAAAAAAGCTGAATTTTCAGCATCATTACTCCAGTCTTCAGTGTCACATGATCCTTCACAAATCACTCTAATATGATGATTTTATGCTTCAAAAACATGTATGATTATTATCCATGTTGAAAACAGTTTTTTAAATTTTTATTTCAGGATTCTTTGATGAATAGAAAGTTCAATAGAACAGCTTTTATCTGAAATGGAAAGCTTTTGTTACATTAAACACTACCCTTTAACAAGTTTGGGGTCAGTAAGAATTTGTATTTTATTTTGGGGGAAATAAATAAGAAATCAATACTTCTATCATCAAGGATGAGTTACATTGATCAAAAGTTACAGTAAAGACATTTATAATGTTAGAAAAGATTCTAATTAAATAAATGCTTCATATATATATATATTTATTTATATATATATATATATATATATATATATATATATATATATATATATATATATATATATATATATTTATTTATTTATATATATATATATATATATATATATATATATATATATATATTATATATATATATATATATATATATATATATATATATATATATATATATACACACACACACACATACATTGTGTATATATATACAGTTGTCTATACAATGGAAGTCAATGGGGTCCAAAACAACATTCACCATGAGCCTAAAGTCAGGTATGCTCTCTTTTTCGCAGTGTGGTTGAGTAGCTGTGACCCCAGAGCGCCCGTGTGGAATGATACATGGACAACAGCAGCAGAGGAAGCACTCAACTTGTGCTAAACTGTGTGGAAGACTTCAATAATGCAGGGGTATGGGGCTCACATGACTTGAGATGGCTCCTTCAGGCCTAATGTCTTCCTCTCTGACAAAAATTTGTAAACAAAGTGTCAAGGATGGAAACATAAAGAAAGATTTTGTGACTGAGACTACTCTTCACTTCAGATCCTTTTAGCAAAGTACTAACTTGGGATTAAAACGTACAGGGACCTATGAGTGAATCTCCTTTTTTTGTTTTCCCAAAAAAATGTGAAGGTTAACTAAAATATTGATTTCTGGTGTAAGAATATTTATCTAATATTGTCAGGTGAAATATCGTGCTAACATTTTTCATTAGGTTCCAATTTGGTAATAAGTTAATGCATTAGTTTAAGGACAGTATTAGGAACTAACAGATTTTTCAGATACTGTATAATGCACTTTACAGGGCACCAAATGGTTCAAGGTCCAAAACACAGTTTCATTGCAAACTGCAAACTGTTCAAAGGGCTTTAAAACTATTTCCAGTACGATGAATAAGGGTCTTATCAGCGAAAACAATCACTCATTTAAAAAAATAAATAAATAAATAAAGTTTAAGTTTTAGCTCAAATGCTCACCTTGCTCTGTTCTGTGTGACTCTCCTGTTCGAACTTCGTTCATCAAAATGTACAAACCTTTTCCGAGTCAATTTGTTCATTTAATGAACCAAATGACTCTAAAAAGATTTATTCATTGAACGAGTTCGAACAGGAGAGTCACAACGTGCATCACAGAGCAGAGCAAGGTGACCATTTGAGCTTATAAAACTTAAACTTTGTTATTTATTTATTTTATTTTTTAAATGAGCGATCGTTTCGCTTGATAAGACCCTTATTCATCATCTAGAATCGTTTAAAGCCCTTTGAACAGTTTGCACTGAAAACTCTTTTGGACCTTGAACTGTTCGGTGCCCAGTAAAGTCCATTTTATGGAGAAAAATCCTGGAATGTTTTCATCAAAACCCTTAATTTCTTTTCGACTGAAGAAAGAATGACATGGACATCTTGGATGACATGGGGGTGAGTAAATTATCAGCATTTTTTTTTTTAAAGTGAACTACTCCTTTACTATAACAAAATACTTCAAATAATAATGATTCCCCCACTCCTAGTCTCACATTCCACTCAACAGATAAAGCATTGTGGAAATTAGGGTTCACGTACCCAATCCCGAAGTGATAAAATAACAAAATTTTGTATCAAAATTTATAGACAAGACAAGTAGTTTGTTTAGGCATACGGTAGGTCTAGGGAATAACAAATTACATATATTCAAACGCACATAACTATAGAATCAATGCGCATGTGAACGCCATCAGCATTTATCACAGGTTCATGTTTAAAGTCTGTTTAGAGAGAACAGTGTCATATTAGCAGCCCCTAATTTAATAACAAATAATTAATTCAATGAAAGTGAATTAATAAAACTAACTTTAGCTGGAAAATAACATTATGCAAGAACTACTATAAAACCCAACCAATCTCTGTTACCTTAAATTAGTTTATCTCTTGTTTATCTCTGTAAAGCGCAATATAAATGAGGGTGATTTGATTTGACATCTATTTAAAAACTACAACTACATGTATCCAAGTGATCAGATTTATAAGCATAAACTACAACAAAATCAAGCACAGGAAATGCTGTGAATTAACTTGATCTCTGTCATTCTCGTTTTCAGGTTCATTGAGTTATTATAGTGTTATCAATATTACTAAGCAGAGTTCAGCACTGCATGAGTCAATAAACACGTGCAGCCAGTGCTAAAACAAACTGTTACAACCTCACAAAGGTCCTGTGCCACATATACAGTACTCCTCATTCCACAGGCCCAATATGACAAGAGGCACCAACGGTTTTTACACCTACTTCATGTACTCATGCACTCTCATTCTCTCTCAGACAAAGTGGAAGAATGAATACAACAGTGTTGCAAAACACTGCAAATCTTGATGGTTGTGGGAGGAGAAGCATCAATATTTTATTGTGAATACTGTACCCTAGCTGCTCCCCGAGTGCAGATCAAACAGACTGGCCCATAAAAGCTCTTCAACTTAATATTTACGGCTAATTTTAAGAGTGGCATTGAGGTCACGGAAGAATTAAAAAAAGACAATGACTGAGGGAAGCCAATGTGATTGAAAGGGATGATGGCATTTCTGCAATTACCAGGAATAAAAGCAGCTTGTCTTTAATGGAAGAAAGTGCCAAGAATCACAGATAAAGCCTGTTTAAACAAAAACTGATGCTGTGTTAGACAAATTTAACACATCCAAAGTAAATCAAATGTTTAACACTGTTTAATATACCGTAACACTTTTTTTAACAAAACAAATAAATTCAACCTGTAATAACTGTTTCATGGAATTCAGTGTGCTAAATATCAACAGACATCCCAACTAGAATTAGCCCTCTGTAATTAAAACAGTGTAATCTGTAAAGCTTCATTTAACCCTTTACCTGTTACCCTCCTTTTTGATAACTGACATTAAAATGCACTATACAAACTTAAATGGTTGTAATTCCAGAATTGTTTGGAACATACACCCAAGCTTTGATCTTGTTTTAAAGAAACAATCAGCAGATTCTTACTGAAAGTGAAAGCACTTCATAAAATTAAAGTATGAAAAAGTTATGACAGTTATGATTTACAGAAAATCAAATGTACTTTATTAATATTTTTTTTATATAAAATAAATATTTTACAAAATAGGTTTTACTATACAATTACTATAAAATGAAAGCTATATATCTAACCAAGTTGTGTTCCTAATTTAAAGTTGATATCTCAAAAATTGAAGTTCCCATGAGATTTTGTTTAGGCGTTATACTAAAAATAGCCACCGGGTTCCATTGAATTTAATTGTATGCATTCTGCCATAACAAATTAATAAATTTCTGTCCAAATATCACATGTCACTAAATATGGAGCCTTGAGACTCAGACCTTTCTGACAATATATGTTTGTCAAGATTAGAAAAGGTTTTGATAATAAATTATGAAAGATGATGCCCAAAAGGGAGGGGCCTAATAAAAAAATACTGTTTCTATGGTAACGCAACGTCCAATTTCAAAACGGTTTTCACAGGATGAATTCTGAGTTCGTAAGCTTTCAAATGATACCTAATTTATGATAACTACTAAAATATGTGACATAATAATAATAAAAAATATATATTTATATATATATTATACTTTTTAGAGGACTTCTTACCTTACCTTTTTAAAATATAATTTTATCTTTTTTCTTTATTGACAAATGCTAATTATGTTTTTATGAACTTTTAGCACTAAAAACCAAAGTTTCAATTATCAAAGTGTGTGCGTCAACTTTTTGTGACAAAGGTCAGAAACTCCTGTAATGACGTCGATTTTTTTTGAGGCGCACTCTTGTCATAAATTCATATATTACTGTTCATTCATAATTTGTTAGAAAAAATAGTGCTTAAATATCTATTTAGGAGCCTTAGACCTTTCCAACGATATATATTTTGTCATGACTTGATTAGGATTTAACAGTAATATAGTGAAGTAAAGTTAGACTTTGCTCACTATCGTATCTAACGGGCAAGTGATAGTGTCATTTTTTCAATTTCCCTTCATTTATTTCAATGGTATATTTGTGGTTTAGCGCGCGCACACGCATACACACACAAAGCGTGGAACTTATGCTATTGTTGGATATTTTAATGTCACAAAAGGGGTTCACATAATGAGATAAGTCTCTGTAAGCTGCCGCTCTGATAAGGTTAACATCCCGTACATTTATGTGACTCTATGCGTTCATGTTTAATTAAACGGACAACTATTACAACTTCATTTACAGCCTTCCTGGCTTCATTTGATTCCATTTTAATGCTTGTAAGAGAGGTCAGGGCAGTCTTTTATGTTTTGGTTTTTCAAAATGATGAGCCCAACCATCCTTATTGTTTCAGTTAATTCCAAGAGAGATACTTTCTCTTGAATCCATCATGCGCTCAACCAAAGTCAAAATTTGGGAAGGGATATTTCTCAAGTAACTACTGAGAGATCAATGCTGTGCTAGATTTAATTCCCAAACCAAGTAAACTTGAAAAAAAAAAAAAAAAAAGATTTTGCATGCACAAAATTGTATAATAACCAAAAAGAGTAACGGGCCAAAGAGCTAAACTAAAGCCGCGTTTCCACCGCAATTACCAGGAACTATTTGTCCCAGGAACTTTTTTCACAGGAACCTTTTTTCCCAGACCGCTTGCTTACTGCGCTTACACCGCGTACTGAAAGTTACCGGTCCGAGGCGGGTAGATTATAGTGACGTTAAACTCATGGTTAAACTGCGTGCGACGGCTTTCCTAGCCTGCGCGTTTGTTTTGAGTTTTATATGGAGGAGATTCAAGCTTTGCTGCTTTTTGTGTGTGATTTGGTTTACTGAACGAGGATAATTAACAAAACGGCAGAAAAAGAGAAGTCGAGACACCCAAAGCGTATTCAGAAAGCTCGTAATGCTAGACATAAAAGTAGACGTTTTTCATCAGCGGACATTAACCGTGAGATGGATGGGCACGAACGCACGCCATCGGGCAGAAAGAATAGCGTGGTAAGAATCAGCATGTTCAGCGCACAGTCCCACCCTGAAAGTTCCTGAACTCTGAAAAGTACTACCTCTCGCCAGCAGGTACTTTCTGGGGGGAAATGTTTACCCGGAACTTCATCTAGACCCTGGTTCCTGCGGTGTAAACACATCGAGTACCACCCCAAAGTTCCTAGTTCCTGGGAAAGATCCTGCGTCTGGAAAATCGCGGCTTAAAATGTGTGGGCCACACACACACAGTCATTGACCTCCTGATCGTCGAAGCTAACCGAAGACTGATTGGATAACGACAGAGTCCACTGAACATCCTTTTGCATCCTGAAAGGGATAGTCCACCCAAAAATGAAAATCTATCATCATTTACTCACCCTCAAGTTGTCCCAAACCTCTATGTGTTATTTGTCTGCTGAACACAAAGGAAGATATTTGGAAGAATGCTTTAATCAAACAGATCTCAATCCATATTGACTTCCATATGTATTTTCCTACAAAGGAAATCAATGGGGATTGAGATCTGTTTGATTAAAACATTCTTCCAAATATCTTCCTTTGTGTTCAGTAGAACAAAATAAACACATAGGGCTCTATCTTGCACCTGGCGCAAATGACTTTATACACAAACGCATGTCTCATTCCTATTTTGCACGGGCGCAAAGCGGGCTTTTTCCATCCACAGACGCACGTCGGTAAACTAGGAAATGAACTTGCGCTCCATGGGCGGATCAGCGCAAAAAGGAGGCATGTTTCGGCGCAAACATTCCCTGGTGCTATTTTACACTTCCAGAAAACAATTGCGCCAATGACCAGAAAAAAACCTGGTCTAAAGTCAGTGGCGCGTGGCGCGTTGTTCATAATGGTATTCTGAAGTGCGCATGCTTGGCCATTATGTAGCGAGTGCACACCGCACATACACTTTAATTCTCTCATTCAACACAGATGCAGCAGTTTTTATTTTTGCAAATCATACATTATAACAAGGAAAAATATTAACACATGAGGGAAATCATTGTGGTTTACATGAAGATGAAAAAACCTTATTACCCATTTTTTAAGGCTAATTGTTTAGTACTGAAGGATCTGACCTGTTTGACTAATAGTGGCAAGAAACTAGGGCTGTCAACTTTAGTCGTTTAGTCGACTAATCGGTTCGATGCCGTCTTGGTCGTATTGACATTCTAACCCTAACCCATTCTTATTGGTTGACCAGTTGCATTTTTTTTTTTACCAATAGAAAGAATTTTCAATGATTTACTCCTTGATATTTATTCCTTTATAAGCAGTTATTTATTACTGTATTCTAAATAATTAGCCTATGTTTTGTCCCCAACTTTAAAATGCTTTAATTTAGGCTATTTTTGTAACATACTACACTCGGGAACCGCACCTGTGGCTGGCTGTGCTGCTGTTTCGCGCTCGGTAAGGGATGCTGTATATTCATTCAGTTAGAACGCTGCTTGTTTTGGCTTTAGTTGACAAAATGTCCAGGAAATCTAAATCTTTTGTCTGGCTGCATTTTAAATCAAAGACGACAAGACTGTGGAGGGAGGCGATCGCGTTGCTCCATTATGAGCGCGCAAGTCGCGCGCTTACATTTGAAATCGAACTTGAGTGCGCAAAAAACGTGAGCAGCCTTTAAACGGCTATTTCATGCTGTGTTTTCTTAATATGTTTTCGTTTTTATTTGTACACTTGACGCATTTGAAAATAGCCTAAATAATGCAACAAAACGAAAATAAACCAATACGCTGTCCTACAGCCTATTAGGATTGTTTTTTAGGCTATTTGTTTTTTGTGTGTTGTTTTAAAACGCCTTGATCGTCAGGACGAAAGTTAACCCATAGCTTTGAAAGTAAAGAAGAATATGAAGCCTGTATAAACGAGAGCTTTTGTTAGGATTTTTCATTATGTGACAGATAGCAGTTATATTATTTTGTAGAGTGTGGTGTGGTCAGGTGCGCGATTGTGACTGTTACTATAGACCGGACAGAGCTCCTCACTTTTTGCAGTTAAAAAAATCACTTAATTTTCCAAGAATTGTATTATTATTATAGTTTTATTTATTTGTGATGTTTTTCGTTGTTGTTTTATAAATGCTCAATGACAATTGTTTAAAAAATGTTTAATCAAAACATCACGTTTTTTTTTTTTTGTCGACTAATCGTTGCGCAGGACAAGACTTTGGTCGACTAAGGATTTCTTTGGTTGACTACAGCCCTACAAGAAACATATGTATATTATGTTTAACTGACGCTGATGTGCGAGGGTTTCTCCCATCCCCATACAACATCACTTCTCTGTCTTTTACTGCCGACAAGAACGTCGGTCTCTCGGCTGTGAACGCTCCTGGCGCGCGCCTGGTAAACTCGTCGCCTATAATAACAATCCGTCATGCAACATGCGCACCTGTTCTTAAAGGGTATGTTGGATGGCGCTCTGATTGGTTTATTTCACGTTACGCCCAAACCACACCTATGAATAATGAAGCTACTTCAGACCAACCCCTTTTAGATTTGCGCCAGGCGCAAGAGGCATTATCCCGCCGGGAAAATAGCAACAGCGCCGAGACCCACCCACAAAGTTACTTGCACTTTGACACTTGCGTTTTGGATCGTGAAAATAGGGCCCATAGAGGTTTGGGACAACTTGAGGGTGAGTAAATGATGAAAGAATTTTCCTTTTGGGTGAACAAACTCTTTAATTAGTAACTCCTGCTTTGTTTGACACATAACTGTTCTTTTTCAGTTGATGTCATTTGCAGTTCATTAGCTGTGAGGTGGGAAAGCGTAGCAGACCTGAAACATCTTAAACAGGAACCAGCTAAATCTAGAAGTTCTTACAAAACACTTTTTAGTTTACTAGTTTGTGTTTCACCAGAGAATTTCCCCTGCTTATTCTTAGATGACAGTGAGAAACGCACTGCATTAAACTGCTGACAAGGTCAGGGTTTTCAAATGGTTTTCTGTAAAATATGGGAAAAAAAGGTTGCTGACTTGCTTATTTGGTTAGGCCATATTTGAAGGTACGTAATGTTTCATAGGGGAAAGGAACTGAAATAAATCTGTGGCATTAAGACCTTTTAAATGAACTGAGTTTTTACAGCTAGACAGGCCTTCTTTAATTGCTATTAAAACTCACAGATCTCAACTTTTTTTATCTTTGTCATTTGAGAATCACATTAAAGGAGTAGTTCACTTTTAAAAACACTTTTGCTGATAATTTTCTCACTCCATGTCATCCAAGATGTTCATGTCATTCTTTTCCCAGTCGAAAAATATTAAGGTTTTGGATGAAAACATTCCAGCATTTTTTTCCATATAATGCACTTCAGTGGTAACCAAATGGTTCAAGGTCCAAAAGACAGTTTCAGTGCAAACTGTTCAAAGGGCTTTAAACCTTTAAGATTCCAGACGATGAACAAAGTTTAAGTTTTATAAGTTCAAATGGTCGCCTTGCTCTGTTCTGTAATGCGTGTTCGTGGCTCTCCTGTTCAAACTCGTTCATCAAACTGAACAAATCTCTTTTAGTGTCATTTGTTTCATTCAACGAACAAAATGAACAAATTGATTCAGGAAAAGATTTGTTTTGGAATCGTTTAAAGCCTTTTGAACAGTTTGCAGTTTGCACTGAAACTGTCTATTGAACCTTGAACCGTTTGGTTACCAGTAAAGTACATTATATGGAGAAAAATCCTGGAATGTTTTCATCAAAACCCTTAATTTCTTTTCGACTGAAGAAAGAATGACATGGATATCTTGGATGATATGGGGGTGAGTAAATTATCAGCAAAATTTTTTTTATTTTTTTTTTTTATAAGTGAACTACTTTAAAACCATCTTGGAAACATGTTGCCATACCATCAACATTTGCGTTTTCACAAAGACTATAATGTTTTAACCTTGTCCTAGATTCTTTCAATCTGTGAAATACATTGCAAATCCATAAGAATAATTAAAAAATAATAATAATTATTATAAATAGTAAATAAATAAATAATAAATATTATTACATGTTTTAACTATGATAATTTAAAGCAAAGAGTAATAAACAAACCATTTCAATATATATATATATATATATATATATATATATATATATATATATATATATAACATTCATTTATGCATGCATTTTTCACCAAATATTAATACATGTTCTCAAAACTATCCTTTTCAACATTTTCAAAATCAATGTTTTAATCAAAGTGATAGTGACACTATATGATTGTTTTTATATCAGTGTTTGCTCATAATGTAAATCACTAAGCCATTTCAAGTTTTGCGGATAATAATAATTCATTTCATTTATACAGCTTTTCTGGGCACTTAAAGCATCTTTACATTGAAGAGGGGAATCTCCAATTTTGGGTAAAATATGGACAAACCCAGCCGTTGGGTTACATTTTGACATTTTTAACCCAATGGCTGGGTTTGTCCATATTTTACCCAAAAATTGGGTTAAAACAACCCAACATTTTTTAGAGTGCAACATCCACCAATGTGCATCCACCGGGATGATATAAAAATAATACTTAAATCTACATACCACGGGTTGCTAGTGACCCGATACACTTTTTGCAAAAAAGTCATTAGAAAAAAATAAATTTTCTTGTTAGATCGTATATGACAAATAAATACTAAGGAGGTTGACATATAGCTGTAAAACAAATGAATGGGGGGAAACCAAGTAAATAATGTCCCAGGTCGCTGACCTGAGGTATGCATTTAAGGATTAAGGATTAATTAAGATTTTTTTTCCCCATGATCTATTCAAATAACCTGTAAAATTATTCAGATGTTGAATAGCTATCATGTAGAGTTGTTACTCATACCAATTGCAATTGTAAAACGAGATATTCTCCCTAAATAACAATTAATTCAATTCCCATTAAGAGCATTTCTGATTCAACATGGTGGGTGTGAAAGGGGAAACATCTATGCCAAACTCAGAACTGCCTTTTGGATGGATCCTACTGTGTGTATTTGTGTATGTGAGTCTGAAGAGATGGGGTTTATATAATGATCACATTTCATTTGATCTTGTTACATCCACAGAGCACCAGCTAAAGCAAAGAGAACTATTTGGATAGGTTTGAAAACATCAGGTTGAGTCAAAGCTGCAAAACAAGTCCAGCTGCCATTTCAGACACACACACACAAGTAAAAAATAAATAAATAAAAAGACCACAACGCAGGTCCCTTTACTACAGGTTTCAACCCAAACAGGGATAGAGTCACTTTCCTTAAAGCTTTAAAAACAGGGACGAGGGGAAGAGAACTTCTATTGATTTTTGAGAGAAGGCTCTGTGATTTGGGAGCACTGTGAACTGAGGACGCCTGTTACTCTCTGCTTGTACAAGTGAAAGATTACAGACAGAGCAGCTGTGCCGATGGCCTTAGCTATAAAACCTGGCACATTAAACAAGCCCAGAGTCACTTTAACTAATAATTCATATAAGATAAACAGAGGGGAAAATAAAGGCCTGGCAGATCAGCTGGATTAATAAAAAGGTCAAATCAGACAGATGCAACATTAGCTGGAATGTAGGGGAGTGCGGGGCACAACCTAACACGGTGTTAAATGTAACACAAACCTTTTACATAGTCAGAATCAAGCAGGTTGTGTTTCTTCTCTTTTTCTCTCGCTGCCAGAAAACAGTTTCCCGCAAATTTGTGATTTTTTTTTAATAATATTTCGTGAATATACTGGACAAAGAGAGTTTTGATACCATGTAAGTACATTTTTATATAGGTTTTTTTTTCTTTTTTCGTTTTCTGAGTTGGGTGTGTACATCATCAAATCTAACTTTAAATTCCCTCTTTCAGTCTTGAAATTTAAAATGTAATTAAAATTTTAACATTTTAAATATGCATATGTTTTTTTGTGATTAAGGGGTATGGTTAATAGATGCAATATACAGTTTGTACAGCATAAAAATCCTTATGTCAATGTAAAGTCACCATAACCATGGAAAGTTTGGAAACCCAAAAACAGAAACCCAAAATAATTAGCATTAATTTACAGAAATTATGCATATTTATCCATAGATATGTCAAAAAACATTTATTTTTCTGTAAATTGTGAGTTCGCTACAGTCAAAACAATTAACACACCATCACGTTTTAATTATTTCACCACATTGTTTTCATATAACATATTACAGAATAAATAAAATTGTGAGCTCATTTTAGGTCAAAACAAATCATGTTTTCACAAACACACGTATATGTATACGTGTATGTGTGTACGTGTGTATATATACAGGGCTTGACATTAACTTTTTGAGGCACTTGTCCTTTGGACAAGTAAATTTATGTTTCACTTGTCCATGCACAAAAGTCACTTGTCCGGGTAAAGATTTATAATTTTATCTAGGGCTGCACGATTTGGGGAAAATGTCATATTGCGATTATTGAGGTCAATGTTGCGGTTGTGATATACGATTGCGATATAATAAACAAATGGTATCATGAGTCAACTTATTTGGTTCTAAACCAAATGCACATACAGATTAGTGATAATTCTGAAATTAGCATAAACAACTAAATGATTGATAACACCTATAATGATCAAAGCCATTGATGTCTGGATAAAAATTAACTGTCTAACAGGTAGGACATATACAGAAATTGAATAAAGTTATCAAACAGTCTGCGCTGCATAAATTATTATATAGACTACTCCTTATTAAAGCTACACAAGTTCTTTAGTCAAGAGCAGTGAGTAATTTTCTCTGTTCCCTTTGTTCTTTCATTAACTTTACTGACATAACGCTTTATTGGTAGCTGGCCCTTTAAGACCAGTCACTGTGGACAGAGACGCGGATCTCACACGCGCCTCATTCTCTCATGAGTCACAACTCTTTATGTCCATCATAAGACTGCTCTTATGTTATGAAGATACTCGACAAATGACATTTTGGCTTAATTGTGTGTGTTGTTGATGTTCGTTCAAGCGCGAAAGAGAACTTCTGGCGCGCGGTCTGTGCATGCGCATTATACTGGCGCACGTCTTTCTGTGAGTCACATTCAGGACATTCACAGGCAGCGCCAAAAATGTGTTCGTTTCAAATCGGTAAAATTAAATCTGTAAAATAGACGTAACGAGTGGCACATAACGTGAAGTAACATGGCATTTTATTTTGTTTGAAATTTAACTTGTCCGGTCGGACAACTAATTTTCTCTTCTACTTGTCTTAGAAAAAAATCCACTTGTCCCGGACAAGCGGACAAGCCTTAATGTCAGAGCCCTGTATATATATATATATATATATATATATATATATACATATATATATATATATATATATATATATATACATATATATATATATATATATATACATATACATATATATATATACACATATATATATATATATATATATATACATATATATATATATATATATATATATACACACACACACACACACACACACACACATTTTGTATTAATTTACATTTGAATGTAATTGACTAATTTTACATCAGCAGTGTCTGATTTGAAAAGTTTGAAAAGCAGTGAATTCAGGCATTCTGGGATATTTCTTTCATTATCTTTCATATAATGAAGGTTATTTGATTCAAATAAAATAGTATATATATATATATATATATATACACACACATTTCTATGGTGACATTTCAAACCAATGAGAAATAAATTACTCATCATAGCATAATCATTTTAAGACACCTCATGTTCCAATTACAACATTAATCTAAAAACAAATATTTCTGCTATTACAGTAAATTCGCCATCTCTTGCTGTGCCATTGAAAAAAGCCTGGAAAACACTGGACACACCAAAAGCATATCCTCCAAGCTCATCGCTCTGGTGGACAAACGCGGTCATAAATGGCCAAATGAGCTGACAGATATCAGAGCAACTGAGGCTGATACTGAGATTTAACCCCGATACCAGAAATTACTCCGGCTGTTTTCTTTCCAACACTGTTTTCTATGGCTGTATAAATTTTTCAAGTCTACTGACAAAAGCTTTCAGACTCCTTTCTGTTACTTGTAGCTCTCACAAAGTACATTTACAAAGATCTGCACTTACACTATATTTTATTTAGGAAAAACTTACCTGTCACTTCAAAAGTGCGCAGGTGCATGACCTTTAAAAATGCGCGCCTGTCAATGTGTGTAGACATTTGTGTACTTTAAATGTGAGTGTGCATATTTATGTGTGTGTGAGTGTGTTTGTAGTACTTGTTACTAAATCAGCCTCACTTTGCTGAGAGCAACATTAATGTTTCCTTAGCACACTGTTGGCCTCTGCGTTTTCCAGAACTGGGGTCAAAGAATGTTTCGCTATGAATAAAAAACAGAGCTTTTGGCTCAGACACTGATATGTGACCTCTTGACGCCTCATCACTCTGTTTCCCCCAGGAATGTCTACAGTGTTGCTCCATCACGACTGTGTCTTAGGAAACAAGGTGTGTAAAAGGCAGTATACCAAATGAATAGGATATCCGAATGCTAAGTTTTCATGAGACAGTAGCCGAACAATAGTGGGACAACATCTTGCTATCCAATGAGCCCACGGGAAACCAAGGAACTGTCAGACTGGCAATGTTGAGAGAAAAAAAAAAGTAGCTCCAAAGGAACCAGTTCAATTCATGAGAATTTGATTGACAGAATTGCAATTCAGAGAAAAGAAAAAAAAAGCATTAATAAACGAATGCACTAAATACACATAGACTACATAAATAAACTTAATACACATTTCTATAGGCATTTCATCCATCCATCTATCCATCCGACCATCCGTCAATCAAGTTTTCTTGACAAATTTTGCTTTTTCTAATGAACATTTAACATTTAAATTTGAATCGCAATTCTGTATCCTGTGTGCTACCTCAATTCAAGAATTGGCATTCTCAATTCGATTCCCTAAAAAGTACCATAAAGGTTGCTCCTTGTGGCTAAATTAACAACACCTGAGTAAATCACTTTCACGGTTGCTGTCATCACAAGATATAGGAACAGTGGTTGGGCCGTACAGGGCCAACAAGGCCTTCTCTGCTGGCCTAAACACTATCAGAATCACTGACTTGCACTTTAATATATTGTTTCCATGAATAAGTATTAAATTATTCCCAATAGTTTGTTCTCTTAATTTCATAGCTTTTCTCTTGGTTGCGCTGCTTCCAGTAGTGTGTGTTTTTATGTTAGAGCTTGTATCCAATCATATTTCAGCCATCATGAGTTGCCAGGGTCAAATAAATCTACCCGGAGGCCTTCAGAATCGCATGTAGCTTAAAATTAATGACAATGAAACTGTTTCTTTAACCAATCAGATAATCAGTCAGATTTAATCAGCCAATCAGATTTCGCTTTGACTGCAGTGGGGCCATCTAGCTGGATTATAACGTCTGTATTTTTTTCATTCTTTGATTGGATGCTCAGAGCGCGTACTATTACTGGAAGTATCCGCATCTGTAGCGGACTGCGTAAACTAAAATATATTACTGTAGATGTAATAGTTTTTCAACCCACAAATTAATGTTTCTTTCCCTTCTCGAACCCCCAGCAAAAAAAAAAAAAAAAATCCCTTATTCAGACTGAGCTAAACGCAGAGTGAGCGGAACTCTATTCAATCTCTCCGGGTGAAAACAGAACTGACTAATGTAAGTTATGCCACAAATGACTTTGAAGGCAAAAGTCCTGCTGATCTCATTGGTTTCATTCAAAACTCTGTGTGTGAGAGCATGGGGCAGCTGTACGCACTTCGTCATGTTTTGCGGTGACTGTGTGCTTCTGTTGAGCAGGCACTCTCAGCCAAAACCGAATTAAAATGTATGCTAGAAATATGACAAGACAGACACAACATTTTTGGAACTGAAACATAGTTAGAACCTGTACGACAGTAATTTGAAGTCTTCTTGAGGAAAGAAATAAGGATGGATTTTGTGTAAAAAATAATCTTTAGTTTTGGTGAGTATAATGCTTTTCTTCTTAATGTTTTATAATATGATTTTCTTCTTAATTTTTGTTCTAAATTTATGATTGAACTGCCGGTGCAAAATAAAAACAACAATTAGCTATAAAGAGTCTTTGCACTGAAACACTATTAAAAGTTATTAATTCAGGTAGGACAGAAGGCCATAGGTGTGAAATGCATGGCCCGGCCAATGTATAGGACAAAATCCAATGTAAACATGGCAGGTGTAGTATGTCCATTAATATATTTACATATATAATTACATGTAACCTAAGCGACAGATTTTCACTACATGTTGCACTTACCTGTATTTTTCTTATTTAAAGTGATTCCAATCATATTTCAAACAAATTCAAAACCATTGTGGTGAACAGTTCACATCTTAAGTGTCTCAGCTGATCGGGCCGATAAACGACGTCAACATTTTTCAGCCGAGAGCAATATGGCAGCCGATATATTGCGCAAGTTCTGCAAATTAAATTCAGGTCATAATACAAGAATTTGAATGGACATCAATGGTAGCTTTCAACGTATCGTAAATACTATAACGTTGATGTACTAAAATACTATACTATAAAATACAAACCTCCATTCAAGATTAAGAGTTTTCTAGTTTCATTATTTTTGCAGAGTTGTATTAGTGGACTTTACGCTCAATAACAATTTTAAAAGAGTGCCTGTCGAGGACTCCAGAGATCAGCAAATGCAATAGACCAACCCCAGAGAAGGAAAAGAGGAACATAGACCGCTTTGCCAAAAGCAGGGTGTTTCTAGTTCAGAGACGGCACTCTCCATTATTAAGCTTTGGCCATGTAATAAGGCGAGCTCTATCTGTGGTGCTGTTTGCCAAAAGGAGGGACTTGTGGTTGCTCCAAATGCGACAGCATTGACTCTGAATGCACTGGCCTACATTCATTGTGTGTTGAACTATTTAGTAAAGTGCCCTCAGGGCTCAACTGAGTGTCTGCTCTTAACTTCATTTGATATCTATTAATGATATGGGTCATTATAATTTTAGACTATAACACTTTCCAAAAATGAGAAATGACTGGTACACTTACACATTTAGATTTGTTTTTCATCTGTCTCGACAAACCACCTAAATTGGTTAATCTTTTTTTGGGTGTGATAACAGGTTCCCTGTGTGTATGTGTATGTGTGTGTTTTTTTTTTTTTTTAATCTTTTTAAGAAAGGCCTCCACATTCAACTAGATTCACTGCTGGACTGAAATAAAGGCTAATAAATAAGATAGAGGAAAAATATAAGCAAGAGATTTTGAGTTATTTTCATAGGCACAAGTCTGCAACTTACACAGAATTATAGATGAAAATGTGGATGGATGACTTTCTTTTATTTCTCCTATCCACACCGAGTATGAATATTCATAATGAATCTTTATTGCATAAAATATTTCAGTATACAGTAATATCTCACTATAATGGAGAAATTTGCTGTGAAACACATTAACTTGTAAGGACAATCTAATATTTTAAAGAGTAACAAAACACTTAACCAACTTTTTTTTAGTTAATGATCTGTTAGAATGGAGCTTCGATAAATGCTGTTCATTGATTGGAGTACATTTTTTTGACAGTTGGCAATAAAGTCTTTTAATTTTCAAATATATGGTGTAAAAACGTCTGAGTGCTGCCCTCTTCAGGTTAACGGAAAGCTCCTGCAGCAGGGGTACTCTCTGACGTAGAGAACTCTCTGACACTACTCTGTCACGACCCTTGCTGCGAGCTCACCACGCCCTTGGCAGACCCTCGGTATAAAAGCATCTGGTTCCGTCAAAACTACTCTAGCGAGTCAGGAGTTGGATTTATGAGTATTGAAAACGATCAGGGTAGCATCATGAAACCCGAACTCAAAAGATGGACTAATCATTTCTCTTTCCGGTGCTGACAGCATAGACTATATGGGACTGGCAGGAAGAACGAAAACTCGGACCCGGCCGAACTGGAGACTCGAAGAATGAACTAATCTTTATTCTTTCCGGTACTGCTGTGCTATATCGACACGGCCGCTTCCTTTCGGCGCCCATGTTAAGCTATGGTGTCGTTCACACCAGACGCGGAGCGCCGCGGCGAGGCAGCGCCCGCGCCGCGCCGTGAAAGCGCCAGTTTCGGCGTCTGAGTCTATTTTACGCGAGCCGCGAGTGATCCGCGTCAATTCCGGAAGGAAGTTACACCAAGACAAACTCGACCATCCGGTAAATGTAATCAAGATTTTCGTAAGTAGCCTACTAGATGTTTTGGAATATTTAACATGACATTTTAATTATATAATAATGAAATGAACGAAATGATTGCGATAAAAGATTCCGTTCATTTTGCTGAGACGAGACTTGAAGATCCGAGTCAGGTAACATGATCCACGAACTTCCCACCACTACAGCTGTCAATTAATCCGTCACTGCGGGTCTCATGTGCGCGCTCCCCGCTGCAGCCCCGCCCTTGGCTCGTCCCCTCTCTCTCCGCTGGGGTCTGCCCACTTTTTAGCATTTTCAAATTTTGCCAGTGGGTGGAGTCAGGCTTTGACCAGGGGTTTAGTTACACTTTAAACTTATAGGTTTGGTCCTCAAATTTGATTGGCCGCATGATACATTGTTTCAGTAGGAGTCGTTGAATTTACTTTTTGTTCAAATACACTGATTCTTGTTTGGAAATATTTTCATTGAAGAAGTAGTAGTATCTGGCAATATTGTGTTTAAAATGTTAGCTATTTTAATTTAAAATATTAACTTTACGTTTAAGAGAGTGGTAAAAAATTATAATTGAATTATGCATAAATTATTGATGTTTTATCAAATGCAACAATTTCTAAATCTATGAAGCTTTCAGAATGTTTTTAATAGGGTTTCATATTAGATTCATATATGTTCAGGTAATGTGGTGGGAGGAGGTTTGAAGGGGATTGTATTGTTTGTAATAATTGTACCTGTGGCGTGCGCGGTTTGTATGGTGAGCTGCTCTCTAGGTCGGCAAGGATGCTGGTCAGGGAGTCGATCTCAGCGTCCAGACTGGAACGTCTCTCTTCTATAGTTTTCCCAGGTCCTTTTATCTGAAACACACAGACACAATAACCTGTAATGAAATGAAGTCTTTTTGAAAAAGTGTTGCTTTAAATCAGCTAACCCACCTAATCACAGTTGAACATGCAAGCTAAAATGAAAGAAAAACAACTAAATATTATACACAAAGAAAGGCAATTTAATGCTTAAATACAGCACATCTTCCACTGTGGGCTACCATTACACAATACCTTAAGCATTTAGTAACGGTTTCGACTCTTTTATTTGATGGTCTTTGTGTTTTGTCATTACATGTTCATGAAAATTAATCGTTGCCTCAGACATTTGGCTGAAAGTGAACAACTGTAACAATAAGACATGATTGTCTGGGAGAAAGTCTTTAGGAGAAAATCTTAATGATGTAAAAAAACAAAACAAAAACAAATAACGCTTTGTTGGTGAGACAGCTCATCTCATTAAATGAACCCCCTTCTCTCGCTCGCTGTCCGCTTTATCTGTTTTCACTCTACTTGAAAGTTTCACTGTCTCCAAAACTAACAATAACAAAGTCTCAATCTCACAAAGTTGTATTCACACTTTGATAGCAGGATTCTTTTTAAGATGTTTACATTGAGGTAGCACGGCACATCCTTAAATAAATATCCCATCTTACTTAATCTAAATATTGGGTTTCACTTGATTTACTGTATGTGTCATGCAGAGTGTTCACAGCAAGTCTCCAGGTAGCAGCACAAATTATTCCACAAATCCAATTTTCATTTAGAGACGCCCCAAAAAAGCTGGACCAAATTTCCTGACCCATGTGACTGTAAACATCTTAATTATTACTTTATTATTATTATTATGTCCCCATATTTTTGGCAATAAAGTGTGTGTGTGTACACTCAAATTATTATTAAGAACACCATACTAATATTGTGTTTGACCCCTTTCGCCTTCAGAACTGCCCTAATTCTACGTGGCATTGATTCAACAAGGTGCTGAAAGCATTCTTTGGAAATGTTGGCCCATATTGATAGGATAGCATCTTGCAGTTGATGGAGATTTGTGGGGTGGACATCCAGGGCACGAAGCTCAAGTTACACCACATCCCGAAGATGCTCTATTGGGTTGAGATCTCCTGACTGTGGGGGCCATTTTAGTACAGTGAACTCACTGTCACGTTCAAGAAAACAATTTGAAATGATTCAAGCTTTGTGACATGGTACATTATCCTGCTGGAAGTAGTCATCAGAAGATGGGTACATGGTGGTCATTAAGGGATGGACATGGTCAGAAACAATGCTCAGGTAGGCCGTAGTATTTAATTGGCACTAAGGGGCCTAAAGTGTGCCAAGAAAACATCCCCCACACCATTACACCACCACCACCAGCCTGCACAGTGGTAACAAGGCATGATGGATCCATGTTCTCAGTCTGTTTACGCCAAATTCTGACTCTACCATCTGAGTGTCTCAACAGAAATCGAGACTAATCAGACCAGGCAACATTTTTCCAGTCTTCAACTGTTCAATTTTGGTGAGCTCTTGCTGATTTGCCATGCCACGCTTAAAATTGCTTAAGTCACCTTTCTTTCCCATTCTGACATTCAGTTTGGAGTTCAGGAGATTGTACTGACCAAGGCAACACCCCTAAATGCATTGAAGCAACTGCCATGTAATTGGTTGATTAAGATAATTAAATTAATGAGAAATTGAACAGGTGTTGATAATAATCCTTTAGGTAAGTGTACATACATACATACATACACTCACCTAAAGGATTATTCCTTTAGGTAAGTGGGAATAATTCCAGAAGGATAATACACCATGTCAAAAAGCTCAAATCATTTCAAATGGCACACTTTAGGCCCCTTTGTGCCAATTGGGCATCATTTAAATGCCACGGCCTACCTGAGCATTGTTTTTGACCATGTCCATCCTTTATGGCCACCATGTACCCATCCTCTGATGGCTACTTCCAGCAGGATAATGCACCATGTCACAAAGCTTGAATCATTTCAAAATTGGTTTCTTGAACATGACAATGAGTTAACGGTACTAAAATGGCCCCCAAAGTCACCAGATATCAACCCAATAGAGCATCCTTGGGATGTGGTGGAACAGGAGCTTCGTGCCCTGGATGTGCATCCCACAAATCTCCATCAACTGCAAGATGCTATCCTATCAATATGATCCAACATTTCTAAAGAATGCTTTCAGCACCTTGTTGAATCAATGCCACCTAGAATTGAAGGCGAAAGGAGGTCAAACACAGTACTAATATGGTGTTTCTAATAATCCTTTAGGTGATTGTACACGCACTATATTGCCAAAAGTATTGGGACACCCCTCCAAATCATTGAGCAGGTGTTCCAATCACTTTCGTAGCCACAGTTGGCCACAAAGTGGAAGCAATTTGGAACAACAGCAACTCATTTTAGGTCACGTAAAATCACAGAACAGGGTTCAGCGCATGCTTTCTGCTGAGTCAATAGCTACAGACCTCCAAACTTTGTGTGCGCTTTCAGATTAGTTCAAGAATAGTGCGTAGGGATCTTCATGGAATGGGTTTCCATGGCCGAGCAGCTGCATCCAAGCCTTACATCACCAAGTACAATGCAAAGCGTCAGATACAGTGGTGTAAAGCACGCTGCCACTGGATTCTAGAGCAGTGGAGACGTATTCTCTGGAGTGACGAATCATGCTTCTCTGTTTAGCAATCAGATGGATGAGTCTGGGTTTTGTGGTTTGCGGTTGTGCCAAGTGTAAAGTTTGGTGGAGGGAGGGTTATGGTGTGGGGTTGTTTTTCAGGGGTTGGGCTTAACTCTAAATGCTTCAGCATACCAAGACATTTTTGGACAATTGCATTCACCTAACTTTGTGGGAACAGTTTGGAGATGGCCCCTTCCTGTTCCAACATGACTGCGCACCAGTGCACAAAGCAAGATCCATAAAGACATGGATGAGCGCGTTTGGTGTGAAGGAACTTGATTGGCCTGCGACCAAAGCCTTCTCATCAAACATCAGTGCCTGACACAGTGCCATCACAAATGCGATTCTAGAAGAATGGTCAAAAATTCCAATAAACATACTCCTAAACTTTGTGAAAAGCCTTCCCAGAAGAGTTGTAGCTGCATACTCCATATTGAACCCTATATATATTATTTTTGAAAGTAATAATGGTTTAAAATGGTTAATGATTATGTTAATGGTAAATGGTTTGGTACAACTTTTGTGGGGGTCTCTAAATGAAAACTGTATTGCTGGAATACATAAATTCATTAGATTATGCTTTGATTAATTTATAATGCATTTAATAAATGCACTATACTTGAGCAGTGTGACACAACGGTTTAGTAAACTGGCAAATTACTCAGGCTCTGGTTTCTAATATAATATAATATAAGGCAAACTAAGGACTTCCAAGCTGTTCTAAAGCAAAAGCTGTATATATAACAATTGACTCTAAAGTCGAAGTCTTGGATGAGCAATACATCTGAAATCACTGACTTCTGTCCTTTATGTCAGAGAGGGAGCAAAGAACAAAACTATCAAAGGCATTTGAGGAATGGCAGCCATGTGACAAAAAAAGGTGTGAGGAGCAGGCTTTGACAGCATTTTCACTCCTCATCAAAGGGGGCAAAACAACCTTCTCCCCTTGTGGCTGAAGGACACTGATATCTCTTCTTGTCCTCCGTGGCTTCTTCTTTCTTTTCCATCATCTTTACATGACACTAGATAAATAATGCCCTTTATCTGAACTGACATTGTTTTGCGAGTAGTTTTGGTGAGTGAGCATTTAACACTGTGTCTGTGATATAAATTGCAGTATTGAAATGGGGAACTTTTAAATAACAATAATAATAATTTGTTCATACAGAAGGGGATCCCCCATATGTTTTTGCTGAGCGTTAGGAGAGGAGAGGGTCAGGGGAGCGCGGGCACAACCTAACGCGGGGTTAAAGGTAACACAGACTTTTTACATAGTCAGTCAGGATCAAGCAGGTTGTCTTTCCGCTCTTTTTCTCTTGCTGCCAGAGGACGGTCTCCGCAAATTTGCGGAAAGTTTTGATTATATTTCATGAAGATACTGGACAAAGAGTGTTTTGACACCGTAAAAGTCAATTTTTTCATCATATATTTTTCTCGGTTTCTGAGTTGGGTGTAGATGTTTCCAAATCTAACTTTATATCGCCTTAATCACTGTCTTGTTTGCTCAAACATAGCACCGTTTTGAAACATGTCAGCAATTCCTACTGTTAGCTAGGCTTAAAATATCTAATACACATCGGGGTTCGTTCTCAAGACAGTGTTACAACTAAGCCGCCAAGTGTACAATGATAATCAAATGAAAACGGAGCCACACAACTTTTCAGGTTTGAGTATACATTTAACTTTGTTAGACTTTCACAAACAATGTTGGAATTTAAAATGTTTCAAATTTAGTGTACTATGAATGATAACTTGTTAATTTATTAAAAATATGGCCTGTTAATGCAATAAACCCTTTCAATTTTTATTTTAAGCTCATTTGTATTATTATTACTGTTATTATTATTATTATTATTAATAATAATAATAATTTTGCAGCTGCCACACACAAATCTAATTTAATTGCAATTACAATATTTTATAATTGTATTTATTATTATTTATTGCAAAACTGTGCAGCCCTTTTCTATGTCTCTATCCATGATATTGATCCACAATAGAAGAATGATTGGATGAGGAATGGATGTATGGATATCTGTCTACAGATGCACAAAAAATATCAAACTATACAAATAAAATAGTACTGAATTATGTGTGTTACACACAAGTGTTACAACTAACCCCTCTGTCTGTTACAATTAACCCCGCATATGGGGTAAGTTGTAACATTTGCACTTCTGTCACTTTCAGTACAACTGTACGAAAATGGTAGGTCCTAGAAGAAAAACTTTAAGTGTTCATTTGTAGCAGAGACGTGTATGTTGCTTGTGTAAAAAAATATTAATCTAACCGAATTATTTTTTAATTAATTGAGCCAAAACCAAAATGCGTTAGGTTGTGCCCCGCTCTCCCCTATTGCCCAAGGCACTGAGGATTTGGATAATTTAGATATCTGTTTGGATTACCTGTCACAACTTATTACAACCCTAACATGCCTCTACTTGGAGCTGAGCAGGACCTGAAAAGCTTTCCAATCAATCAGGGGAAAGGGCAAACAAAGATTTACATTATCAATGCCAAGGTCCTGAACAAAGATGAACATAAACAGAGGGGGACTAAACATTAAAAATGAAATGCACCTGCTGTTTGCGTTGTTTAGCACTAGGTTCACTAAATAAATTATTCAAAGCAGGTAACGACACAAAGATGGCTCAATTCCTGGTTTTATGGGTTCGTTCTAAATTCTTACTGGGAATCGCACATATTTTCCTAGGACTATACAAAACCTGAATTTGCTTATAAAAGCATCTGTCCAATGTAAATGAGGAATAACTGCTGCCATAATCAATAGAAAATGTACACAAACATCCCCTCAATTAGCTTACAGTAATAGCATAAAAAATATATATGGCAGCAATTAAATGTAAATATAGTATGCTATTATAGTATGTTGCGTGAATGTGTTGTGAATAAATTTAGAACTGTTTCAGAACAGTTTAGGTAAATAAGGGAGATAAATACACAGTGAGTTCCCTATGATTATGTGATCTAAAACAATTTCTGAGGCTATTTCCATAGTGCAATTCCCTGTATTGTTTCATTATTAATTACACTGTGTGCAGCAATTTATAAAAGAATCAAGACTTTTTATTTATTTTAGGCATGTTCCTATAGCAACCAAGAATGAGTCATGGACATGCCACAAAAAGATTTGCAGAAAAAGACAAAAAAATACTGTAATAGCACATATAGCTATGGGAAAATGCACACTTACACAAGTAAGCAGCCCCTATTTTGAGAGATGTTTTAGGTGAATTATCTTAATAGCATTAGGAGGACTGGACAGTCCGTTCAATAAGGACATGGTGTTATGAAAGAAAAGGCATAACGATCTGAATGAAGCGCTTCCATCAGTTACGTAAGCAATCCTTTTGCATTCTGGTAAGCACCGTTTGAAGAGAGGAAGCTGATTTAAGTGCTGAGTTTAATGAAAAACCACAGAGACAGATAAGTGAAGTTAAATAAAGACTGCATGTGTTGCTACGTGTTCTGTTGCGGGAAACAAAATAATTTAGGCCAAGTATCATTTGATTATTCATGTTCACCACGGTACTCCGGCCTCTTCCTCTTGTTAGTTCTGCTTAGATGCAGAAATAATTCAACATCCCCTTTTTCATTCATGAAAGATGTAGAAAACTGGAATAAGGGAAAGCTGCGGGTTCGAACGGATTGCCACTCGTTTTCGGTAAATACTCGCACGCACGTGAACACAGAAGTACTGTAATCAGAATCAAGGGCTAAAGGTCTTCAGGGGAACGGCGTGCTGAATACTACAAAATGTGCTTTGCTGTGGATTCCTTTCTTGTCACAAACCATCTGCTGCCACTGATCTCCTCTCGTCTGAGATGTAAAGTCGGATAAACTGACTCCAGGATGTCATTCATTTCTACAGAGGACTCGAGATCCTCGCCTCCACAGTCTGATGTCTTTTCTGTACTAGCCTAATTATCCACCAATAACACCGTCTGCCGTACGCTGACTCCATAGAGCTAGATCAACAAACGCGCTGATTCCCTCTGGACAGGCTTCCTCCCTTGCAGAGCACCATTCGTGGGAAAGCGATCCAGTGGAGGCTTTTATTAGAGCAGAGAACATGCCTGTAGTCACATTTTGAGGAGCAGAAAAAGTGGCCTTATTTAAAAGAAGCCGAACCACTGATGAAGACTTTACAAGCGTCTCACACACACAAAAACAGCTGCGTCTCGGCGTCGCCCAACAGTGACTGCAAGCCTGGTCAAATTGCAACTACATAAACGGACACATTATCAACAGGCCGGAGCGAAAACACTATTGTCTGAACTATTGTAGCACTAGGCCATAAAACTAAATGTGAATAGTTTTTCGTACACATATTTATCAGTCCATGGAATCCCTGGGAGTCAAAAAGAATACAGGAATACAGAAAGTTTGTGTTACATAATTAAAAATTCAATGAGTAATATTGAGGAATATCAGGCAGAAACAGTTTTGAGGCTGTGGTTTAATGGCTGGACAATTAGTGTTTGGTTCTAACGGGTGACTGACTCCCTGAAGGGGGAAATGACTGAGGCGAACCAATAGGTGTCAGCCTTCTCTGTGCCCTCGCTCATTTCTAAAGGGGTGCCAAATGAACTAAAGAGAAATATAAACAACTAGGGCACACGCCTGGTATACAGCCACAAAAAGAGATGCAGACTTGGCTTGCCTTTTGTCTGTTTGTCGTAAACACACATGAAAGCGATCTGAAGGTTGCTGTGCGTATTAAAGTAAGGTTCATGTACCTTTAGGTCATTTTAATTTCTGCAATTGAGAAATGAATAACTAGAATTAAGCCAGAGTTTGGCTTAAAAAAATAATTTGCATGGAAAAATGAATGGACATGAAAGAAAGTATATATATTTTTTTAATTAATGTCAGTGGAGGAGAGGCTTTATTATGCTGAATAAACTGCTTTTGTGGGGAAAAGTATATCATTTAATGAATCGACAGCCAATCTTTAACTTTTTTTTTTGATTGATTGATTGATTGATCTACATAATTTACAGCTGTTTTGAACGTCCCTGATCCCAATTCACACCTAAACACTATTCTATGCCATTTTGTAGTGATATAAAACATTATTTCACTGTAAATAATTATGTCTATAAAGTGAGCAAGATCATATTTTTTGAATGTCTTTACAGTTCCAGAACATAAATCTTGCATTGATTCTTCCACCTATTCTTTATAGTGACAAGTTGATTTAAACTATACTTTTGGGCACTTCAAGGTTAAACTGCACCTTATCTCTGCATTTGGAAGTGTGTTTTATGATTAAGAAGTTGCTCTCTGTAGTCCTTTAGAGAAACACACGGCAGCACAGATTCTCTATTTTGGATTCAGAGCGGCAAAATTCACCAAAGGCGACAGCTTTTGGGTATTATTTGTAAATACATTAATCATGGAAGTTAATTATCAAATATAAAGAAGTTATTTTGAATTGTGGAAGTTACATTTAAACTCTTTGTGCCTCAAAACTCTAAAAGGGCAAGTGCCTCCTCAGTTTGAATGGACATAATGCCTCATTAAGTATATCCCAACTATTCATTTACACTTTACTAGGGGTGTAACGATACACAAAACTGACGGTTCGGTTTTCCACGGTTTTGACGTCTCGGTTCGGTTCGGTTTTGAAAGCTAAAATGGCTTTTTTTCTTTCTTTTTTTACCAGTGGTTTAATGAAAAAAATGGTCTTTGTCTTTAAATTAATTCAATTAAAATTAAACATTTCACAAGGATTGGAATCATAATTTATCAATATGCAACAAGAATATTTTCATACTCAAAGCGAATTCAGACCTTTATTTTAAAATGGCAGAGAACATGAAAAATCATGAAAAAATTGTAGATACCTCAGTTTGTTTTTATGCCAAAAGTTCTAAAGATAGCATCCATACAATTATTTTGGAAAAAAAGGACTGAAAAGTTTGAAATATCAATAAAAAAATAATGGAGGCGCCCTTATATGGGCAGTAATGGAGTCTGATTGTGCCCTAGTGAAAAAGTTTGGTACTGCGCTCAAACAAAATCTTACTGAAAGCTCATTTTTTGAGATATCAACCTAAAATTTGAAACACAACTTGTTCAGATTTTTGGCTTTGATTTTTCTGCAGTTTTAGAGTAGCCCAGGTTTTGAAAATATATATTTTATGTAAAATATAAGTAATTAATATTTTTACATTGTACATTTCCATAAACTCAAACTTCTATAACTTTTTTTCTGTTTAACTTTCTTAATTTATTTCACTTCTACAAAAATCTGCCAAATGTCTTCTTTAAAACAATACCAATCATATGTCTATATTCCAAAGCATTCTTGAATTACAAACATTTAAGTTTGAAATGTGCATTTTCATGTCTATTCAAAAAAGGGGGGGTGACAGTTAAGAGGTTAAGCAAAATATAATATACATAGTGCATTTATTTAGTGCAAGAGTTAATTTATAGGAAGTTGTGGACACTGAATCACTTGCCTGTTGAGGTAAATATAATGCTAGTGATGCTGTTTTATTGGCGTCTTTCCGCGGCTGAAACACTGATTGAGCGATTACAAGAGTTATGATGCCTTTCAGTAAGTATACTGTATCTTTCAACATACCTTCAGGTGTCTTTTCTGTAACTGAGGAAGAGATGATCGCGTTTACTCGCGCGCCTCGCTGCCGCTTGAAATGAGGAGCCTATAGTTATAGTAAGCCCACAGCGATCTGTCACGCCACATCAAAGAGCGCCAAAATGTTTCATTTTCGTGATCAAATAGACAGAATTGGAAAGATTACACCTTGCTTGTTATCGAAAGTAACAAAACACAGAGCTTGTTATTTGGTGTTAATGGTGGTTAGGCAACAAAACTGAATTCATTGTGTACTGTATACATAAGACATGAGGTCCATTGAGTTGGGCTGGGCGGGGCCGGGGTAGCAGGGGGCGGGGCGTGTTCGGTACGCAATTACAGTATCGCGATTCGAATCGTGAGTTTAGTATTGCGGTTTTTCGGTTCGGTTCGAAAACGTTACACCCTAACAGTTTACAGAAATTCAGTCATATTACAGTTGCAGGTTGCACAAGACCTATTGCTTATACAGCCGTTACTTATTGATGATTTCAATTTCACCTTTAACACTCTGACTTTTTGGGACTTTAGCTTATTCATTTTTGGGACTTTAGCTGACTCTATAACTCCAACTCTGAAGAAACTCTCCAACGCATTCTCTTCCTTTATTGTCATATAGAACGCTACAGTATATGACAAAATAGCGCTATACTACGCACATTGCATCCGTTATCGTTAATATAACACGCGCTGTGATGGTTAGGTTTAGGTGTGGGGTAGGGTAGGGTAGTCTCATATTACGCTAAAGGATTTATTGGATTTATTACGCCTTGGGTTCACGTGTTTGTAGTAACGATAAAGGGTGCCATGTGCGTAGTATAGCGCTGTTTTGTCATATAGCGTTCTATATGACGATAAAGGATGAGAACGGGGTCAACTCTCTGCTCCTCACAACGGTGCGTTTCAGGTGCTGAAGTAATCAATTCACCCAAGTAGAAATGCTTCGCCTTCTGAGTTTCCAATATTTATACGGTTAAAAGATGGCTGTGTCTCATATGACCTTGTTATTTGTACACTCTGTGACTATACAAATCACAACATGTAAACAGGAAAATGTTTGCATTATTTTGTCCCTTAATTAGGATTAGTAGGCTAGCTGTAGCCATTTACATCCAGTCTTTGTGCTAAGCTAGGCTCAGCGGTGGGTGCTTCAGGGCACTCACAGAGATGAAAAAGGTATGTATGAACTTACACTACCGGTCAAAAGTTTTAGATCGGTAAGATTTTAATGTTTTTAAAAAAGGAGTCTCCTCTGCTCCCCAAGGCTGCATTTATATGATAAAAAAACATTAATAAACCATGAATTTTCATCATCATTACTCCAGTCTTCTTTGTCACATGATCCTTCACAAATCATTCTAATATGATGATTTTCTGCTCAAGAAACATGTATGATTACTATCAATGTTGAAAACAGTTTTTTTACATTTTTATTTCAGGATTCTTTGATGAATAGAAAGTTCAAAAGAACAGCATTAATCTGAAATGGAAAGCTTTTGTTACATTAAACACTACCCTTTAAACAGTTTGGGGTCAGTAAGAATTTTTATTTTATTTTTGGGAAAAAAATAAGAAATCAATACTTCTATTCATCAAGGATGAGTTACATTAATCAAAAGTTACAGTAAAGACATTTATAATGTTAGAAAATATTCTATTTTAAATAAATGCTGTCCTTTGAACTTTCTATTCATCAAAGAATTTTGGAAAAAAATGTGCACAACTGTTTTCAACATTGAAATGTAATAATAATGTTTTTGGAGCATAAAATCATCATATTAAAGTGATTTGTGAAGGATCATGTGACACTGAAGACTGGAGTAATGATGATGAAAATTCAGCTTTTTCAGAGGAATAAATGACATTTTAATATATATTAAAATAGAAAACAGTCATTTTAAATTGTCATAATATTTCACAATATTACTAGGGTTTATTTTATTTATTTATTTATTATTTTATTTATTATTTTATTTTATAAAATAAATGCAGCCTTGGTGAGCAGAAAAATACTTCTTATTAATCATTAAACGATAAAACATAAAACTTTTGACCGGTAGTGTATCTAACTCTGGGGGATATGGTGAATAAGCTAAAGTCCCAAAAAGTCAGAGTGTTCCTCTAATATATTGTTAAAAAAAGGAATATAAAGCAATGTTTCTCCGTCATTTACGGGGATGTGCTAAATATCAGTGGTGATGAGACACTGTATAAGCTGCTAATCCAAAGTTGAAAATTATTTACCAACTGTACCATTTGTTCATGTATGGACACATTTCATATGGCCAATTCGGACTGACTTTTCACTGGCAGAGTGATAAAAATGGGGGATGATACACAGGCTTATATGCAGTGTATTTGCTCTATAAGAGATGTAAACTTGCAAGAAATATATGTAACAGCCAAAATTTTAAAAGAAATATTGAGACTAGTTTGCATAGTGGTAGCCTAGTACATTAACCTACGTTTCAGGGCCCTCACAATCTCGAATCAAATATTATCAGTAAACTAAATGTTTTTACCCATGAACGAAAACATTTAAAAAGTAGCTTAATTCTCATTATTTTTTGTTTCTTAAACAAATCAACAGTTTGTCATTTCTAAAATAAAATGACCACAAGAGAACACAGACCAAGCAAGTGTCCTGAATTTATATTAGGGTTCTGAAATGGAAGATTTCAAAATCTGATTTAAAACTGGAAAGTGCTTAGATTCTGACAACAGCAAACAAACTAATTTTACAGGAGAGACAAAACAAAAATTTTTGACCACACTTCAATCACCTGTATTATGTATGTGTATGGCATGTGTACATTAAAATTGTATGGAATATTAAAGGGGAAATGAAGCAGTGAATCAAGTTTACGTGATTTACAAGATGGATTTCCAATATAATCAACAATTATATAAGAAACATTATAAATGTAAACATTTAGAAGAAAAAAAGAAAAAACTTTATATCTTTCGCCGCCAGGGCGCCGCCATTGTGCAGGTGACGTCACGGGGTTGGTTGGCTCAAGTTTAACAGGCTGTGGGCATTGAAAATCGCGACATCAAACTGTGTTTACACAAGTGTTTTGACCGCGAACGATTAATGTTAGGTACAGTTATTAGACAAAAAGACGACGTCTAATGTTATATATTGACAAACTGCACATAGAAACATTGTTCGCGATGTCTGCCGTCATATTCCCGTCTCGTCAACAACATGTAAGTTACGTTGCTCTGTAGAACAGCCGGTGGTGGTTTGGGGCGAAGAGCGGATTTGCAACGCTACCAGGTGTCAGTGTGGCTGTTGTATTGCGATGCCCGTCGTGTCAGAGTCCATCTGCTGTCAAGAGGTTGATCTTGAGCATGTATTGCGTGGTCAGTTCTGCATCACCGGCGCGCACGTTTATGCTGCGCCCGGAGTTAGACGTGTGAAAGCGGCGATGCCTTTCCCTGAAGGATGTCACAGCGGAGACACTTTTTCCTAGTAAGTTATATGTAACTTAGGCTGTACTAGCACTACCAGTGCGATAATATGGTGATATGTTGACAAACTGCACATAGAAACATTGTTTGCGATGTCTGCCGTCATATTCCCGTCTCGTCAACAACATGTAAGTTACCATGTATTTGTTAAAGGGATGAAACGTCCATATTATCGCACTGGTAGCCTAGTGCTAGTACAGCCTACATACTAGGAAAAAGTTTCTCCGCTGTGACATCCTTCAGGGAAAGCATCGCCGCTTCCACACGTCTAATTCCCGGCACAGCATAGTAACTTAAACGTGCGCGCCGGTGATGCAGAACTGACCACGCAATACATGCTCAAGATCAACCTCTTGACAGCAGATGGACTCTGACACGCACGGGCATCGCAATACAACAGCCACACTGACACCTGGTAGCGTTGCAAACCCGCTCTTCGCCCCAAACCATCACCGGCTTTTCTACATAGCAACGTGACTTACATGTTGTTGACGAGACGGGAATATGACGGCAGACATCGCGAACAATGTTTCTATGTGCAGTTTGTCAATATATAACATTAGACGTCGTCTTTTTGTCTAATAACTGTACCTAACATTAATCGTTCGCGGTCAAAACACTTGTGTAAACACAGTTTGATGTCGCGATTTTCAATGCCCAGAGCCTGGCCTGTTAAACTTGAGCCAACCAACCCTGTGACGTCACCTGCACAATGGCGGCGCCCTGGCGGCGAAAGATATAAAGTTTTTTCTTTTTTCTTCTAAATGTTTACATTTGTAATGTTTCTTATATAATTGTTGATTATATTGGAAATCCATCTTGCAAATCATGTAAACTTGATTCACTGCTTCATTTCCCTTTAACACAATGAACATTTTCTCAATCATTTTCAAATTTAAAAAATAAGTAAAATACGTCAGATACGCCTTTTTGTTGCTTTATTCAATACAGTTTGATCTCAGATAGGTATTTTGGCACCACTGGATAGAGCTCATCTAGATCTTTATTTTGATATAAGAACTCATATTCTGACCAAAATGCCACTTACGCCCCTATGGCTGGAGCCCTCGAAATAAAATAATAAAAAAATAATAATTATTAAAAAATAAATAAATAAAAATGTCAGGTCAAGTCAACCAATTAATGTTGGTGATCAGGTCACTTATTAATAGGGCTGCAACAAACGATTATTTTGATAATCGATTAATCTGAACGAAATCGACTAATCAGCGATTATTTTGCCAGCTAATCATTAAGTTTGGAATGATTATTCAGCTTTTTCAATTAGTTAAAACATTGAGTTATACATATTCTTACTATAATATAAAAAAAGAAAAATCAGTTCAGCTTTTGAAATAGTGGTTTTAATGAACTTTGAGCCAACTAAACAGGTCATTCTCTTTAAGTTTTCAGATTTCGGTCCAATTCAAATCACATACAAATGCTCTCTAGGCATTGTTTAATAAGCCCACTGCTTTTGATAGAACTGAAACAGAAAAAGGGTCATTTACTTCAGAACACAAAAATGGTCAAATGTTAATCTGCATTATAGATGTAAATTGACACTAGTTTTTTGTTGTTGTTGTTGTTTTTACATTTGTCAGAATTGAGCTGATAGAGACGTTCTCATTCACCTTTTAATTTACAGAATGAAAAAGAAGAAAGTAACTGCCATGATATTATTTCCCTTTTCTGTAAGTCTTCATGATTATGGAACAAAATACAAGCAAGTAAGACGATAATACCAAATAGTGTTACAATAATAAGAACAGTACTGACTCCTAAGCTCAATCAAGCTTTATTCTATGCTAAATAAATCATCACATTACTGTAACTATATTATTATTGATGATATTATTACTATTAGTAGTATTGCATGATCTAATAAAGAGATACGTTACCACTAGTTTAGTTAGCTCCAGCTGGAGAACACTCGATACTCACAGGCTCGATCTTTTGCCGGGATGTTTCCTCTTTAAGTGCTCCAACATGCATGTTGTGCTCCCATTAAAAGCAAGTTCTGCCTTGCATGTATTGCACATGACGGCACTGTTGGTTTTAAGTTTTGTGAAACTTTTCCTAACCTTGCTAGTTCGGATTCGTTTGCTCTCTCCGTCATATTTCGCGCTGTTTTTTCTTTTACCGCACTTCTTGGATTTGTAAAGGGCTGCATTACACTCTAGCGCCACAGCGCCGTAGCGGTCAACTCGCGATATTGCACGCCCATACATTCAGGTCACGTGAGATCGAACGACTACTCGACAACAAAGATATTTGATATTCTTTGCTTCCACTGAAGCACATGATTTGGAACACTCACAAACTGATGTTTGTTTTCACAAGTCTGTGCAGTTCATGCCAGCTTGGGTGCATGATATCATTAAAGAAAAAGGGGGACATTCCAAATAGGGAATATTAACATCAAGTAATAAATCCTGTTCATAAGAATTTCACATTTTCATTCATGCTGATATCATTTTTAAATAAAAACAGTTTGTCTTTGGACTCTAGAGGTCATTTGCCAATTTGGGTGTACTGTATATTGTGATGACCGGATTAGCAAATCTCACCTGAAAACCGAAGGAGGTCTCATCCATGGCCGGAGGAGGTGGGAAGCTGGAAGGGGACAGGGAGCCCACTGATGTCAATGGCAGATGGAGGAGGAGGAGGATAGTCCCCTGTTAAATAAAATATATAAAAAATGAGAGACAGCAAGAAAACATACAATCAATCAAACATGTTTAAAGGCAAGACACCATAAGTACTATGATAAACTCTCTTCCTCAGGGATGAATCAATCCACAAAAGGTCGGAGTGGGTGGAAAACTTTTGTAAAATCTGATAGATCAAGCTGACATAAATCGAACACACCTAAATGTCACAAGAGGCCAGATGAAAGCTTTAAGGAATATAATACTTTCACATAACATGATGATTAACTACATTTTGCTTATATCTACAGCCTTCTTACAAAATTCCGGCCCGTGTAAGTACTTAAATGTGTTAGAGTGTGTAGAAATTGAAAGGAAGGGAGGCTTACACACACTTACCATATTGTCACTGATAGATTAATACATTTAACAGCAACTATTTGGTTAACTAAGATGGTCTAAGCCGTAAGTAGGTGTTTGTACAGATTGAAGATGTAAGTACTGTGCTCAAAACAAGTTAGATGGGACATTTGTTTAGCCAAGTGTCTGGCAATAAGCCAATCGCAGAGTTGTAAAGTCCACAGCTAATCCAGGGATTGGGTTCCACTGCATGTTTCAGGCAGGATCAAAATCTGCTTGCCAAATTATATTCTGATTTGGCTGCGCTCGGCGTCCAATTTAGGACTGAATCATTTGATCGTCTAAGTACCAATCCACAAGTGAGCTTTCCAAATTACAGCATTTTAGAGGCATTAGGAATACACTGCTTTATCACGAGTCTTTGGATGTGTGTTTATTCTAGTTTATTTTCATATTATTGTTGTCATTTGTTTCTGTCGTTTGGATCTAATTGATGTCAGAAATTTTGTTTATCCAAGTCTACTTGCCAAATTAATTACCTACAGTCTTGAAAAGACTAAAATCCTGAAATATGAATGCAGAGCAGAATGCCTAACTCTTGTACAACATAAAATTGCTGTGAACATGGCATCAAAAATTCCCCAAAGGCACAAGAGGACATTACGTGAACTGTAATAACCTTGTGACCTCTGTGAAAACTCAATCACTGCTATAAGCGTCCTACTTTCCCCTTTCTCCTCCTCCGGTGATCTCTATTTGTAAGCTTTTATCTGCCTTAGCTAACATCTTAAAGTCACTTGTAAGTTGCAAGTTGACATGAAATTATTATCTCAAGTTCCTTAATACCTTATGTCTCTCGTCATCCAATGATTTTTTGAATTTCTCAATTCAGGGCAACACGAGAGATGTAAATGTTTCAAAGATGGCATGATTTATTGAGGAGCTCTGGAAGACCTGGGCAAAGAGAGACCAAGAGAGGGAGGTATGGGACAATACCTTGAACTACAGAGCAAACTGAAAGAGGAAGTTAGTCTTTAACAAAATGTGGCAAAGAACAGACATAGACCATATTACCAGCCTGATCTTATGAGAAAATGCAACTATTTTGAATAAATAGTAAGAATAAATCATAAATCTGTAGTACAACTTCAGTCATGCGAAAACAAGATTTTTAGAGAAAAAAAAGTACCTAAGTAAATAACAACCAGTTAGACTGACTTTTTTAATGTCAAAAGTCTATAACCTCTCTAACGACAGTCATTTTTCACTCGAAACAAACATGATGAGATAGTCCTAACACTATTAATAATAGCTTTGTTTTTTCCAAAATCAAGTGAGCTGCCTTCATAGGAGATGCAGCCTTCCAAATGTGAAGGTTGATATAAAAGCTAAATTATTTATTTGTTTTGGCCACATTATAAAGGCAAAATTACATATCTCTTTCACAGAGAAGTCAAATGAAAAGAAAAATGGCGGTTAAAGAAATGCTTACTATACTGTTTGAAATTTTTAGTAAGGTTATAGTAAGTCAGAAAGGTTTTTATAGTAATTAATATTTTGTAGCAATTTGTTCTCATTGGAGTGCGATATTCGTTCGTAGCACAGAGTTGATGCCTAAGGCCACGTCCCACAAAGTTGGTGTGTTCCTATCCAATATTTTTTTCCTTGTCTAAAATCCGTAAACACGGCGTTCGTCTCAAGAAATATCTGCGTACACACGAAACCAGTGAAACCGACTGAAAACGGTGTAGTATATATGCCACACCAGTATGGGGCGCTGTAATTCTGCCACAGAGATACACTATACACGGAGAAGAAGACTTTAGCATGCGCATAACCTTGCGCGCTGTATACGAACCAAGAAGAAGACGAAGATGGCATGTGACGCAGCCGACACGTGATGACATCATCGTTTCACAAAATATACACGGACTGGCTGTACACACGAAACCGCAAGGGTGTCATTTTCAGATTTATCCACTTTGGGACCCGGTTTAAAAAAATAGCGGTTTCACTCTTCCACAAACGCCGGATCCGTGTGGACGAAACGCCAATATGATAAAAAAAATTATACGTATACAGCGAAACGCGTCTTCGTGTGGACGGGCCCTAAGTAGTGTTCTTACCAGGTAGTCACACATGAGGTTCCATTCAGGTTAGTAAGGCAATTGTCTATTTTTACAGATACGGCAAGGCAGCTCATGTATTGGAACAAAGTTAACACTTGTCGTTTCCCTCTCACAAATGAGAACAGGCAATCAGTAAAACTTGCAGTGCCTAGCATGAGTCATATAAGGCCAACTTCATGAGCAAAACAGGTAACACCATATAATGGGAAAAAATCGCTCACAGCTATACACAGTGTTATGAAAAACAAATACGGACATTTTCGGACAGTGTGGTCAGCGAGTTTGGGGACATGTTATCCGGTTGCTGGTTCAGCTATGGAGAAACCAGGGGGCCCCTGTGCCATGAATGAGAGAGGCTCCATTTATGCCGCCCAGGAAGCAAAGGCAGTGCTTACTCGCTAATGAGACAAGCAGCAGGAACACCTAGTTATTACCACACATTTCCACTCAACTCTTTATTGAGCAATTACACTAAAGTACCGGCTTTGTGAGAGCCGAATTCTAATCAGTAATTAAAGTTATTTGAAGGGACCATGAGAGGTATAATTGGTAATCAGGAACATGAATGTTGTTAAGGGTTGAGTTTTAAAAGGAAAAGAGAAAAACAGGCTTTAGATGAAGCCAGTGAGGCATAAGAGCGGAGATGAAATACACTTCCAGTAACGGGACGATTATGTGTGCATTTTTGAGAAGTGACCCGTAAAAAAGCGGTTTTATTCCAATCCAATCATGTGCTTATGCAGCTGTATTATGTGTTTGTGTACACAGTAAGCTCACTTTATAACACGGCCAGCAACATAATTGTATTCTCCGCACTGAAAAGAGTGGTGATTGACAAAGAAGTCAAGATATTATTCAGTCCGACCTTAAACTGCACATACTGTATGATGATTTCATCAATGCTAACTTTAAGAGTCCCCCAGCTCTTTGAGACTGGCAAAGCAGTTCTAATTACTTTTAGACAGATGAGACAAGTCCTAAATCTATGTACTGTAGTATCAAAGTGTATCAATTAAACTGCAAAATATACATATTCAATATTCTACATTGTAAATCACATGTCCAAATTACATGATAGGCGATCTAATTGCTTACCGTAATTATTGTACCAAGAATTACAGTATGAAATTACATATGGGGGCCATTTTAGTACAGTGAACTCACTGTCATGTTCAAGAAACCAATTTGAAGCTTTGTGACATGGTGCATTATCCTGCTGGAAGTAGCCATCAGAGGATGGGTACATGGTGGCCATAAAGGGATGAACATGGTCAGAAACAATGCTCAGGTAGGCTGTGGCATTCAAACGATGCCCAATTGGTACTAAGGGGCCTAAAGTGTGCCAGGAAAACATCCCCCACACCATTACACCACCACCACCAGCCTGCACAGTGGTAACAAGACATGATGGATCCATGTTTGTCACTCTGTTTACGCCAAATTGACTCACCATCTGAATGTCTCAACAGAAATCAAGACTCATCAGACCAGGCAACATTCTTCCAGTCTTCAACTGTCCAATTTTGTTGAGCACTTGCAAATTGTAGCCTCTTTTTCCTATATGTAGTGGATATGAGTGATGCCCAGTGGGGTCTTCTGCTGTTGTAGCCTATTCGCTTCAAGGTTGTGAGTGTTGTGGCTTCACAAATGCTTTGCTGCCCTCGGTTGTAAGGAGTGGTTATTTCAGTCAAAGTTTCTCTTCTATCAGCTTGAATCAGTCGGCCCATTCTCCTCTGACCTCTAGCATCAACAAGGCATTTACGCCCACTGGACTGCTGCATTCTGGATGTTTTTTCCCTTTTTTACACCATTCTTTGTAAACCCTAGAAATGGTTGTGCGTGAAAATCCCACAAACTGACCAGATTGTGGAATACTCGGCCCGTCTTCGCACCAACAACCATCCCACGCCCAAAATTGCTTAAATAAACTTTCCTTCCCATTCTAACATTCAGATTAGAGTTCAGGAGATTGTCTTGACCCCTAAATGCATTGAAGCAACTGCCATGTAATTGGTTGATTAGATAATTGCATTAATGAGTAATTGAACAGGTGCTCCTAATAATCCTTCAGCGATGTATATATACACTATATAAAACGGTGTGTAAATAATATCCATAATTAATACTGTAATTTTTGGTACAATAATTACAATAATTCAATAATTACAGTAAGCAATTATTTAGTTGTCTACTATGAAATTGTCACATATGAGAGTAATTATATATTAAATATAATATAAATATAAAATAATATATATAATAATATATATAATATATAATAATATATATAATATATATATATATATATATATATATATATATATATATATATATATATATATATATATATATATATATATATATATATAACAATTTACAAATGTAACATTTTTAAATGCATTTATTTAAACATATATTAATATATAAATTATTCATATTAATATTATGAAGACAACATGTTTACAAATGGCGCAGTACCGTTGCACTGTACTGCCAATGAGCAAGATAAAAAAGTGACAGCGGTAAGGAAAAATTTTATAGAAAGAGAAATTTGATAGCCTTAAAATTTAGAATCGTAAGAAAGAAACAACAACTTACTAATCTTTCTAAAACTTGTACTAAACTTACAACAGAACAGTATAAGCCCTTTTCAGCGCCTTTAGGGTCCCCAGACACCAATTTGAAAACCCTTCAAAGGGGAACAATGACACTTCTAGTTTTTTTTTTTTATTTGATCAAATCTACTTGGCCTGAAAAGTTTGGTCTAATGTTGTAATATAATAACTATAATCCATACAGTATACAGTAATAATGACTATACTCTTGTCATTAAATGCACATGTTACAGTGTTTGAGACTGTGGACAAGATCAATTTCAATTTTGCAATATACATATCTCTGTTGAACTCGGCTCAACCTCTGTCCATCCGGCAGTGGAACTCCGTGGAATGTTACTTTTGTAATCCGTGCCTTTTTATAATGTACATATTTAGATTCACTGACATTTTTGTCTGCGCTGCAAATTCACCAATGAATTTGATTTACAGCAGAAGTTTTAGCAGAAGCATCTTTGCACCGGCATTTAAACACACCGCAGTAAACAAAATGAATGGCTGGGTGCATTTGGCAGCGAGGTTGTATCACTGGCATGAAACTCATCTGGGAAGTGTCAAAAATCTCTGTCCAATCCCAAAATACATACAAAAATCAAACCACAAACAAAATGAACAAAAATGTGCTGGTAGATGAAGCACAAAATTATAGTAGTATTTAAAAGAAACTAAAATAACTAAAATAACTAAATAAATAAATAACATGAAAAAAACCTAAAATAATTAAAGAAATAAAAAGACAAATCTATCCTTCACAAGCCTAGAAGAATAAAGTGGTATAATTACAAATGTGACATTTCAAATGGTTTATCTTTGTGGAGAAGGTCTCAAAATGTGCTACGGCAGAGAGACGTCCTAAATGCATTATTGTATCTGTAATTATCCGTCCGTATTCTCTCTAGCATCCGCAGCACTTATGAGGTTTAGTCCTGCTCTTAATTAGCTATAATATTCAACCGACTGATTTATGGCTTCATTTGGCTGAAAACGCCACTCTGGCTTTGAGGTTTTTTGGAGATGTCCTTCTTGGAAGCACAGAGACAATGCTGGTTTGTGGAGATCTGAGAGGAATTCAAGAGGGACAGGAAATAGAGTTTTAAAATTTAGAGACATAAAAGCAGGATTAAACTATTGTGCTGGAGCAAAATGGAACAACTTAAAATGGAGAGGTGATGCCCTTGAATCCATGATCCCAGCAGTGCGATCTTCAATAAAGCAGCACCGTGATGAACAATTTCTGCACTACAAACACTGAAAAGTGAGAGCTTTGAAAAATGACATCTTAAATAAAAACTAGCAGGAATTTAAATGAAAAATCATTTTGATTCGAGGCAAATGGAAACTTATAGTGTAGCCATGTATATTTAATTCACATGCAGGGATGCATCTTGTAAATCTGCAGGTGGACATGTTCCAAAAAGGATGTTTGAGTCCAGCTTCTTTACAAAGTGCAAAATACAAAATGGAGGTTTTTAGTGAATATATAGAGACTGAAATGAAAAGTGAAACATCAGTCTGAAAATGATGAAGGTAGAAGAGAGCATGCACAGTCCATTGGTAGAAAATAAAAAAGGAATGTAAGCTGGATGACACTGATGGGTTTGTACTTTTACCAAGTGGAGGAAATTAGATATGTACTGTAAGTCAAGGCAGACAGGTCACATGGTAGTTAAAGAGGGGCTAAAAGATCATGTGAGAACAACACAAGGACACAAAACCCAAATGGGTGCCAAAATATACTGGGTACATGGTCTCTAATTTGCTCAGAATTTGCATTGGGACTTGCAAAACAAGACATATGTTGACTGTGGGGTACATATGCTAGTGATACTGTACTAATATGTTCTTAGTTTTCAGACTTTGGATGTTGATTTCAAAACCACTGGCATATATCTACATAGCAAAATGCTGTGCAAAGGCAAAACGAAGCAATTTTTGAGTTATTTTTGAGCACAAAAAAAAATTTGACTGAAAGAAATGCATATATATATATTTATTTATATTTATATATATATATATATTTATATATATATATTTATATATATATATATATATATATATATATATTTATATATATATATATATATATATATATATATATATATATATATATATATATATATATATATATATATATATATATATATATATATATATATATATATATATATATATATATATATATATATATATATATATATATATATATATATATATACCTATAATCCTATACCTATAATCCTATACACATATATACATACATATATATATATATATATACACTCACTGGCCATTTTATTAGGTACCCCATGCTAGTAATGGGTTGGACCCCTTTTGCCTTCAGAACTGCCTCAATTCTTCGTGGCATAGATTCAACAAGGTGCTGGAAGCATTCCTCAGGGAGTTTGGTCCATATTGACATTATGGCATCACACAGTTGCCGCAGATTTGTCGGCTGCACATCCATGATGCGATCTCCCGTTCCACCACATCCCAAAGATGCTCTATTGGATTGAGATCTGGTGACTGTGGAGGCCTTTTGAGTACAGCGAACTCATTGTCATGTTCAAGAAACCAGTCTGAGATGATTCCAGCTTTATGACATGGCGCATTATCCTGCTGAAAGTAGCCATCAGAAGTTGGGTACATTGTGGTCATAAAGGGATGGACATGGTCAGCAACAATACTCAGGTAGGCTGTGGCGTTGCGACGATGCTCAATTGGTACCAAGGGGCCCAAAGAGTGCCAAGAAAATATTGCCCACACCATGACACCACCACCACCAGCCTGAACCGTTGATACAAGGCAGGATGGATCCATGCTTTCATGTTGTAGACGCCAAATTCTGACCCTACCATCCGAATGTCGCAGCAGAAATCGAGACTCATCAGACCAGGCAACGTTTTTCCAATCTTCTATTGTCCAATTTCGATGAGTTTGTGCAAATTGTAGCCTCAGTTTCCTGTTCTTAGCTGAAAGGAGTGGCACCCGGTGTGGTCTTCTGCTGCTGTAGCCCATCTGTCTCAAAGTTCGACGTACTGTGCGTTCAGAGATGCTCTTCTGCCCACCTTGGTTGTAACGGGTGGTTATTTGAGTCACTGTTGCCCTTCTATCAGCTCGAACCAGTCTGGCCATTCTCCTCTGACCTCTGGTATCAACAAGGCATTTCCGCCCACATAACTGCCGCTCACTGGATGTTTTTTTCTTCGGACCATTCTCTGTAAACCCTAGAGATGGTTGTGCGTGAAAATCCCAGTAGATTAGCAGTTTCTGAAATACTCAGACCAGCCCTTCTGGCACCAACAATCATGCCACGTTCAAAGTCACTCAAATCACCTTTCTTCCCCATACTGATGCTCGGTTTGAACTGCAGGAGATTGTCTTGACCATGTCTACATGCCTAAATGCACTGAGTTGCCGCCATGTGATTGGCAGCTTAGAAATTAAGTGTTAACGAGCAGTTGGACAGGTGTACCTAATAAAGTGGCCGGTGAGTGTATATATATATATACATATATATATATATACACATATATATATATATATATACACATACGTATATATATATATACACATACGTAACGTTAGCCTACTATTTGGCCGACTCGCAAGCCCGAACAAGTGTGTGCGGTGCGCCTGTTGTTTTGTTTCCGGTCTAGCTAGATCCGCTTGCACTTTGGTCGACGAAGCAACAAAACGTCCTTGCACGGCAACGCCACTTAAAATTAATGGGTTTCAAAGCACAGCGCTGCACATGCCGCATCCTGTTGCAAAAGCATGTGAACAAAACAACAAAGTTTGCTAGGACAAAATGACTGTTAACCGCACAATAAAAAAATGTACGCCATTAAAAATGGGTTTGCGCTAACACCGTTAATAACACGTTTAACTGACAGCCCTAATATATATGCTTTAATATTTTAGAATAGTAGGTGCCTTGCATAAGGTAATGTGACTGTGATGTGTCTTTGACTGCACTAAGTATTCAGAGAAATAAAATTAAACTGAATATTATTATCCAAAAAAAAAATGCCAGTTAACTTTGAGGGACATATGTAAATAAAATCAGCCATTTATAAGGAGCTCACATATGCTCTTAAAAGTGCGAGCAAAGTTCTAAAAACATTCAGGGAAGAACAGAAGATATTTTATTCGAAAACTTTGCATGGGCCGAATGGACAGGACTAACAACAAAAGATTAAGTCTGTGAACTGTCTGCACAGCCTTTTGTCAAAGTAAGCAGCATATGTCTGTGGTTTCCACGGGAACGTTAAGATTCTCATTTGTGGGTTTCCTGTCAGGTTTCCACAGAGAGACTTATGTATGGAGTCTGACATAACAGCCGGTAGTCAGTTAGCTGATGACCAGCCAAATGTAGAGGAAGAGAGACAGAAATAATTTAAAACAAAAAATAAAAAGTAAGCAAGCAGGGAAAATAACTGATTGGGAAAAAGAAAACATAACAAAAACATTAAGAGAAAATAAAATTCATATGAAAGTTGTTTGTCAGCAGCTTCTCAAAGTCACCCTCTGTTTCTGGAGGAAAGATCCTCAACCGCTACTCAACATCATCTCGTTTTGGAGGGAAAGACTTGCCAGTGTTTCCAACACTTTCAAGTGTTTCCATTCATTTCATCACCAACAGATAATCCTCCCTTATGATAATCATTGGCTAGACAGCATAGTAGACAATGTAAAACAGCACTTTAAGCCACTTACCACTTAGAAACTGTGTAAATGTCTCTAACTGAAACATAAGTTGAATTTTGTACAAGAATTAGATGCACATCCTCTTAGCTGTACTTAAGGGACATGTCACAAACTTTACAGATGCCTTAATACAGTAATCTCTGGGTCACATGCCAATGGGAACTGAACTCAATAATATGACATATCATTTCCAGTGACAGGCTGACGATTGACCCTGTTTTAAAGATGGAAAATGAACATATGACAAGCATCTTAAAGACATGACAGCTTTTAGTGAGCTTAATTCAGACCACTGCTTTGGAGTTTCGTGTATCACTCCAGCCCAGCAAGAACATAAGAGCCGAATGAGATTGTCACAAATTAAACTGAAGTTTGATTTGCCCTAATTTTTCCATAAACCTCCAACTTGCATGTATTGCAAATGCAAATATTGCTTTTTTCCTAGGCTTCTCGACATAACAGAAATCAATTCTGAAAAATGAAAGCACAGATTAGTCGAAGGAAATTAAGAGGTAGGAATTTGAAAAATGTGTGTCAGTTTGCATTAAACCAGAACACAAAAAGAGATGTGAATTTTAGTTGGCACACACAAAAAAGCAAGAGGACAGTTAAGTATAAAAATAAATAAATGCCTAATAAAAAGTGACCAATATTAAGTGACAAATAAATACACGTTAAATAAGTTTGGGATCAGCAAGGGGTCAATTTAAAGTAACATTTTAAATTGATCCCAGCAAAAACACATTAAATTGATCAAGTGGGAAAGCAAAGAGTGCGTATAAATATATTTCAAATAAAAACGTTTATCAAAGAATGCTGAAAAAAAAAACATGGTTGCCTCAAAAATATTAAACATAATAAGAAAGGTTTCTTGAGGAGCAAATCGGCATATTAAAATGATTTCTGAAGGATAATGTGACGTGACTGGAGTAATGGCTGGTGAAAATTCAGATTAGCATCACATGAATAAATTACATTTTAAAATGTAATAAAACAGCTGTTTTAAATAGTTTAAACTGTTAACACGTTTTTACTGTATTTTTATCAAATAAATGCAACCATAATGACTAATGAGCAAAAGAAATACAAAGATTTACAGTGCGCAGACTTTTGGACAGTAATGTAAATTATCCAAAGGAAATTAAGATATAAGGATTTCAAAAATGTGTGTCAGAAGATATACTGCATATACAGGTCCTTCTCAAAAAATTAGCATATTGTGAAAGTTAATTCTTTTCAATAATGTAATGATACAAATTTAACTTTCATATATTTTAGATTCATTGCACACCAACTCAAATACTTCAGGATTTTTATTTGTTTTAAAGGGGTGATGAACTGAGAAATCAAATTTTCCTTGAGCTTTTGACATCTAAGAGGTCATCATAAGAATATCCTGTAAGTTTCAGAACTGAAAACGACCTTGTTAGTCCAATAAAAGCTTTTATTGACACCAGCCTCAACAAACATCTCGTTTTTGAAAGTGTGGAAGTATGACGTCAAGACGCTGAAAACCCCACCCGCTCATCAACGCCTACTTCAACACGGTTCGGTTTAGCTCCGCCCATCGATTCACGCATTCACGCATAGGTAAACAAATGCATACATCGTGATGACAAACCGGAGCGAGCTACCAGCAATAAACTTTCTGTTGACAAAATGTGTGCCGTGCCTGGCTGTGGAAGAAGACAGTTGCTGCATAAGCTTCCTCTGGATTCCAATATTAGGAATGCCTGGTTAAAATCTATTTTTAATGACGTTCCAGCAGATGAGTGTAAAACATTATCCGTATGTTCGCTTCATTTCACCGAGGATTGTTTTGTGAACAAGACACAGTTCGAGGCTGGATTTGCAGACCGATTAAGAGAAAAGAACGGTGATGTGCCGTCTATATTGGATCTGACAGGAATTGTACAACACACGGACTCTGGGTCGAACATGTATGGGCGAATCCGGTTGCCATTTGACAACATTGGACGTTTTCCCACACGTACACCGACGGGTGAGTTAAACTCATTATAATATAAGAGGGAGAAATGAAGACGACACAGATATGCATTTTGTGTATGACCTAGAAGTATTTATTCAGCGATCGGCGGTTAAAGTTAATCTGTACGGAACATCGTTGTTGTACGGAAGATGATTAGTCTACGTTACCTTCTATATTGGATCCAACAGGAGTGGTGCAACACACTTATGTGAGTAATATTTTTATTTTAGAAATAATAATCTACTCGGCTAGCATTGCATTGTTACAGATCATTTGATATCTAATAATTATGTGTGTCTACAATCCGTTGTATTCAAGGTGCTGTTGGTTAGTTGTCCTGCGATTCAGGATCGGACTCTGGGTCAAACATGTATGGGCGAATCATTCTGGTTGCCATTTTACAACAGTGGTTTTCAAAACGAATTCCCCCATGTGCACCGAACCGAAACCAATGACAGAGTTGAAGCTCATTATAATATGCAAAACTGTTATCCACTCACAGCAGTGGGTGTTTACTTCCTAGTCTTCAATGCGATATCGCCAATAAAATCTGAGCATTTTTCAAGTAGGCTGAAAACTAGGGAAGAAAATAGCCCATAACTTATTCATTTTTATGTTTTTGAATGTAAAAACCAAGCGAACGTCATAAGTTGACCTCAGACAACAAAACAAAAACATTTTGAAAGCCAGTTCATGACCCCTTTACTACTGATGATTTTGGCATACAGCTCATGAAAACCCAAAATTCCTATCTAAAAAAAATTGCATATTTCATCTGACCAATAAAAGAAGTGTTTTTAATACAAAAAAAGTCAACTTTCAAATAATTATGTTCAGTTATGCACTCAATACTTGGTCGGAAATCCTTTTGCAGAAATGACTGCTTCAATGCGGCGTGGCTTGGAGGCAATCAGCCTGTGGCACTGCTGAGGTGTTATGGAAGCCCAGGATGCTTCGATAGCGACCTTAAGCTCATCCAGAGTGTTGGGTCTTGCGTCTCTCAACTTTCTCTTCACAATATCCCACAGATTCTCTATGGGGTTCAGGTCAGGAGAGTTGGCAGGCCAATTGAGCACAGTAATATCATGGTCCGTACACCATTTACCAGTGGTTTTGGCACTGTGAGCAGGTGCCAGGTCGTACTGAAAAATGAAATCTCCATCTCCAGCTTCTCAGCAGATGGAAGCATGAAGTGCTCCAAAATCTCCCGATAGCTGCATTGACCCTGCCCTTGATAAAACACAGTGGACCAACATCAGCACCCCAGACCATCACTGACTGTGGGTACTTGACAGTGGACTTCAGGCATTTTGGCATTTCCTTCTCCCAGTCTTCCTCCAGACTCTGGCACCTTGATTTTCGAATGACATGCAACCACTGAGCAACAGTCCAGTGCTGCTTCTCTATGGCCCAGGTCAGGCGCTTCTGCCGCTGTTTCTGGTTCAAAAGTGGCTTGACCTTGGGAATGCGGCACCTGTCTCAGTCCACTGCTTCCGCAGGTCCCCCAAGGTCTGGAATCGGTCCTTCTCCACAATCTTCCTCGGGGTCCGGTCATCTCTTCTAGTTGTGCAGCGTTTTTTTGCCACACTTTTTCTTCCCACTTCCCACTGAGGTGCCTTGATACAGCACTCTGGGAACAGCCTATTTGTTCAGAAATTAATTTCTGTGTCAACTGATGGCCTTCTGGACAGCAGTCAGGTCGGCCGTCTTACCCATGATTGCGGTTTTGAGTAATGAAACAGGCTGGGAGTTTTTAAAAGCCTCAGGAATCTTTTGCAGGTGTTGAGTTAATTAGTTGATTCAGATGATTAGGTTAATAGCTTGTTTAGAGAACCTTTTCATGAAATGATATTTTTTTTAGATTTTCATCTCAAAAAGAATTTGAGATTTTCATCTCTTCAGAATTTTGGGTTTTCATGAGCTGTATGCCAAAATCATCAGTATTAAAACAATAAAAGACCTGGAATATTTCAGTTGGTTTGTAATGAATCTAAGGCCCTTGTTTACATGAGAATGCTCGCGGGTGAAAACGCACAAATATTTTCTCGGATGTGCCTTTCGTTTACATGGCGACGGCGTTTTTGAGGCCGTGAAACCACCCTCCAGAGTGGAAATCTTAAAAACGCTCCACCGTCGCGTTCCCGTGTAAAGGGTAAAAACACAAAAGTCTGCTTGACAGTGAAGGTTGTACGCAGGCGCATGGACTTGGTGTTGTTATAGTATGCACTCCTAGCCGCATGAAGTGCATACTACATTGAATTTCACTGACTTTTGCGTCTCCATTTGCATGCGAATTTCCCACACAAAACGCTCGTCTAAATGCAGAATAAAAAGTGATGACACAACGCTACTTTTGCGTTTTCTCTTCAGAATCGTTTCCGTGTAAACATAGCCTAAAATATATGAAAGTTTAATTTTTATCATTACATTACGGAAAATAATAAACTTTATCACAATATGCTAATAAGCAAATAAATAAATAAATAAATAAAAACTAATAATTTGCCCATTGGGAAATGATCATTATACAGATTTTTTTAAAGGGGACATATCATGCAAAATCAACTTTTTTGCTCACAGAAGAAAAACGGGTTGCTCACAGAAGCACATCAGAAAAGGGTAGAAAAGGGGCCCGTGGAGCTATAATAATGAGGAATTCAGATCCAAGCATTGCAGTTATGCTTTACATGGACAACAAATGTATGATTTATATGTAAAAATGAAAGATTTAAAAGCATGATATGTAACCTTTAATAAAACTTTTTTGCTTGACTGATGTGCAAAGAAAAACAAAATGATCATTTTAACACCACCAAATCATAAGGTGGTGGTGATGGCGCAGTGGATAAGGTACGGGTTCGAATCCACTGTGAGACACCAATGTGTCCTGGAGCAAGACACTTAACCCCTATTTGCTCCAGAGGCGTGCAACCTCTGACATATATAGCAATTGTAAGTCGCTTTGGATAAAAGCGTCAGCTAAATAAAATACATTTAAATGTAAGTTTTTGCATATTTTAGCAGTGGACTGCACAAACACCAAAGTGGTAATTAGTAATCAATGGCTAACCCCATTTTCCTGTCTTTAAGTAAATCAGAGGTTACGTTAGTAATACAACGTTGCGTCACCCAATTAATATTCATGATCCAGGCTGATACAGTTTATAATGAGTCCTCCCCACTTTCAGTGGTAAACGCTCCTGCCAAAGACCATTCCTTCAACATTCTAATTAACGAGGAGGTTGTCAGGACATAAACAGCTCCCCATCACATCCGCAGTGCCCCTTAGGTGAACTCCATTCCCACATTACCCCAATGGAAAAGTAATGCCCATTACGTCGTAGCATGTTCTCTTCTAGAACAAAACTCTCTCAATAGTAATGCGAACAGAGAGGGCATCTGTCCCATACTTAATTTAGTTTTAACATGACTATTTGCAAGTACTGCCGTTATTTCAGCAATCTAAATTGCTAAGCATATGCTATAGACATGTAGCCCCACTCCTTTTCAACACTGCACTCGTTGACTTGTGTTCTGGTTTGTATTTCCACAGCATGAAGGTAAGGAATGAAGGAATAAATGACTCGTTTTAAAATCTCCCCGGTCTACTGACATTGTTATGACATCCGCGTCAAACATTACAATCCTCATGATATTTTTACTAACTCTAGCTAATTACTCTTCGACAGCCATGCCATAGAAATATAGAGAGCTAATGCATAAAACGGAAGTTCGAACAGAAAATACTAAATATGTCTGCTGCACTTATTTATTTGGAACATAAGGCCTATTAAACCATGACTAGATTACTGTGTGCAACATATTTGAACTTACAAAAGAGGATGTGAATCTGATCCACACAAGGTGATGGTCACTCCTGCATAACCACAAACCTCATTCTTTTTTGAAATCTGAAAGAGTGCCCTGTGCCAGCTAATCAGGGCAAGGTTCAGGATGGGTGAACTACCTTGTCCTGATAAAGGAATCCGGCAGAATGTTACACAAGATAAACAAGCCATTTTCACAGGTCCCAGACCTTAATAATGCTGTGGGGAAGTGTACATCACATATTACTTTTATTTGATTAATTTAAAAGATTACATGCTTTATATTTGCAAACTCTCATGTCGTTCTGAACCTGTTTGACTTTCTGCCACCTGTGCAGTACAAAAGATGATATTTAAACGAATTGTTTTATCAATGCAAAAGACACTGGACTTTTATTGTATTGACTGAAAAGAGAGAGAGAAGAAAAATAAAATTTTCACAGAAGAAAGAGAAAACTACAGTATTAACCAAAAACCCTTCAAACTGAATTCTTAATTGTTTTAGTCGGTTACCCGTTGAACTGGACTTTAGATGTGTGTTTATTGGCATCAGATATAAACAGGGTCTTTTGGTTAAGTCTAATGATCATACTGTCCTATATTCGTATAACAAAATCCTGCGAACTTCAAAGGCCTGACAAAATAGATTCAGAATTAACTGCCCTAATCACATGTGGCACAATAAAAGACAATGTGTACGGCTGTCACTTTCCTTTGTCAGCCAGACATAATAGCTTATTTGGTCTCCGCTGTAAGCAACCCATGGTTGTTGGCCATGTGATGACAGAATTCACAGCATTGTTTGCGCTATAATAAGTTGAACCACAAATCTTCCCCCAGCGGCCCGCAAAAGGAGAATGACCTTTGACCAGTATGGTGTTCAGAATTCTCTTGCACTCTATGGAAGGGCAAAAAAGGTGTAATGGGATATGAAGTGATTGATGAAGGCAGCTGCATGAAACAGCAGAGACGCAACACTGACGCATTAAGATTCTTGGAAAAACGCTCAAGTGTCACAGTTACAGCGAGGAGTGAGGCTTTCTGCTGCTTCTTCTGCCAGTATGTTACATTACATGACTTGCTGACTAATAAATAAAATTGATCTAATTATGTGTGCATTAATCAATTATTTGCGAACCAATATTTGCTGAGAAAAGTCCCTTAAAGAAGATAATTTGTGGCAAACGAGTAAATTAAAGTGGCTTCAGAAATCAATATATCCAACTATATGTAAGCAATAAGGTACGAGAGGCTGTGTGCGTGAATAAGTAACGGCTGAAGGGCGTTGGAATACACGACGCGAAGCAGAGTGCCTGCAACCCCTTCAGCCGTTACTTATTCACGATACAGCACTTGCCTCGAAGTACCTTATTGCTTTTTATAAAACGGTCACCACACAATATTAAAGTAAAAAAACAATGTATTAGTGCAACTTTCAATAAAAACATTCCTTCCGCTAGAAAAATATAGTCCCTGACTGTGAAGAGCAACGTTCCAATGTGTACCTATGCAGGAAAGCTCAAATAAAAACAACAAACCATTCTCAAACTTTGTCTCATTCTTTTTTATTTTTTACAACACAAAATTTGTGAAATTTCCTCACACTAATATAGCTTATCTCTCAGCAAAATAACAAATAAAATAAAAATAATAACACAAGGGGACATATTTTGATAGATAACAGTTCGGTCTTTAATCTAGTTATTAATTTAGTTGCTAAAATGCTGCCTAACAAGAGATACTTTATTTATTGTTGTTTATTAAATTTATTTGAACATCTCCGTTTATTGTGCACAGAAAGAAAAACTATTAACCAAAACACGTTCAAACTGAATTCTTAAATGTTTTAGTCGATTACCCGTTTTGAACTGGACTTTAGATGTTTTTTGGCACCAGTTATAAAAGGGTCTTATGGTCAAGTCTAGAGATCATACTGTCCTATATCGTATTAAACAAAATCCTGCGAACATCAAAGGCCTGACTAAATCATTCAGAATTAACTGCCCTAATCACACGTGGGACAATAAAAAGAAAAAAAAATTGATAGAGAACAGTTAGGTCTTTAATCTAGATATTAATGTAGTTGCTAAAATGCTGCCTAACAAGAGATACTTTATTTATTGTTGTTTATTTAAATTTATTTGAACATTCTCGGTTATTGTGCACGCATTAAATATTTGTCTCATTTCAATCGGCTCCTCTGTGGATTAAGCGCATCGGACAGTTTTATGGTGCTGAAATCTTCAGCAGAAATCGGTGTGTGATGCTCCGTTTAATCACGACCCTCTCTTCTCATTGTCTTTACCGACTCCAACGAAAACATTATTGGATGAGGTGAATTCGCTGTCTCTCATCATCAGACACCAAAGGTGAGGACAAACTCAAAGGTGATCATTCAGGAATCTGTTCAGACCCCGCACGTAACGTCTAGCCACTGAGCCCATATTTTTCTCCTTTGGAGCTTCTGACAGTTCCGTAGAAGTCACGGATAAGTGCATTGAGTTCTGTCTTGGTGATTTGTTTAAAATCTATGCTGCCTGCAACCCTTTACGAATGTGTCAATGTCACATTTCAATGTGTGGTTGCTAAGGGCGCAGTGATAAATAGAACCGTTGGGTGAAGCGGTCATAGCCGTGTTTTATCGTGAATAAAGCACAGCTATTGACCAATCAGAATCAAGGATTGGAAGTAACCATTTTATAAAGTTCCATAATTGATTTTGGACACACAAATAGGTCCCGTAAGAACGAATAAAGTTTAAAGGGATTGTTTACCTAAAAATGAATATTCTGATAGTATTTCAGCGACGAGAATACATTTGTTTGTGAGTTCACGTAGTTTACCAGTGCAGCTCGTCCTCAGCTAGGGTCTATCCTCGCGGCTGAGGATCTGAATCAGGTGTGTTTAATAAAGGGAGACATGCACAATATGCAGAGCAGTGGGTCGCGAGGACTGGAGTTGAGGCCCTTGCTGCGTCCGAAATCTCCCATTACTCACTATATAGTGGACTATATAGTGAGCTCGCCATCTTGTAGTGCTGTCCGAATGTATAGTGATGATTATTATACCCTATATAGTCCACTCAATGTATCCCAGAATGCATTTTGAAAAGTAGTGTACAACCGATGGTCACTAACCTAAGCCCTACATACCATCATGCATTGCGTTGATCGTAAAAATAAGTTATAATCACGTGTGGAGTAGCGCATTATAACAAAAACGGTCAGAAATCACTTTTAGTTTTTAAATTTTGGAGAAATAAGCTCTTAATCTCTATTTAAAAAAATCTATTTAGCCCAGAGCCGGCTCGGCACCAGCTGACAGATGATGTAATCAACGGCGCCGAGAGACGATCGAGTAGTGTCCGAAAGTGGCTTCTTTTATGCTGGTGAGCTCACTATATAGTGCTCTGCTCTCTACCCCCAACATAGGGGGTAGGGAGTAGTGCTTTGAGTGGAAGATTTCGGATGCAGCACCTGTGTACACGAGAATGCTCGCGGGTGAAAGCGTAAAAATATTTTATCGGATGTGCCTTTCGTTTACACGGCGACGGCGTTTTGAGGCTTAAAACGCAAAAAAGTGAAACCACCCTCCAGAGTGGAAATCTTAAAAACACTCCACCGTCGCGTTCCCGTGTAAAGGGTAAAAACGCAAAAGTCTGCTTGACAGTGAAGGTTGTATGCAGGCCCACGCGACTTGGTGTTATAGTATGCACTCCTAGCCGCCTGAAGTGCATACTACATTGAATTTCACAGACTTTTGCGTCACCATTTGCACGCAAATTTCCCACACAAAACGCTCGTCTAAACGCAGAATAAAAAGTGATGACCAATCTACTTTGCGTTTCTCTTAGAGAATCGTTTCCGCGTAAACATAGCCTGAGAAACCCTGCTCTAGTTTGTCTCCATGGTTTTTGATTGTGTTGACATGTGTCCCTGATTACATTAATTATCCTTGAATGTATTTAAGCTCTGTGTTTCAATCTGTTCCTTTGTCGGTTCTTGTTCACATGTTAAAGTCTTGTTTTTTTATTTTTTTTTTATAAAACGTATCTCCTTCGTTGTGCTATTTGACCAGCGTAACATGACAGTCAATCATAATGACAGAAATTGTCTGGTATTGGTGCATCCTCGTTCTAAAAAAAATAAAATATATAAGGGTGGGGTACGATAGCATGTGCTCAAGTAAGTAAACAGTACATTTTGTTTTTTTGTTTTTCTTTTTTCTCATTCAGGTAATTATACTTCAAAGATTTGGGACAATGGCAAAGGGCTAAGATGCAAATTCAAAACAGTCCGATAATACCCTGAAAAATGTTGATAGGTTTTATGCCAAATTGTTTATCATGCAAATTGTTTAGTATGTAAAGTTTCCAAGTGGCCACCCAAATATTTGGTAGTTTAATCCTCTTATATCAAAAGAGACAATGAAGTTACGAGAGATAAAACGGCAGTGATGTGTCTGGATTACACTTCTCAAAATGAGTTTTGGATTACAGTCCTACTTTAATTTAACCTAAAGCCCCATGTGATTTTAAAATTAAGTACTCATATTTAACTTTAGTGAAAACATTTGACACATTAATATTGAGCGGGAATAAAAATAAGGTAAACACAGAGACACAGACCATATTTCATTAAGAAACAACTATTTTAACCCAGATGTTTTTTTGCTTTTTTTTTACCCTTTAACAGCATACATTATTCACTGATTTGATAATACTTGCAAAACACAGCTCAGAGAGCATTACCAAAATTATTGTATCATCTTATGTGCTTATTCACAAGTACCCTTTCTCCTAAACAATATTTTCCATTTGTAATAAACGTATGTTTTCCAAAAAACAGACAGTTATTTTTGGCACAAAACTTTGTTTTGAAGTGTGTTTGACTATTCAAAGACCTGATTATCATGATTGGGTCCTGTAGATAACACAAAGCATTGCAACTTCCCAAACCAGAGTAGGGCTCCTAAGGACTGCTCAAGTTTAACATTAATTAAATATATATATATATATATATATATATATATATATATATATATATATATATTTAAATATTAAAATATATATATATATATATATATATATATATATATATATATATATATATATATATATATATATATATATATATTTAAATATTAAAAAAAATATATATATATATATTTAAATATTAAAAAAATATATATATATATATATTTAAATATTAATATATATATATATATATATATATATATATATATATTAGTAATTATTAAAGGGATAGTTCTCTTATATCTATATATTGAAGTCAATGGCCACCAAAAGTCTTTAGTTACCAACATTCTTCAAAATATCTTCTAATGGCAGAATTTTCTTTTTTGAGTGAATTATCACTTTAAAATACTCCATTTACATAGGGTTCACCCCAGCAAAAATTGGCATTGGGTACACATGTGGTGCAATGTAATGATGTAAAGAGCAGCAGACACAGCGGGTCACGATAAATGTCAGACACCGAGGTATGTGCTGATCACTGCTGCCCACCGCGACCGTAAAGTTCTACTTTAGCACTTTGAGAGTCGTATGTTTTACTTCTAATAAGGATTTAATAGAATTAGTTGGAACACACTTTGCACAGCACCACATTTGAGCCAAAAAAAGTAAAATTGGAACCTGTGAGGGTTATATAATAGTTCAATTGAAAACTCAAATGAAAAATAATAATAATTATAGGTCATAATGGGTGGAGAGAACAATGTGTAAGATTCAATTTAATTCTTTGCCCTTTGCAACTAAAAACATGCCAAATTTCATTGCCATTTCTGTGGACAAACCACCACTGTGTAACCTATTTGTTGGTAGTGGGAAAGGGAGAAGCGAACTGGCACTTGCCAATGGCATTCACCGTGTCAAGTCATCCCAAGTGTTGCTAAAAACAGAGTCTCAGACCTTTTCTCTGCATTGCACAGATGCTATTTTTCTTATAGCGCAGCAAACTCGCTTCCACCGAAATTAGCTAAAAGTGTGTGCTGGAGTTTGAGTGTGCAAATTAGATAAAAAGTGTGTGCTGGAGTTTGAGTGTGCAAGTGTATGTTTGGGGTTGTGCATTAAGTGTAAAGCAACTAAAGGCATCCTCAGAACGTGTAAATAAGATGTCAAGGTCACTGTTTTCACACTGGTAAAATTGCAAAACGAAAAAAATAACACTTTGTTTTTTCAATATCGGAAGAACACAAGCTTGTCACTAAAGAGCAACACTGGTCAGAAACTATGTAAAGCAGGTGTTTGCACGCCTTCATTCTTTTGTTTGGTTTTGTCTTTCTTGAACAACCAAGTTCCTGTTTTTACTGACTATCCGCTGTGAATTAGACGTGCAGGTGTTTAACTGTTGGATAACTCTAAACTAATATACATAACAGGCAATTTTGAGGTTTGTCACCATAGAGTGCCATGGTCTTGTAGAAAACAAGAACATAATACTGGCTAAAGATATGGGTCTCTGCCAATAGTCACCCATTGATAAAAATAGGACATTAAAGAGACATAAAAGCCATAAACCGACATGTTGCCACCTCTTGATAGAGAGGGAGCAGGACATTCAAAGATTCAAAACCAACCCTGTATCACACGAAATACGTTCTGAGGAGAACTATTTTGCAATTGGCAATTACGTTTACAAACCAACATATAAGCATTGCTATTACGTTGGTCCGTAACCTAATATGTCTCATTGTTAATACGTAGATACTAATACGTAATTTTCAAATATATAAAACGTACGTTTTATACGTTTGGATAGATGCTAAAACGTATAATATGGACTGTATTTGCAACATTTAAATGTAACATTATTACGTTTTTACAGCTACAAAACGTTGAATATTTACGTTTTCATATCATAACGATATCTGTATACTTTCACTTTTAAAGATAAATATAACAAGACCCCTTAATCCTACTCCCAAAACCTAAACATATTCATTTTATACAGAATATAAAAAGGATGAAACGTAATGGACAGAGTAGATGTGTAGGTAAATTAGTTTTAGCATTGAAATATATTTTGAGCCACTAATCCTACTCCTACCCCTAAACCTAACCATACCATTCCTTAAAACTATGTAGGCTAACACAATTATGAAGAAAAAAAAACATAACAGACAGACAAGTATACATTTAACAATAATTTATTTATTGAGAAAATCATGTCAAAACCGGTAACGTTAACATTACCAAACGTCGTTCACATGATGATGCGTTGCAGTCGCAGTCCTCTGGCAGTGTTATAGTAGTTGTGTATGAGTTACAGATCAGAATTAAAGTTATTAACGTTAATCCATGAAAATGTTAATCTGATTTTGGTTCGCTCTCTGAGTCTGAAGGCGCGCTCTCTTCTCCATTTCAAATGTACTAAACCGACTGAAACACGGCATGTCGCAATCTGTGACGAAGCAGGTGAGAGCCAATGAGCGTTTGATATCACTGCCGTAAAACATGTCGTAACGCTTCTTGAAGGCGCATTTTCGAATTTGAATTCATCACCAGCGCGGATTTGACGTTTGCGGTCGCTGCTGAGAAATGAAGAAGAAGATCACTGGATAAAAGGCTGAATTTGGATCTGTTTCTTGCAAACAACGTATGGATTCTAGGATTTGGTTTACATCAAGCTAATAAAATGTATGTTTTTTGTGAATGTATCAGTATGTTGTGTTTTATTGGAGAAAATGCTTTTGTGTAAATATATTTATGAGTAACGTTGGCCTATTATATTAATAAATGCGAATGAAAACTTAATTGATAAGACAGTTGAATGCAATAGAGTCAAAACTTTAATGCCACGATTATGCATAAATAGTAAAGAAACCTGCTTTGGATGTATTATGTTCAGGATAAACGTAATAGCACTGCAATAGTATTAGTTTATGGACCAACGTAATAGCACTGCTTATATGTTGGCATGTAACGTAATTGCGATTTGCAAAATAGTTTCCTGAGAACGTATTTCGTGTGATACATAGTTGTTCAAAACATACATGAGCAGCACAGATTAATGTGTTTGAGACATTGAATGTTAGGCCACAGTTCCAACAAAACAAGTGTCATATTTATTTACTTTTAAAGCAGGATGACAGAGTTGTTTAGATTTGCATGTAAGAAAAAATGAGTAGAAATGATCATATGTGATTAAATAAATCGAAATGTGATTGGCTTTATCTTAATTGATGTATTTAAACAAATAACAGACAAACACGTGTATTAATGAACATTTATCAGCTGTCTTAAAGAGATAGTTCACTTTGAAATTAATTTTTGATATGTTTCAGTTTACCTCAAGGGCATCCAAGATGTAGGGGAGAGCGGGCACAACCTAACGCTTTTTGGTTTTGGCTCAATTAATTAAAAAATAATTAGGTTAGATTAATACTTTTTTACACAAGCAACATACACATCTCTGCTACAAATGAACACTGAAAGTTTTTTTCTAGGACCTGACCATTTTCGTACAGTTGCACTGAAAGTGACAGAAGTGCAAATGTTACAACTTACCCCATATGGGGGGTTAATTGTAACAGACAGAGGGGTTAGTTGTAACACTTGTGTGTAACACACATAATTCAGTACTATTTTATTTGTATAGTTTGACATTGTTTGTGCATCTGTAGACAGATATCCATACATCCATCCCTCATCCAGTCATCCTTCTATTATGTATCAATATCATGGATAGAGACATAGAAAAGGGCTGCATAGTATTGCAATAAATAATAATAAATAAAATTATAAATATTGTAATTGCAATTAAATTAGATTTGTGTGTGGCAGCTGCATGTACAAATATTATTATTAATATTAATAATAACAGTAATAATAATACAAATGAGCCTAAAATAAAAAATTAAATGGTTTATTGCATTAAAAACAGGCCATATTTTTAATAAATAAACAAGTTATCATTCATAGTACACTAAATTTTAAACATTTTAAATTCCAACATTGTTTGTGAAAGTCTAACAAAGTTTAATGTATAAATAAATACTCAAACCTGAAAAGTTGTGTGGCTCCGTTTTCATTTGATTATCATTGTACACTTGGAGGCTTAGTTGTAACACTCTGTTACAATTATCCCCGCTGTGTATTACATATTTTAAGCCTAGCTAACAGTCGCTAGGAATTGCTGACATGTTTCAAAACGGTGCTATGTTTGAGCCAACAAGACAGTGATTAAGGCCTATGATGAAAAAAAATACTTTCATGGTGTCAAAACACTCTTTGTCCAGTATCTTCACGAAATATAATCAAAACTTTCCGCAATTACGGGAGACCGTCCTCTGGCAGCAAGAGAAAAATAGCGGAAATACAACCTGCTTGACGAACTATGTAAACGGACCGTGTTACATTTAACCCCACGTTAGGTTGTGCCCCGCGCTCCCCTAGGTGTCTTTGTTTCCACAGTATTTTCAATTTGACATTTTTAAGTCAAATCGTTGTTGTCCGTCAGTCATATAATGCAGTTATGGGGGTCCGCCTCAAAGAGCATGCACAGAGAAGTCAAAATTAAACATGATTTAATGACTCGTAAATGTATGTACACATTGATGGCCTAAAACACGAAATGAGCGGTTTGTGTGAGAAAACGAACAGTATTTATATCGTTTTTACCTTGTGTAATCACAGTCACGTCCAAGTGATCTGAATCAGTTGTGCAATGTCCAACTGAATCGAACTGAATCATGTTCAATGTTCCGCCGGAAGTGATCACTTGCATGTGTCCATCACTCAATATTTACATGGAGATTTTGAAAATGTTACCTTTTAACCCTTTCACACGTAAGTTTAAAATATTCTAAGTGACCCCCCAGCGTGAGTTTTTCAAGGTGACCGTTATTTAGAACTTGCCACTTTAATGTTTCCATGGTGACGCGTCATTGCTTGTCACGTGACACAGCACAAACGCAACAGAGCGCGGAAGGAATTATGATCTGCTTTTATGTCATTTTTCCTTTTTTATTAAAAAATATTCATAAATGTATTAGCTACAAGCTACTCGTAAGTTAAAGTAGTTTAACTACAGTCAATCTACCCGTTTAGAAAAGTAGTTAGCTACACTTCAAGTTACAATCAAAAAGTAACTAGCTACATTGAAACTACTTTTGCTTTTTGAACAACGTTTATTATAAATAACTGAATAAGTGTCTGAGGAATGTTTTAAGTAAAATATTTAGTGTTTAAAACAAGGCAATGCAATTACGATTTCAAAGAGTATTGTTTTATTACACACAACACTAAAATATCTCTGACTGTTTGTCAAAAGTGCAACAAATAGCCTACACCATTGCAAGAACAAAATATACATCCAATGTAAATTGCATGTAGAACATTTTCTCAAAAATACTGATTGAACTTGGACAAATAAGGCCATGGGTAATTAACGTTAGTTGTTTCTCCATCCTCCAAATCTGCCGTCAAGTCTTGCTATATAATCATAATATGGGTGTCAACCCACTTCTGTACTGTGAGTGAACCGCTAGATGCGTGTTAAAATGCGTGTCCGCAAGATGCGTGTTAAAACAACAGGTGGCAGTAATGGCAAAAAAATGAGTTTGTAATCTAAGAAGAAAAAGAAGATCCTTGCATCGCGCTGATTCGCGCAGGCTCGACAATGTAGCAATGTAGCTTTTGCTCGCGCTACACCGCTACTTGCTGCAAAAGTAGTTAGCAACTGTACTGGAAAAGCTACACTGTTTAAAAAGCAACTGAGCTACTGCCAAGCTACTGAAAAATGTAGTTAAGTTAGTAGCTACGCTGACTTGTAGTTAACTACTCCCCAACACTGGAAACACTGATATTCCAATTGTCAAATATGGGCAAGATGTGTTTTGTTGTTTAAACATCTTTATAACGATCGTGGCCAGTTGAGCTGTATGCACAATGGGTGGCGCCATTTCAGTTTCTTTTTCAACTCAGAGAATCGGATCTGTTGGATTTACAACGTCATTTCCTCCTCTTCTCACGAAATATATGATAGTAAGTGGATTATTGTTGCCACTTCCATAGACATTAGTGTGTGTTCTACAAACTCGAAATCATGGTTTTGCTAGCACTTGTGTATTTAAATGTCTGAATCCTAAAATAAACATTATGTGGTTGAAAACACTCAATAGTAGTGATACGACAGCACTGAGTGCGTCCTCTCTGATTCAGCGCCAGCCAATGCGTGAGAGCAAGTTTGAATTTAGCAGTTGCTCACGTGATGCACTTAGCGTTCTGAATCACACCGGTGTGATCGTACGCTCCAGGGACCAGCCAAGACTGATCACACCGGTGTGATCATACGCGTGAAAGGGTTAATAAACATATTTAGATATACCGAAATCGTCTTCCATTGCGATTTCCCGTATATCTGAATATATTTAGTAAAAAAAGGTAAAACTTCCGAAATCTCTTTTGACTTCTCTGTGCATGCTCTGAGGTGAACCCAGGGTGGACCCCCTGAACCTCCAGTGTATGACTGATAGACAACAACGGTTTGACTGAAAAATTTTCAAAACTGAAAATACTGTGGAAACAAAGACACCTACATCTTGGATGCCCTCTGAAGTAAGCTAAAACATATCAATAGTTAATTTCAAAGTGAACTATCCCTTTAAACAAGCTTGTTATTTATTTAAAGATTTGGTCATATTTTAAGACCAATTTATGCAGAAATCCAGGTAAATTCAAAGGGTTTCATACCTTATGCAGATGCACATACACACAGGTTTTTCCACATTTCCCATCAGATTAGTTTAATGTGAACATCAGCATTAAAAACCTCATTAGCCCTGTAAAACTCTCACTTTGACGAGACACCTTTACAATGATTCCCTATTACTGTTTGCTTTATCTCCTTGTTCTCTTACTTAATGACAAAGTACCCTTGCTCAGATAATTGACACGTTCACTTATCTCCATTAATAAAAAGTCAATTAGCTTGCCAAGGAATTGGGCTTATCCGCTGTAATAGAGGCCTAATGAACTGCCCTTCAATCAAGGCCTCAACTCACCTATCTTCCTGCACATTTTCTCACACAATAGCGCAGGGACAGATACAGGACCTAAAACAGCTTTTGTGTTCTTGTATCTGCCTTTCAACCTTCAATTAGAAATGTTCCAGACAGAAGCTCAGAATAAGTCAAGAGGTTAGTCAGACATGAAGTCATAGCACTGAATACAACAGACGGTGGCGGACGGTGATAACAGGCAGACTTCAAGTATGTATGCCGTCTGACTACTGTCGAAATCGGCACATGTAGCTCCAATACTAAATGATAAAACGGAATGAATAAATCTGTATAGAGGCATTCTGAATTCAACTTTGGCATCAGTCAAAGTGTCGGAAGAAACACTTTTATTTTTTAAAGGCTGCATTCTGCATTTTCTGACTGCATAAACAGTCAGTTTAAACAGGTCCTTGAACAGAATGTAAAATAAAAGACTTTCCAAAATATACACCAAAAAAATATATGCCAAAAAAGTATTTGGTTGGCCAACACTAAACAACTGAGGTAAACATTTCCACTTATCTGTTTAAACTAATCTAGAAACATCCAGAATTAATGCCTGACAGACAAATAATAAAAAGCCAAGACTGTATTTCATCAGTTTTAGATTTTTTTTATGTTTTCTAGCCTTGACTTCACATTGTCATATGCAGCTGCAAGCTGGCAGCAATAAACAGTAACATAAGGGAGATATTACACAACGCATCCACTTCCTGTGGCAAATATTGGATAATATAAGTCTGAAACTGTTTTTCAAGCACCTTGTTTAGATAGAGACACCCTAAAATTTGCAGAAGTGTGAACCGCAATGCCATGAGAGCCATTCTAGCATGAGACAGACCTGTGCACAAACTGCTCTTCGGTGCTCTTTAAACTTTGTGTAACTGTAAGATTAATCAAAGTCAATAAAGAAAAAAGACTGCATCAATGAACTAGTGCAGAATTAAAGGGACCACACTAAAATGTGATGTACTGTAAATTAAATAAAATATTGCCTTCAACCTAGCTCATTAATTATCGTTTCAAATTATTATAGTAAAAGAACATATTGCGTAATTCTTAAACTGCATCAAAAGCCACAGGAAATGCTCCTCTTTGCAAAAAAATACCAACGGTCCCCAGCACTTTATGGACATATTCTTACACGTGTAGCAATGTTTTTGCTTCTAAAAGGCAGTCCTCCCTCTTTCTATGAATGTTTTACTTGTAAGTGAATAAAGAATGCAAATGACTTAATTTTTGTTAACAGTCCCCTGTGAGTCTGGATTACAAATAAATTACCTTTGTTCATCACTTGCTGAAAAACAGGAGGTACGCAAGGGCCTTTTTTGTAAAAGCCAGACACTTGAGCTGTGTCTGTGATTAGTATCAATCAGTTTAAAAAAATCATACAGAATGAAGCATTTGCAATGTCGAACTGAATTGTTATTATTTTTCTCCAGTTATAATGTAAATTATGTTTATTCATTACAATCCGTTAAAGAGATAGTTCACCCAAAAAGGAAAATTCTGTCCCCGCAAGACCTTTGTTCATCTTCGGAACACGAATTAAGATATTTTTGAGCTGGATCACTCCTGCGTACTAGTCCATAGGCTTTTTGAGGGAATGAAACCTGCCGGCCTCAAAGTTATTAAAGACATCGTTAAAATAGTCTAAGTGACTTCAGTGGTTAAATCATAACTACAAGAAAACTTTTTGTGCGAAAACAAACATAAATAATGACTTTATTTCAACTATTCACTTCCTTCTCTTTGCGCCTCTAGTCAGTTAAACTAGTGTAATTGTGTATGATATGTTATTGTACGTCACACGCATCTACACACGACTCAGCGTCGGCCAATAGTGAACCTACGTGTGCACGTAGCTGTACGCTATCACACTACGTTAACCAGGGACGTGCACAGACATTTTGAGGGGTAGGGGCTCAGAGTGAAAAAAGGGCACTTCCTACCCTATCTCACGACCAATTCGTATCGAATTCGTACGAGTGATTAAAAAGTGGCTAATTTGTACTAATTCGTATGACCTCACTCGTACAATTCGTACATATTTGTCTGAACCCACGTGACGGTTAAGTTTAGGGGCGGGGTTAGGGGTAGGTCATTCGTACGAATTCATACGAATTGGCCAATTCGTAAATATGTACGATTTAGCAAAATCGTACTAATTTGTACAAGTGAGGTCGTATGAATTGTTACGAATTAGCCACCTCGCAAAAGATCGGGTTGGCACTTCTCATAATTAGTTTTTTTTTACGTTTTTAAACAAAGAAGTATATATATTAACACAACTTTTTATCAAATGTATTAAAGTTAATTTTATCTTCCTCAGACTCATGCAATTGTTTCATTTTCAAAAGATGTCTACAAAATAATCAGTTCACACAGAAACCAATGTTCTCCCTAGTATTCACCATTTTATTGAGCAGCAAAGGAAACCATGCCAAAATGTGCATGTTTTCTATGCTACTAGTTTCAATCAAGTCTATTATTTGATACACCTGATGGTGACATGGACATAGTTTCACATTCGAGGGAGGACTGGATCATCATCATCAAATAAAACCTTCAAAATCCACATTTAGATGGGAGTTTGTTTTAAAACTATCCTCCATCTGTTTGCATCTGTAGATTTCTTCTAAATTCACCAATTTAGACTTTCTAAATTTTAGGGGAAAAGACTCTTAATGTATGTAAGTCATTAACTTTAATAATAAGAATTTTAGGCCATAAAAAGTCATAAAAACGTCCGGATTTTCCATACAAGGTCATAAATTACATTCAGCCACGTCTTAAATAATTTTTTTTTATTCAATTTTGAGTCAATATCGTCAATGCTCGATATCTAATATCGAGTTTGATAAATGTTCGATAATGTTTATAGTACCAAAAGCGGAACGAAACTTTGAACCACGCACCTCGCGGACTGTTTATCCGCTCTGGCTCAAAGTCCAACGCGGCGCAGCGTGAGCTCCCATGCGCCGAGCTCACTAGAGCAGACGCATTAACTCTTGTATCAGCGCTTCAGACCTGATGATGCACTATTCAATAAAGATTTTTGTTTGACAGGGAAGCTATGCGCAAACAGGAATATATACGTATTATTTTTCAAAAATTAAAAAAGCACCCAAAAAAAGGGCACTTTCTCTCCAGGAATAAAAAGGGCAGGTGCTCAAGCCCCCTTTGATGTCTATGTGTGCACGTGCCTGACGTTAACTGACTAGAGGTGCAAGGAGAAGAAAGTGAATAGTTGAAATAAAATTGTTATTTATGTTAGTTTTTGCGCACAAAAAGTATTCTTGTCAATTGATAAAGTTAAGATTGAGCCACTGTAGTCACTTGGACTATTTTAACGATGTCTTTATTAACTTTAAGGCCAGCAAGTTTCAATCCCTCAAGAAGCCTATGGACTAGTATGGAGGAGTGATCCAGCTCACAGATTTCATCAAAATATCTCAATTTGTGTTCCGAAGATGAACGAAGGTCTAACGGGGTTGGAACAACATGAGGGTAAATACTAACAGATTTTTTTTTCGGTGAACTAACCCTTTAACTTTGACAGCCCTGATTATTGCATTAAAAGAAGACTGATCTTTGAAGTAAACATTAAAAATTTCGGCACATTGATGGCAGCGGAGCATGCTTCTCTTTGTTCACCGTGGTGTGGTAAGATTATAATGGGACAAAGTAAGCTTGATAACTCTGTCTTGTACAAAGCTGCCTGTTTGACTGGGACAGACGTGTGAGAACTCCCTCAAATAATCTCATCATCACTTTTCATCTGAAACAAAGAGGCAGGTCTCTGTCGCTCTCAGCACCATCAAAGAGGAAAAGGGTTACAGCATAAAAAAAGCCCTCAAGGTCCTCTATCTTTCTTATTTTCCTGTGAAATGTTTAAAAAGAAAATAACTTAATTAATACAATTTTCAGCATAGAGATTAAGTTTAAGTCACATTTCTAATCAGAAAGCTTTTTAGGGTCCAGAAAGCCCACACTGTAACCATGGAAACCCCTATCTGACAGAGTCGCTATCAGCCAATTAATGCAAGAAAAGAACACTTTTATTGGAGAAACAAATTCCCAATAATACATTTTTAAAAAATTAACAAATTGCCAAAGGGCAAGCCGTTAGCTATAGGCTGATGTCCATAGAATATAAAAAAAATAAAAGCCAGCCTGGATGAGACACTGCAAAGATATCAAACAAATAAAATTTTGAGCATTTATGTGGTTTCACCCATATTTACGTAATGCCCATAAGCCATGTGTCTGTAATCATTAATCAATAACTCATGCAACTCAAGCTTCATTCATGGCTTGTTGGGTTTATTATTCTGGTTGGCTGCAACTTTTTCAACTTTATATAACAAAATATTGATAGCAAAACATCTAGGATTTATGTTTAGGTTTTGCATTTTCACATTATGCAAAACAGCCTCCATATGTTCCTGCAAACTAAACAACAACAACAAAATCTTCCCCACCACAAACAATAAAAGTCTAGGTTTAAAATAGAAATCTGGTGCAATTGTATTATGTTTATTATTATTATTATTATTATTTTTTTTTTACATTTGCCAAGATAATTAAGTGTGATATGGGACATAAGGTACACCATATGTTAGAAATTACAAACAATCAAACAAACAATAAATAACCCAGCAAAAGTAGTAATGTTGAGACAAAAGACACTTTTTAGTGTCTAAAAAGAAATCAATGCTTTTATTCAGAAAGGATGCATTTGATTAACAGTCAAGTGACATAAAAAGAACATGCTGTTCTTTTGAGCATTGAATAATTTTGATTTGAATAAGACATTTTAAAAACTTTACTGTTTTTCGATATAAGTTTTAAATGGCCAACAGAAATAATCAGTTTGATCAAAAATAGTTAAAATTATAAGCTCAATTAAACAACACAAGCCCCCTATTAAATATATTGCCATTACTATTGTATAAATATATTTGTATAACGTTTCCTCTGAATGTAATTGACTTTTCACCGCTTGTCTGTGTTTGCGTAACTTGCATAATTAAGCCAGAAGGGGGCGACAAGTGACTGTCTTTATGAGTGAGCCATTGAACCATTAATTAAAGGAACAGATAAGTTTAAAAACATGGATTCATTTAGGAAAGAAAAAGTAGTATCTGATGAAATACTTCATGCTTCTAAAGCTACTGTTGTCCATTTTTTGGCCATCAAAACACCTTAAAATGAGATCAGGAAAATCAAAATTTTCTCGGGGGAGCATGCCCCCAACCCCCCTAGCAATAAAATACTATAATAGATACCTGGGTATTTAGAAAACCCTATGTACAACCCTGATAGGCAAAAATACTGAGCCCGTTCTCATCCTTTATCGTCATATAGAACGCTATATGACAAAACGGCGCTATACTACGCACATGGCACCATTTATCGTTAATATAACACGCGAACCCAAGGCGTAATAAATCCAATAAATCCTTTAGCGTAATATGAGACTACCCTGACCCCACACCTAAACCGAACCATCACAGCGCGTTTTCTATTAACGATAACGGATTCCATGTGCGTAGTATAGCGCCATTTTGTCATATAGCGTTCTATATGACGATAAAGGATGAGAATGTGTTGCGTGAGAAATACTAGTTATTCTATATGTTCTATTGTATTTATTATATAAAGTCTTGCATTTTCAATACTAATGCAACTAGTCTTGTGTGTCACTGTTTATAACACAGAGCGTTCATCCTTTGCTTTGACGCTTAAAAAAAAAATCTTGGGGACATAAATTAAGAGTATACCCACTTCTCCAGGCACCACTACATCACTGTGTATAAATGTGTGAATGAATGGGTGAATGTGAGGCAAATGTAAAGCGCTTTGGTGGCCATCGTGTCTGTGAAAGCACTATATAAATGCAGTCCATTTACCATTTTATGACCATTAACTGAAGCGTTGTGCGAGAATTCGACGCTTGCTTGCCGCTTCTGTGAACAAAAGCCTGCCGAGGTGTTATAAATTATTTTGCGGACCCCCTGGCTATAGTTCACACCCCACTTTGAGAACCATTGAGTTAGAGGAACTTAATTTGTAACAAACAAAAAAATTAAGTCACTTAAATTATTTGGGCGCGCCATAACGTGTGCATGCGCAGGCAATATAGTTTTCTTTTCACTTGAACAATCAATCACAAACACATACAATTATGCAAAAATGTTATTTGTCGAGCATCTTCATAACATAAGCGGACTTTTGATGAATGTGAGCGTTTGAACGTTAGAATGAGGCGCGTCTCTGTTAACAGAGGCTGCTCTTAAAGGGCCAGCAGACAATAAAGCTTTCTGTCAGTCAAGTTAATCAAAGAACAAAGGGAACAGAGAAAATATCTGCACTGCTCTTGTCTAAAGAGCTTGTGTTTAATAAGTCAATATATAATTTATACAGCGCAGACTGTTTAAAAAACTTAATTCATTTTTTTATATGTCCTACCAGGGTCATTTTTATCCAGACATCAATGGCGCATTGATCATTATAGGTGTTATCAATAATTTAGTTGTTGTTGATATTTGAGTTGAAAAATACACATTTCAGCATTATTACTAATCTGCGTGTGCATTTTGCTTTAAAACCAAGAAAGCTGACTCATGAAACCAGTTGTTTATTATATCGCAATCCCAATATTGGCCTCAGATAATCACAATATGACAATTTCCTCAAAATCGAGCAGCCCTAGTTGTAACCCTGGAACCGATTAATCTAATCCATTTCAGTTCATAGCACAAGCTTAATGAAACTTTCTTAGAATGTTTATTTTATGAACAGTACGATATTACATGTCAGTGGCATTAGCACAGTCGTTGCTTATGGACTCATTGTACTGCTTAAAGGGCACCTACTGTATTACGCCCTTTTTACAAGATGTAATTTTGGTCTCTGGTGTCCCCAGAGTGTATTTGTGAAGTTTCAGCTCAAAATACCCCATAGTTTATTTATTATAACCATTTGAAAAAGTCATTTTTGGGGCCTGTTTAAAATACAACCTTAAATGCATAATGAGCTGCATATCCCCGCCCTGCCTTTGGATGAGGGTGTAACTCGATACCTATGGCAGTCAGTAAGCAGAAGGGCTGAGAGAGTGAGAAACACGCTTTTATGAATGTCATTTAGCGTACGTTTAGAATCGAAATATATAAATAGTCTCTGATCAGACCCAGATGACGAAGAGACTCCGGCAGAATAAACACAAATGAGAATGGACCAGGACGTCTCGAGTATGGTTATTTGATACATTTATGTACTTATAGAGTTGTAGTCGCGTCCCCTTTGAAATGGTGGATGTGCAACACACACACAGACACACACAAACACTAATGTTGGCACAATTTTTTTAAACTACATACACATACTGTGAAAGTTTGCTACGTGCACGCGAAATTATATTTATGCGAGGGACCTGTTGCGTCATGTTTACTTGTCATACAGATGCTTCTGTGGCAAATGTGAGAAGATGGCTAACTTACAGAACAAGAACATGCAGTTTTTAATACAATATCTTTAAAATATATATTTATAAACATGTGGCTACACACTATATAAACAAGGTTTAAATTATATACACGGACATTCTATGACGACAACAACTTTAGATGCATTTGTTGTTGAATTGGCTGACATAGACTGGAATGACTATTTGTTCAAACTTTGTACATGTATTCTCCTTATCCAGTCCTATGCAAAGCATACTGGGACCTAGAAATCCACTGCCTTTATTTCAAAAGTTCAAGAAAATTTGATAGTTACAACATTTTTTTTATATTTTAACGCAGATATTTTAGTTTAAATATTGGGTTGATGTAATGATCAACGTTATGTCAACAAAACTCAACACAATAATGCTTGCAACTTAAAAGGTTTAATTAAAACAAAAAAAAATTGAATTTAAGTTGTAACCACACATTTGTTGTGGTAACGGGTACCCTGAATTACTTTTAGAGCCACATCCCTAATGGTTATACAATTATAGCAATAATTAGCTACCATTCTATGTTACTAATTAACTTTTTATGTAAGGGACAATAGCATTAACTAATAATGAATGACATTCAAACAAACTCAAGCACATACATCATCATCAGAGTCTCTTTTCCAGGAATAACATCAGAGACAGGGACAATGAGAGGAATATTAACAGCCTGAGCAGCGGGGCAAGAGAAAGATGACAGGGGGAGGAGCTGGCACAGCAGATGGACACATTCTTGGCACCTGCCACCCATCAGGGGCTGAACAGTGACACTGGGGCCATCTTTATCTAATAGAATGTGCCACCCAAGACCTTCGGTGAATGTGAACATCACATGCTACTGGACACCTGGACTAGAGTCAAAAAGTCCCATAAACATGCACGTCCCCAACATAGCTTCTCACTACAGCACACAGTCCAGATCAGACATCGTGCGAAGGCGATTGCACATGAACAACTCACACACATTTACCACCAACAGAGTCACTGATGAAGCACTAATGTAAGTGAGCTTGGCATGCTGATTTTGGTCATTAATGTTGAAACAAATGAACAGAGGACTTTAAAAAAAAATGTGTACAGTGAATACACAATGTATTTTGACACTTAAGTCAATGAATTTCATTGCTTTTAACCAGGTGGTCTCAAGGTGAATTTAGTGGATAAGTTAAATTCCCACAGGTGTCCTAACAGAATAACCACAGTTGTTATCCATCACAATAGCTAAAGACATACACAAAGGCTTATTTTTAAACAATTTTTATATTTTATCATCAAAAACCTAACCAAAAAAGGAGGTTCTTATATGGATGATTAGAATTATTCAATTGATTAATTTGAAAATAAAAAATGAAATGGACAAATTACTTCTCAAAGTGACAAATTAAAAAAACATTGAAATGGTTTGTTTAAAAGTGCAATTAAATATTACAATAAAATAATATCATATTTCAAATTGACAAATGGACATTTATAACTGAATTTAATTTTTGTTAAAAATACTAGTTTATTGTAAAAATAATCATTTAAATTAATGTAACTTAAATTGCCAATTGCTTTTCTTTTTTAATTTATCAATCAAGTAAAAAAAAAAGCCATTGATCAGTCCAACGCTTCCACAGGAAACAATGAACTCTCAACTGAATTTTAGGACTGTCTTTTGACGGACAATATTCTTTAAAATAAACTTGGCTTAATATTTCTTTAAAAATAAAATGCAAAAGCATTCATATTTTGAATTTTGGATTAAGTTTTGGGAGCTTTTATAAGCTAATTTATAACAATTAGTCGAATATAATTTTATGTTTTGCATCCAAGTTCTTTCATGACATATGACTCATATGTGTTATATTCCAGGTTTAACTTGACAACCAAATCATTGTGTTTTGCAAACAAATCATTCAGACCTTATGTAACAATTAAGTCTATGATTTTTTCGAAGATTTTGTTGTATAGTGGTCTCAGTTATATTGAGAGATAATACACTGCCATGAAATCGAAAGTCGAAAAAGCCAGAGAGCCAACAGTCTGATTTCATTCTGTGAGTGTGTTTTCCAGATGTCTTTTTTTAAAAGTGCTAAGATAGACTCGGCATATAAATGGCTACCAGTGGCGGCCTTTCATGGTTAGATGGTCACCTGTCCTCCAAAATAAAATGACATTGGCAAGACGACAGCTTCAAAGAGCCAGACAAGACGTTTTAGTATGATGCAAGATAGACCAAGAGCCCTTGTGTCCAGCAGTCCTGGTACAGTAACATCCTTGGATATTTCAAGCAATTTTGCACCTTGAGTTTTTGGGTAAAAGCCACATTTTAGTCTGTGTAATTCAATTTGCCGCATCGTTTCTCTGCATTTTGACTCCAAGTCGAACATGGTTTCCCAGTTCTGATCCTCCAGTGGAAAAACACATTTTGCAAACCCGTACATGTGTTCTGACCATGGTCATATGCAAATATGTACAAATGCTAATAATTCAAAAAGTCAAGGCTATAACTCTTACCAGATCCCTCGTGTGTTCCCTCAAGTTGTTTATAGGGGTTGAACTTGGGCTTAGGAGCCACAACAGGAGCAAACTTCTTCGGAGACTGTTGCTGGGATACAGAAATGCTGGTGGTGCCCATGGGTAAGCTGGTCTCCATTCGTGCACTCACATGACCTTGCTGGTCACCATCATTATAGCCACCCCACATGTTTCTGGAGTCAAGAAATCTAAAAAAAACAACAACAACAAGACAACGTTATTATATTCCGCTGAGATTAACAGGTCCCGTGGCATCCACAGTGTTTGATGAAATGTAGCAGTGTCTGAATTCCAGTGTTACATTCCTTCCTAAAAATACAGTTGCTTTTATGCATAATATAGATATGGGTGGATGAACCAATGTGTTTTTTTTTCATTAGGGACCGAATTCCCATCCCTAGAGCTTTGTGTGTTCTTCCCCGTCTCTCAGTTCTTAGCTGTGGACTTAGCAATGGAAACTGAGCATTTTAAACACCAGGCATGGGAGAACTAGATAAAGCTCAAAGTGCCATCAAATCTTATTATTACATCAGAAAATCTGAGTGTGCCCCACAATTCTCTGAGTTCGCTCAAAATAATGCTCAGATCATGTCATGACAAAAGTTCAAATGACTGCAATATTCCAAGCTAAACTTGAAAACCCGATCAGTGTGTTTTCATTCAGACCAGTTTTGTGAACTGTATCCTACGATTTATAAAAGATTGAGCTCAAAGAAATAATTTGAACTCTCATGAACATGCCAAGAAGAGTTATTAAGTTTCAGTTAAACTAAAATGTTGGTCTGATTCTCACACAAAGCTGTTGTATTACAATGTTCAAATCATGACAGAAAGATTGTATTTACAAGTTGAGCGCACATGTGCCACCTTAAAGGAGTAAAAAAAGAAGGAAAAAAAGAAAACTTTTGCTGATAATTGACTCACCCCTGTCATCCAAGATATCCATGTCATTCTTTCTTCAGTTAATAAGAAATTAAGGTTTTTGATGAACACATTCCAGCATTTTTCTCCAAATAATGGACTTCAATGGGAACCAAATGGTTCAAGGTCCAAAAGACTGTTTCAGTGCAAACTGTTCAAAGTGTTACGTGTGGGTTGTGGGAAATGGAGCGAGGACTCAAATGCAGAGGGGAAGTAATGTTTAATTAAACAAAACATAAATCAAACAAACAACACAAAGAAATCCAGGTCTCATGAACTAACTACAGAATCCAAGAACATTGCACGGCAGGCACAGGACAAACACAACTCAAAACTCAGGTAACATTTAACAACAAACGAGCACCGGACAGCAAACACAGGGAGACTAAATAGGAAGGCAAACAAGGAGGGAATTGAGGGAAAGCAGGTGGGACAAATAAACCAATAACGAGATAACAAGATGGGAGGGGCTAGAACATCAACAAGAGCACATGGCACACAGAAATCACATGATAGCCATGTGCTCACAACCAACAAGACTATAATATAAACACAACACCAGGCATGTCACTGCTCTGTCACAAAACCAAGAATAACCAGAACTGTAGTGACAGAACCGTGACACAAAAGGCTTTAAACGATTTCAGACGATAAATAAGGGTCTTATCAAGTGAAATGATCGCTCATTTGAAAAAAAAAAAAAAGTTTAAGTTTAAAGGGTTAGTTCACCAAAAATGAAAATTAAGTCATTAATTACTCACCCCCATGCTGTTCTAACCCCGTAAGACCTTCGTTCATCTTCGGAACACAAATGAAGATATTTTTGATTAAATCTGAGAGCTGGATCACTCCTCCATAGACTGCCTAAGGGACTAGCACTTGACGGCCCATAAAGTAAATAAATAAAATGTTGAAATATTCCATGTGCCTACAGCGGCTCAATTATAAGTTTATCAAGCGACGAGACTACTTTTTGCGAAAATAACATAAATAACGACTTTATTAGACTATTCCATTACTTCCTTATGGGCGCATGCGCGAGAACTGAGATGAGGACGTTCTTCTTCGACTGCTTCTTGTTACCGACTGCTCACCGCTTAGGAGTATTACCGCCACCTACCGTATAAGAAGATGTGCTGATATAGCCGGAGCACGATCATCTTCTTATACGGTAGGTGGCGGTAATACTCCTAAGTGGTGAGCAGCCGATAAAGAAGCAGTCGAATGAGAACGTCCTCGTCTCAGTTCTCGCGCATGCGCCCATAAGGAAGTAATGGAATAGTCTAATAAAGTCGTTATTTATGTTATTTTCGCAAAAAAGTAGTCTCGTCGATTGATAAACTTATAATTGAGCCGCTGAAGGCACATGGAATATTTCAACATTTTATTTATTGACTTTATGGGCTGTCAAGTGCTGGTCCCTTAGGCAGTCTATGGAGGAGTGATCCAGCTCTCAGATTGAATCAAAAATATCTTCATTTGTGTTCTGAAGACGAACGAAGGTCTTACGGGGTTGGTACAGCATGGGGGTGAGTAATTAATGACTTCATTTTCATTTTTGGGTGAACTAACCCTTTAAGTTTTATAAGCTCATATGGTCGCCTTGCTCTGTTCTGTGATGTGCGTTTGTGACTCTCCTATTCAAACTCGTTTCTTTAAAATAAACGAATCTTTTCTTGAGTCAACTCGTTCAATTCGTTCATTGAATGCACCAAATGACACGAAAAAAGATTTGTTCATTTTGATAAACGAGTTCAAACAGGAGATACACGAACGCGCGTGACTCTCTCAAACTTAAGCTTTTTTTTTTTTAAATGAGCGATCGTTTTGCTTGATAAGACCATTATTCATTGTCTGAAATAGGTTAAAGCCCTTTGAACAGTTTGTAGTTTGCACTGAAACTTCTTTTGGACCTTGAACCATTTGGTTCCCATTGAAGTCCATTATATGGAGAAAAATCCTGGACTGTTTATCAAAAACCTTCATTTCTTTTCAGCTGAAGAAAGAATGACATGGACATCTTGTATGACATGGGGTGAGTAAATTATCAGCAAAAGTTTTTTTTTTTTTTAAAGTGAACTATTCCTTTAAAGTCGAAATTGCAAAAGGGAAACTGGATTTAAAATAAGAAAAACAATATGATAGTGTTGTTGTACAATTAAGATACAACATGTAACTAACATTGGCCTCATACATTGATTTTTAACAAGAGTATTAAAAACACAATGGGCTCTATCTTGCACCCGGCGCAAATGACTTTATACACTGACGCATTTTTTATTCCTATTTTGCACTTGCGCAAAGCGGGCTTTTTTCCTCCACAGACGCACGTCGGTAAACTAACAAATGAACTTGCGCTTCCTGGGCGGGTTGGCGCAAAAAGGAGGCGTGTGTCGGCGCAAACAATCCCTGGTGCTATTTTGCAGTTCCAGAAAACAATTGCGCCAATGACCAGAAAAAACCTGGTCTAAAGTTAGTGGCGCGTTGCGCGTATATTCAGATGCTATTTTAAGCGTGTGTAATACTCAGATTCGCGGGTCTTGATGAATCCGTGCTTACCGAGTATTGTGCGTGGGTTCTTGACTATTTCTGTATCTGTCGCGGTCACTTGATAGAAGAGTCAGACAATACTTCTGTGCTCATAACTCAGTGTTTAATTGAACATTTCTCCCAACTACGACACATCGTTCCACCCGATTACCTTGCATGTCTTTTTTTTTCCCTCTCCCATCTCTCCTCTTCCGCTTTCCTTTTTCCCACTCTCGCGATATCTCGCGTAACTTTATTTACACCTTCCCATTTCAATTCTTACACGTGCATGCTTGGCCATAATACAGAGTGTGAACAACGCGGATACACTGTAGATGATTCTCTCATCAACACAGATGCATTTTACTTTTTGCAAATGATACATTATTATACGGAAAAATATATAAACATGAGGGAAATCATTGTTGTGTCCATGATGATGGGAAAAAACAGGCATAAAGCTTACACATTTACCCAAGTTATTATATGCATGTTTAACCCGAAGCTAATTTGGGTGGGTTTGTCCCATCCCCAGTGTCCCTTCTCTTTCTTTTACGGCCCTGACGAGAACATCGTTCTACTCGGCTGTGAACCGATGCTGAAGCGCGCCTGGTAAATGCGCCGTTAAAATAGAATTGCGCCATGGAACAAGCGCATCTCGTTCATCATGCTCTTAAAGGGAATGTGATATGACGCTCTTATTGGTTTATTTCCGTTACGCCCAAACCACACCTATGAATAATGAAGCTACTCCAGACCAACCCCTTTTAGATTTGCGCCAGGCGCAAGAGGCATTTATCCCGCCGGGAAAATAGCAACAGCGCCGGGATCCGCCCACAAAGTTAATTGCGCTTTGCGCTTTGACACTTGCGTTTCAGATCGTTAAAATAGGGCCCAATGTGCATCATTGGTTCATCATTTTGTAGAAGTAGTTAAAACAAAACTTGAAGTATTTTTTGTGATTAATAAAAATGAGGTTCTAACAGTGATTTGAACACATGTATGACTTTTCACCTCCCAGCTTCCCAAAGAGTTATGATTAAAGTATGGAAGCTTGTTTCCGCCATAGAATGAAAAATATAAAAGGTTATTGCGACTTTTTATCTCACAATTCTGACTTTTTTTCTCACAATTGCGAGTTTACTTCTCGCAATTCTTACATTATTTCTCAGAATTGCGAGATGGAAAGTCAGAATTGCGTGATATAAAGTCAGAATTGCGAGTTATAAAGTCAGAATTGCGAGATATAAAGTCAGAATTGGGTGATATAAAGTCGGAATTGCGAGATATAAAGTCAGAATTGTGAGATATAAAGTCAGAATTGCGTGATATAAAGTCAGAATTGCGAGTTATAAAGTCAGAACTGCGAGATATAAAGTCAGAATTGTGAGATATAAAGTCAGAATTGCTAGATATAAAGTCGCAATTGCGTGTTATAAAGTCAGAAATGCACGATATAAAGTCAGAATTGTGAGATTTAAATTATTCTGAGGTGAAAAAAGTTAGTATTTTTTTCCCCTTGGAATTTGCCTGATAAGTCGCAATTCTGACTTTATATCACACAATTCTGACTTTATATCTCGCAATTCTGACTTTATATCACACAATTGTGACTTTATTACACGCAATTGCGACTTTATATTCTCGCAATTCTGACTTTATATCACACAATTCTGACTTTATATCTCGCAATTCTGACTTCATATCACATAATTCTGACTTTATATTCTCGCAATTCTGTGATATTCATTCTTGTGATATAAAGTCAGAATTGCGAGATATAAAGTCGCAATTGCGTGTAATAAAGTCACAATTGTGTGATATAAAGTCAGAACTGCGTGATATAAAGTCAAAATTGCGAGATATAAAGTCAGAATTGCTAGATATAAAGTCGCAATTGCGTGTTATAAAGTCAGAAATGCACGATATAAAGTCAGAATTGTGAGATTTAAATTATTCTGAGGTGAAAAAAGTTAGTATTTTTTTCCCTTGGAATTTGCCTGATAGTCGCAATTCTGACTTTATATCACACAATTCTGACTTTATATCTCGCAATTCTGACTTCATATCACACAATTCTGACTTTATATCTCGCAATTCTGACTTTATATCACGCAATTCTGACTTTATATGTCGCAATTGTGACTTTATATCTCGAAATTCTGACTTTATATCACGCAATTGTGACTTTATTACACCCAATTGCGACTTTATATCACGCAATTCTGACTTTATATGTCGCAATTGTGACTTTATATCACGCAATTCTGACTTTATATCTCGCAATTCTGACTTTATAATCTCGCAATTGCGACTTTTTATCACGCAATTATGTCTTTTTATCTCGCAATTGTGAGAAAAAAAGTCAGAATTGTGAGATAAAAAGTCACAATTATTTATTTTATTTTTTTATTCAGTGGCGGAAACAAGCTTCCATATTAAAGCATAAGGACCACATTTATGATACTTTTTGGTTTATCCACCACTTCTATTATATTGTAAAGAGTGGCAAGGGCATTCACACACACACAAAAAAAAATGTTAGATCGACATGGATAAATACATTACAGAATGTTCATTTTTGGGTGAACTTTCCCTTGTTCCCAAAAAGTTTTAGGACTTTTTAAAACCAAAGATGGTGCTAATCATTCCTCAAGTTCTCTGGGACGTGCCAAGGTATCAAAAAAGAAACAGTAATTTGATATAATCCCTTACAAACACAGCACTCACACTTCCATAGTTAGAAGCAAATAATTGCCATGTTGCTAACCTGTCTCAATTTAAATAAAAAATGAATACGTCAACTGAGCGTAATGTGATGAAGACCTGGGAATGTTCTAGATGTGTCGAAACTCTGACAGCTGCCAGAGAACATGACATAACAGCAGTTCAGCTTTCACTGATGTGGTGAAAGCTGTAGTAACAGCAACGTTAACAACATTATTGATGACTTTTAATGCATTTATTGTCAACTTCAGAGTCCCATGCCCCTGAAGTTGATAATAACTGCTAACTGCAGCATCACAGCTCTAGCCAACTTAATAAAATAGCTTATTTACTTTAATCCTTTGTTTGTGTTCAACTTGTATCTGAGACAGACATATTTACATAGCTGGTGTTGTCTACCTGTTTAGGCATTTAGCTGCAGGGGTGCTGCTGTCTATTTTGACTCTTAAAATTACACCAACATAACAACACACTTCTACTTCTACTTACAAATTACTTATTATGCATTATTTCCAAACGTAGAAGATTACTTGGAAGGAAAATGAATAAAGAAAATAATAATAATTGCATAAGTGACTGTATAGGTTTAATATGGCCTTTTACAATATGTGCCACATGAGGACGATGATAAATCCCTCAATAAATAAAATGTTTGTTATACTTATTGAAAATGCTGTAGGATTTTACAGTTTTTTTAAGTTGACATTTTTAAGTCATTCAACTTTTTTCGAACATGAAAGAAAAGAAAACAAAAACACCATTTCTAATGGTAGCGTTCACACCGGACGCAAATAGTGCGCCAGGCGCGAATGATTTCAATGTTAAGTCAATGCAAAGAACGCGTTACGCGTGTAAAAAATTCCTGTGGCGCGAATGAGGCGTAGAGCACGGCGCGAAAAGCGAATATGCCTCATTCGCCCGTCAAGTTCGTGCGAATTGAGCATCTGCCGCATTAAGCGCGTTACGCACGAATGATTTAGTTAGTGCCATTTGTGCATTCACGCGTCTGACGCGAATTCGCGTCTACCACCCGAGTTGAAAAATTTGAACTTTGGCGTCAATTTGCGCCACATTAACCAATCAGGAGCCTAGCTGCTTGCTCACATGGTGAAGTGTCTGGATGCCTCAATATATTATTTTGTAATATGACTAAATGCATGGTGGGATTCTTATGCACAACAAAGCAAATATTTTATCACTTAAAACTTTATTTCTATATACGAGACATGTTCATTTTGTATTGAATGTTATTCATTCCATATTTAGATTATATGAAAAAGTATTAAGTAAAGACAACCAACATACATGTGTATAAGTTTGTCGATGTGACAATCACAGAACAGGTTAATAACTTTTGAAGGCTGGCTCTATTTATCATCAAAACAAAAATAAATGACAGCTAGATTAGATGGATGAGGGTGAGGGTGATCCTCGCTCCGATGCGGAACAACAGGTCATCAAACTGGCCGCGGGACAGACGGAAGTACCACTGACAGCGGCCGTCATCCAGGCGCAGCTCCTGGAGCGAGCAAATGGTGAAACTCGCCAAACAAATACAGTGCGGTGAATCTCTCGATGAATGGTCGATCAACATAAAAAAGATGGCCGCCAACGGGTTTTCAATTTTGTAAATTTCGCTTCAAACTTTTGATTTTACGCATGTCAGTTTCGTTCTAGAAGCGCGAAATAACACAAAGTGGTCAAGCGTCCAACTAGACGGTAGACGCGAATTTGTTCGGTGTGAATCGTAGCATAAGAACTTGCCACATGTGCCTCGTTTTTTCAAGATTTTGATAGCTTATTTTATGTACTTGCTGGATTTTTTCCTGTCAAAAAGCAGAGCAACTTTTGTTCTTAAAGTGAGACCTGCCTGATGATTAAATATAAAACGTCTGGTTAAATAAACAGCAGTCCAATTTTCTGTGCATATTACATTAAATTTTGCGGTAGCACTGCACAACTGTGTTTCTGAAGGCTACATAGGGTTAAATGTTTACAGTTTGAGTTTAGATTAAGTTTTATTGCTGTTTTTGTACAGCAATTTAAAATGTAAGTAAAAAAATGTTTACATGCAGAAGCAGAATAGGGGCCCACTGCCATTCAGTGATTTTGTGTGCAGTTATTCAGATAATTGTAGATTTTTTTTGCACAACTGTTAAAAAACTATTTTATTTGATGGAACATAAAAATATTATTTGGTATTATTACTTATATTTACTGTTAAAAATATTTTAGACTATGTTACTGTTAATACAAGTTTGATTTTTCTATTGCATTATATATATATATGTGTGTAAAGCAATAAGGTACGATAGCTGTGCGTATTCGTGAATAAGTAACGGCTAAAGGGCGCTTGTTAGGCACGATGCGAAGCGGAGTGCCTGCAACCCCTGAGCCGTTACTTATTCACAATACAGCACTTGCCTCGAGTATCTTATTGCTTTTATAAAACGTTGCCACACAATATTTAAGTAAAAAACAATGTTAGTGCAACTTTCTTGAAGTAAAATCACTAAAAGCCTACCTTCCGGCTGGAAAAAATAGTCCCCGAGTGTGAACAGCAACAACGTTCCAATGTGTAAAATGCATGAAAGCTCAAATAAAAACAACACAGAACCGCAGTGTTGCGCAGCGATCAATAGAACCGTTGGGTCATAGCCGTGTTTTATCGTGAATAAAGCACAGCTCTTGACCAATCAGAATCAAGGATTCGAACCAACGTTTATATATATATATACATATACATACATATATATATATATATATATATATATATATATATATACATACATGTACGGTTAAGTGCATACGAAATTTTCAGTTTCCGTTTCGGCCCGAGAATTTTCATTTCGGTGCATTACTACTTTATTGTGTACACTCTTGTTTGACCCATAAGCATGGTATACAAATCTCTCAATATCATCAAATACCGAATCCATAAATAAAGGAGAAGAGAAAGACTGACAAAAGAAAAAAATAGGAAAAAGAATATCTCACTGGCTGAAGTCTCTAATAGCTGTTGTTTTACCATCGCAACTGTTTTGAAATTGAATGAAACACTATTTGAACTATTTCAACATAGCATTTTTCATTTTTTCCCCCTGCTATTGGTCTTTATTGTGGGTGCCATTGTTGCTTTTTGTAGCTGTGTACGCTGCTTGCCTGCTTCTAACTGATGCAGACTTTACGTTTTCCCTCAAGAGACGAGCAAAAAGAGCCCACGCACATGTTCTAATATCATCTAGCCACACCACACGGCAAAAACTTCTTAAACAAGCTTCCCCATTGATCCTCCTGCATCAGATCTCTCCATTTCCCATCATTCTGCTCACACACACATCTATCAAGGGCCATAAAAGGGAACAGCGCAATGACAGGGGACATTATCACACTGTAATGGTTTTAACACACCTGAACTCTCTGGCAAAGGATAAAAAAGATGGTGTCACAGCAGACGCGATGGGATTGAGGGAATCTATACAGCACATTCTCTTCACAAACGCTCGAAGTGTGTCATACTTCCTGACCTGTCCTGCAGACTCTATTATAATGCCTGGAGAGTGTGTGAGAGAAGAATAAAGCACAGCTTAACCTTAACCCCGACCTCTTCAGTGAAAAGGAAAACAGTGAGTAGGGGGATCAATGTGGATCAAAGAGACTATAGTCAGATGGGAACAGATTCAAAGGGGCCTTCCTTTCCACCATGTTTTGCAAATGCAATATGAGCACAATAAAATCATTTTTATGGAACTCTTAACATGCTGTTATCATGACACAAACAAACTTATTTCAATTTGTTTGATAATTATTCAAGTTTTTATTTATTTATTTACTTATTTTTTACATTTCTTAACTTAGGGATACATTAGCAAATCCCAAATTACCATGGGACTACAATGTTTACAATGTATTCAGCAAGAATGCATTAAATCGGTCAAACAATTACATATTTTAAGAAGATCAGGACTCTCCCACCTATTAATCAATGTTAAATATGATCATCAATTGGGGTTTTGTTTTATAATTATGTACAGACAACAAATATGTCAGAATTGTATTTTTGGCTATGTATGTATATATATATATATTTTATAGTATTATTATTACTATTGTTGTCTTAACTTGAATGTAATGTATTGTTAATTATTTGGCGGAACGGGTTATAATGGAGGAAAGGTTTTAGCTTTAATTGTATTTGCTTTCTGTTAATGCTTTGAAAAAGTTTATGAATAAATTAATAATTAATATAGGAAAGTTATTTCAAACTGTATAATAATACTTCAATTGCACTGTTTTTAGTTTTTATCAAATAAATGCAGCATTGGTGACTGGTGAGCATGTAGACTTATAAAACCTTGAACGTTTGAATGGTAAGATGCATTCAAATTATTTTCTTTTTTCAATTTTCTTAGTTTATTTCGGCAATATCATGATATATTAATATATTACTGATTCAGCAAAATAGTATATTATGGTATCACGGTACTATTGCTGTGCTTTTTTAAGGGCTTTTTGTAACCATCTTGTATAAAAGATACATTTACTGTTAAATTGGTTGTTCGTCCTAATAGATAAGTCCATGCGTTTATAGATATAAGCTTACTGCCACCTTTCCACTGCCAAACTTCACAGTGACACTGGGTGTGGGTGTGTATGTGTATTACAATCTCAATATAATTTGATTAGCAAGGACTTTTCTAAGGGTGATCAGAACATGGAGACAACACAGGATGACATTTCAGGTTGAACACAGATCTCATTTTGTCTTCTCCATCTACGGTTGCTATTATTTTCATGGAAGCCATATTAATGGCCTGTGACAATCTGTCAGCCTTTACTGTGTTGTCAAGCAATGACATGGCAGGTCATGTGTTGCAACAGACACTGAGTGCAGGCCCTGATCTAAAGGTTCAAGTGACATGTAAACAACGCCACAGACACTTGAAGAATAAACAAGATAGCACACTGCACTCTGACATGAAAAGTCGCGCAAACATGCACACTTTCAGCATCTCAAGAGGACAGATGATGGAATGAGGACTAACACAGACTCTTGCACTAAAAAAAAATAATAAATAATTTGTTAATGATTTTTCCAGTAAGAAATATTTAAATATTAATGTGTGTAATGTGTGTAATGTTGCTGTTGGTGCATGAAAAGTATCTGCAAAGTTGCAGAGCTGAAAGTTCAGTGTAAGCAGAGATATCATCTTTTAAAAATCAGGAAGTTGAATGCCAACAAAAACCATTCGATTGGGACTACAACTGGGTTTTAGACGTCACTAACCCATACATTTACATCAACCCTCCCTCCGGAGAATGCAAAAAAGGGCATGACCATATTTCTGCGGCTTGTCGAGTGTGTTATGTTCATCCAGCTGTCAGGTCTGACGCTGTACTTCGCCAACAATGGATACCATTTATGTTTATGTTCCTGAAAATGACGATCGTAATTTAGCTCTCTGTGCTGTGCATTTACGAAAGTCAGCTTCCAGAATCTCCACAAATTCGATGCCGGATTCAACAAGAAACTGTTACTAAAACATGAAGCAGTTCCAACTTTAAAACCAGAGGCAGCAGTTGTTGGGCCACAACCTGTAAGTAGGCTAAGACTTAATCATTTTAAATGTATTTGCATTTATAATTTCAGATGTAGCCTTGTGTTTCAGTTTTTTCAAATGCCAGCGCTGGCTTTATAGCCACTAGGCTACTAGTTATGCTATTTTGTGTCTACGACAGACGTGGTACAAACATTATGGACCTGAATTTTGTATAAGCACTAATGTTGTAAATGCATTTTTCATGTATATATATTTTAAGACGTTATTTTCGATTTTATCAAGTACGTAAACCAATGCCAACGCTGCTGTGTATATAACGTTCAGTAGCCAGTCAGTTCAATGCTATTGTGTAAAACAAACATGTATAAAACATTTTGAAAATATAGGCAAATTACCATTCAGAATCGTTTTTGTAAGAGTCGTGTGTGGTGAGGTTCTGCTTGCCTCTCTTCATCTCCACTTTCTGGGTCTGATTCTGGCTCATACTGATACTGCAGAATCGAACGAATCGTTCATACTGACGAATTCGTTACGGTTCATTTGTCCTGCCGACCTACATTCCGTTATTCAAATGTAGGCGCGTCGCGTGTGGCAAGCGTGTTCATAATGTAAGAGACGCTGGCGTTGGCACAATATTGTCCAACATCAAATGGCAAATATAATGTAAGCAGAACGAAACTGAGCTACTCGTTATTGTGTGGTTGTCTGGATCACGAACCGTTTATCAGTTTGGACCAATGCAGCGCGAGCCAATCTTGATCAGCACTGTTACTACACAGCTAAATCCAGTGAAGAAAACATTTGAATTCGCCACTGAAGTAATAACATCGCTGCGAGATCTAGTGAGAAACATTCACATTTCTCCGTTATTAACGGATCAAACAGCGCTGACGTGGAAACCAGGAAGAAACATTGTGCCATGAATGAACTATCCAGTGTCCACAGATCAGCAACATCACCAAGGATTTACTGTATAACACTACTATCTGTAAGTTTGGCAGGAATAGTAGGCTATAATGCTTTCAAGTAACATCACGTCTGTTGTATTTTGACATTATGAATACAATTGCTTCCCTCAAATGTTAATCTAAACTAAAATAAACCTTTGTTTATAACTACTATAATATTACATTTCATTTTGTCCAAAGAGCTGTTGTTTTAAATGCTCCTTAGAAAAGTCAAGTTTAGTTCCATCATTGCTCAAAGTTAAAAAATATCATACTTTATGATGTTAGTTTTAATAAAAATAGAATTAAAAAAATTAAATCAAGGAAATTTCTCTGCCATTTCTTTTTGCTGTATTTGAAACGTACCGAACCGTGACACAAGTGTATACGTATTCGGAACCGTGAATTTTGTGAACCGTTACACCCCTAATATATATATATATATATATGTATGTATGTATGTATGTATGTATGCATGCGATGGATGGATGAAGAAATAATTTGAAAGAGATGGATGGTTGGACGTGATGTTTGAATGGGATAAAAGGATGGGGTGTTGAAGTAAAACAGATAGAGGATGGATGATTGAATGTAGTAATAAACTATATTGGAAGACTCGTGTATCACTGATCCACTCACCCATCAGGAATCTGATTCTGACCAGCTCTCAAACATTCTCATAACAGAAGGCAACTGAGGTCAGAGAAGGGTTGCTTATGTTTCTTATCTGTGTAGATTGAGTGAATACAGCAGGGATGGAAAGGGAAAGTAGGAGCGAGATGCAGGGTTGAATTAGCACTCATATGTACCGTGACACAATACACAGCAAGCTCAGCTACACGAATAACAGCTTTAAAAATTAAAGGTCCCCATCTGTGCTCAGGACCCCAGCCGAGCCCACTTAGCTCTCTACGTTCCACAGCTGGTTGAATGGTTGAGCGGGCTAATGCAACATTACACAGACGAGGGATCGCCTCATCCCTACACTGCTCTGTTTGGAAACATGGCCTTTTTAAGGGTTCAAGTGGGCATTACGGATCTCAAAATGTTTCGTGAGTGTGTGGGGTAAATATTTGAGAGTACCACTAGGCTGACATTGTGCCACATGTTGACATATTAATAAAAGCAAACGACCGCTTTGGAGCACTTCCAAGTGCTGAAAGTTTAATAGTGTAAGTGGATGGCAGAATTTAAACTGGTCTGCACAGTCAGTGGACGAGCAAAAGTCCGGTTTTCTCTTAATCCCAAGAATCATCTCAGTCAGAGCTGAAGAGGATTTTCATATACACAACTAAAACACACACATATATATTAAAGCTGCAATCAATACGATTTTGTTTGAGTTTAGCTGGCTCTTATTTGTCTCAACTTCCAACAGTACTAGTGGTTTTGAACTTTAGACTAACAACTACTGGCCTGGATAAATGAAGTTCATTTACTAAAATCTTGTACTTACATGTTTTTATATATAAATATATATACACACAACACACACACACAACCGGTCAAAAGTTTAAGGTTGGATCGAATTTTTTATGGTTTTAAAAGAAGTCTCTTCTGCTCACCAAGGCTGCAATTTTTTGATAAAAAATACACAAAAAACACAGTAATATTGTGAAATATTATGACGATTTAAAATGACTTTTTTTATGTTAATATATATTAAAATTTAATTTATTCCTCTGAAAAAAAGCTGAATTTTCAGCATCATTACTCCAGTCTTCAGTGTCACATGATCCTTCACAAATCACTCTAATATGATGATTTTATGCTCCAAAAACATGTATGATTATTATCCATGTTGAAAACAGTTTTTTACATTTTTATTTCAGGATTCTTTGATGAATAGAAAGTTCAATAGAACAGCTTTTATCTGAAATGGAAAGCTTTTGTTACATTAAACACTACCCTTTAAAAAGTTTGGGGTCAGTAAGAATTTGTATTTTATTTTGGGGGGAAATAAATAAGAAATCAATACTTCTATTTATCAAGGATGAGTTACATTGATGAAAAGTTACAGTAAAGACATTTATAATGTTAGAAAAGATTCTAATTAAATAAATGCTGTTCTTTGAACTTTCTATTCATCAAAGAATCCTGAAATAAAAATGTAAAAAACTGTTTTCAACATGGATAATAATCATACATGTTTTTGGAGCTAAAAATCATCATATTAGAGTGATTTGTGAAGGATCATGTGACACTGAAGACTGGAGTAATGATGCTGAAAATTCAGCTTTTTTTCAGAGGAATAAATTACATTTTAATATATATTAACATAAAAAAGTCATTTTAAATTGTCATAATATTTCACAATAGTGTATTTATTTTTTATTTTTTATCATCTGTTTTTCTCATTCTGCATATGTGTTATGCCTTGGTATCCACCTTGAGTACTGGCTCAAAGCAGTATATAAAATAAAAATAACTGGGTCAACTGCATGATGCAGCTGGTTATGTGATTTCAACATGGTGCCAACCACTTATTTTCTAGAAGGCTGATATACCTGGACTCTTCATCTCATGCGAGTACACATCATTTCAGATCGTATTTCACAAAGTTGAGAAGTTTAAATAGGATTACATCAATATCCACTCAGGAAGTTGAATGTAGAACAGATATTCAAAATTTAACAGACAAAAGAACATATTTTTTGTAGCATCTGCACCAGCTGCATGTAGTGGTGATTTTCCTGAACACTGGCAGAAGCCAACACTGGTTGCAGAGAGAGTTATTAATATTTGATCAAGTTTACCTGACCTTTATCCCTCTAGTTAATCCGCAAGAACAAAAGTGAGAGAAAAACACAACTGACTAAAACTACAAGAACTTGCTCATTGGAGTTCAGTCAACTGGGATTGTTCTTGTCTTCACCATAGTTGTGTCACTGATGATACTGCAGGTAGGTACTATAAAAAGCAGAACGCATTGAAGACTTTGATTATGCTCAATTATTCATTATCTAAAGCCTCACCATAGAAGATACTTAACTGTCAGATCCTCTAATCTCCAACATTGTCAATGGAACTGTGACAGGAAACAATTTAGAAACGAGATAAAACTGTGGGACTGGACCTGTTAGGCAGGCGTTTGCAATTAATGAAGAACAACGGTTATCCATCAGTCGTCATTGTTATCCCAGCTGATTTTCATGCACTGGAAAACCTCAGTCTACTGTACATTTGCCTATTTGATCTGCTTTTCCGGCAATTCAGCATTTATTGCAGATAACAATCTCAAACTGTCTCTTTATATTATCTGACACAAGGGGGGAAGCTCTGTCAAGCTGTCTACATTTAGAGAAGTGGTCATATCATCACCCCAGAGTGATGATAAGCTAATTTAGCCAAAAATGTGTGCTTGCTTGTTAAAAAAAAGAGGAAATTTATTAAGGTTTGGCTGTTGGCATCTACATCTGCTAGGAATCATTTAGCTGGCGCAGGGTCAATCGCATTGGAGGTCAGTTTCTCTACTGGCCACATCCCCTGGGCACGTATCTCACACTCACAAAGACCTAATTAGGCTAATAAGGAAGCCTAACAAAACCAGCACTAATCAAATGACAAGGCCACCACTGATTTGTTTTCCAAATTAGCCGAGTGTTTGAGAAAGCTCATGCCATTTGATAAGCATTACAAATGGGATTAAAACAATGCATCACTAATATGGAGGAGATCTCAATTCCCCTCCATCTGCAGCAGACACGGAAACGAGCTCGTTCGCCAGGCAAATCAGAGATGAAGGCAGACCCTCGCCATGTTTAGCATACTGCCTGCTGAGCACTTTTAAGCCATGTTGGCATTTGATCGTTTCGATGCAAGGACATCAAGAGATACGTTACCCCATGTTGATTTTTAAAGGTTGAGACCTCCAAACAGGCCTGAAGTATCGACTCTCTTCCATGTCTGCTTAAAAATATGCACTCAATTCCCCTGATAACAAAACATGTTTATCAAACCCATAAAAAATTCACGTCTTCACAGCTTGTCAGAATGTTTCTCAAGTGCCTTTACGGATTCACGTTTTTTTGGGACTCTCCAATTCAGCTCCCCCGTGACAGGGATCCAAAGTCTCACAGTGTAAAACGGTAAATATAAATATCAGAGTTTTGATAGAGAGTGACAGCTCCATATTGGCAAAGGATGGAATCAAATGGATTTGGACAGCTTGCATAATAAGCGGGTTTTGATTTTAGAGACAGCCAATGGTGTGACAGAACATCTTAGGGATTCGAGTCTACCACCTTGTTAAAGATTGACACGTGTCAGCGTCGTTCACCTCGATAGACCCAAGGCGATCTTCGACCCATAAACAAACACAAACAAATGAGGGACCGATCATTTGAAAGATATAAACACGCTTGCATGGGTCATTTCAGGATAAGTGACATAACAGCTTTAGGAGAGCATTTAAATGCACAGCAATATAAGAGCCTTATGAAAAATATATAGAAAAAGGCATTAGACAATATGATCTTCCATTGATTTTTCAGGACGTCCTTTCAGACATAATTATCATTTTAAAGAAGAATAGGTAAAGAAATATTATTTAATTGTCATTTAATACACCATAAGGAAAGTTGTTAAAAAAAGTTTTAGTTCCAATCATTTTTAAATATCTTCCTTTGCGTTCAGCAGAAGAAAGAAACTCATATAGGGTTGCAACAACTTGAGGGTGAGTAAATTATCCAATGATTTTTGGGTGGAGTCTCCCTTTAAAGCAACATTGTGTAACTCTTAGTTTATTCTTAGCTAAAAAAAACGTAGTTATTTCAAAAATATATGCGCTCATTAATGTATATCTACTTTGTTCAAGTAATAAAGTATTCTCGTGAGTGTATAATATGCCATTGAAAATACATACGGGTAAGGGGTTCTAATGTTGGTCGCCATGTTGCCCCTCCATCTTGCAAGTACATTAGCCAAAGAGGGACATACCGGTTAATTCAAGCTTCGCCTTTTGCGTTTGTGTTTGAGTTAACATTCATGGACGAGGTCGAACTGGAAGCCATGTTAATCTTGGACAACATTGGCCACCGTAGAAGTTTAAACGAAATCGGAATTGAGAGGAACAGAAACTAAATATTTATTAGATGGTCATATACCTTTTCACTAGATGGGGGTAAAAATCACACAGCGTAGCTTCAAAGGTTCTCTAAGCCATGTGGGGCCATAACATTTTTTGTCACATACGCAAATGTCTCCTCACTATCGGCTAGCTGCCTGTCCCCTAAACACACTGTAAAAAAACGCGGTCTCTGTAGACACCACAGGCTCCACAAACGGCAACAAAAACAATCATGTCTCACCCGGACCACGAAACCTAACAAACAGTGTTCCAGCCAATCACTGGCAAGAAGTATTTGAGGGTGGGTCTGGGGGGTTAGTGCGCGTGCACATGAAGTGTGTGTTTGAAGGAGAGAGAAGCGTCAGAGGGAAGTTTTAAAAATGACAGACACACGACCAAAGAGACGACGTTCTGATGAACAAATTAAAAAGAAGAAGGAATCGGATAAAGAACGTGCGAAGTTCCGAATTTACATCGGTAAAGCTTTTGAACGATGGCAAGAACTCCGGCGGCAGAAGGGCTTCCAGTCGGACATTCAGGTTTCTCTGTTTTTGCTGGACATGTGGGTAACGTTAAATTATTATTTTTTCTTCTAAATTGACGCTTATGTTCGCCAAACCCACACAATTCACATTCACAATTATTTCAGGAAGCCCGGAAGGGAGGGGGAGGAGATGAGATGCGGAGGAGGGAGGGTCTAGCTAGCCTCCGATTTGTTTGAAAATATTCCGAATGTCAACACCCAGGACCGCTTAGAGAACCTTTAAGGGTCGTGGCACACACAGCCTACAGTCGGCCAGTCGCTGCTGGTGAAGGTCTGCCGGCCTAGTTTTTTGCTGAACGAGTAAAAAGGTAAAAGCAAAAGTGATGAAAGCGAGCAAAGTCAGAGACTGCAAGGACAGAAGGCAGTTCAAATTTTAGGTCATCTTACCTGAGCATTCAAATGTGTGAATATTTTCATTGCCAACAAGAATGAAGAAAGTGATCAGCATGATTGATATTCAAAATGATATAGCACTGATTGGTTTTTTACGATTTGTATATCTGCAGTTCTATATTTAGTTTCTCTTTGTGAATGATGAATATAAGACTATTGATACCTGATGATATAGACAGTTATTTCCTTACACACAGCTGGCAGTCACTTTTATTCCTTTTAGTGTGTTCAAGCACAGGTTTTTGGCTTAGACACAGGCACACAGCCAACTAGAGGCGACAACACAGTCAGCTTTTGTTGCCGCTAGTTCTTAGATGTCGGCTTGGTGTGTAAAAAAAGGTAATTTTAGTGCTTTCTTTTCTATGTAGAAGATTCTGTATTTGTTCTTATCAAAATATATACAATCACAGAACAACATAACAAAGAAATTGCAAATAAGTTGCTGTTTTTCCCAATATTGTGCAGCATTGGTGCCATCGTCAATTGCAAATGACTTTATTAACCTAAAGGAATATGATGAACAAAACCAAAAACACCCACAAACGAAACAGTAGCACACAAACCTATTAAAACTTTTCTCTCCAAAGTGGAAAATCCAATAGAATAAATTGCATCCTCAAAGGTTCGGTGAGATTAAGAAACAACTGATGTATCAAATACGATTGACATGATAAGATTTCCAATTTCTATATGCACATATAGACCCTTGAACAAGAGTTGGCGTGTTTTAGTTTAGAGGTTCAAATTGATTGACATGCTAATCTTGAAGAAAGATGATTTAAATAGCAACCTGTTCTGACTAAAGGGAGTACAGAGCAAACTCCAGCCTTGATCCCTAAATCAACTGCACTCATTTCTGGAATGATTAAAACATTAAAGGTTAAAGCCCAGACCGGGAACATCATTTGCGTGTTTCTTCTCACTGCAGGATCACAGCAGAAGTCTGCTATTAATACTGAGAGTTCTTCTCTCGCAATGGCTTGGTGTGCTTTCAGTTGACTCAGTTCAATCCTTCCCTATGCTGAGATGTGAGAAGAGGAAGTGTGAGGGTGCAGAAGTCTCTATGAAAGGTCATGTGAAAAAAAGATTATCCTTATGTCCACACAGAACTAAATTTTTAAAGATAGCTTTGGGTCCTCTAAAGTTGATCAACTTTACAATCAAGGAAGTTTTTGCTCACAAGACCTACAAACAGGCAGTCTGTATTATGAAGGATTCTTAACACGCAAACAGTCATGAGGCCGCGACTCTAAATTCATTTTACAACTGGTTGTCATCACTACCCTGATTTATAATGTGGGTTAAAAAACCTACAATTGAAAAAAATATATTTCAACAATCTGTCATGCCATAAATCAGTTTGGTAATTGTGTTTATGGCCTGGAAACCAACAGCATTCATATACTGCATTCATAAACTCAAATGAAATATATTTGCAGAAAGGCCATGGAGTCAGAACACCACAAGACTCAATCTTGGTTCCTTGTTGCATACATGGTTAGTTAATGACCGTTGGACTCAAAGGTTTTTTCCCAATGGAGAAGCAGACATTGGAAAGAAAGTAAGAGAAATTTGCCTTAGGTTTTGAAACGTTGTCACAGTCCCATATACAACCATTACAATCTGTTCAAATTGAAGATGAAATGTAAAATATTAGACATGGAGGATTGGTGGCAAGTGCAAAAAGATCATGACTGTCACATGAAATGAAAACATGTCTTTAAATATCATAAAAATGTTCTTTGTTTTCGATATTTTCAGTTCAGACAGTGTTAAGAATCTGGTATTCACACCATATGAAAGACTTTTGATGTTTTTGTTTCTTCTTGTTTTTCAAAAAAGAAACATTCCAACTGAATAATTTAATTATCTGTTGAAATGTGTGAAAAATTGATCTTTTACGTAAATAGCCTTTTATAAACTTATAGACGCCTTCAGCAGTAACGCATGGGCCGAAACTTAACTTTCCGGTAGATTTCCGCAGACAATCCTTAAGTAATTAACCTTAGTATTAGCTGGTATTTCTTACCAGTCAAAGAAAAGAAATGTTACTTGGCCAAACTGAAATGCGACACTACCAGACCCGTTGAACAAAAATTGGAGACAAGAATGTTTTTCTACCGACGTGTCTGATTTACCGCAGTGTTAAAACTGTGGCGAGCGCACTGGTGGGGTTTTATAAGGTTAACATAGCTCTCCTTATTAGCTAGGCTTCTTACATGCTTGCTAATAACCTTTTTCAAGGTGGGTCTCCACATTGATAGCATGTTGGATGGATCTGTGCAGCGTCGTTCATGACACTTACCATTCAATACACAGACTGGTCCGCTGTCAATGTGTTTGCGCGAGAGAGAGAGAGAGAGAGAGAGAGGGAGGAAGCGTTCGAATATGCGCTGCATGCAACTCTGCAGTCAAATAGCAAAAACATTTCCCATCTTAAATTGTAAAAAACACAGAAATCAATACAGTAGGTGGACAACCAGAATGTCGTTTACCGACACGGCAAGTGATAAACCAGCCGTATTTCAAAGTCGGTTGCGAAATTACCACCAGGTGGCGCAAAGGGCCATTTGGCGAAAGCAAAACGTAATTATGTAAAACTAGCCCACATTTTAAATAGAATAGCTTTAACTAGAATATAAACTTTTATAGCAGAACATTTTATTAATCAAAAGTTAAAATAGGCCTATCTCGCATTCAGCGAAAATAAATTGGGTGCTTTATGACGCTATTGAGGAATGAGAGACTGAAGAGCGCTTCTCTCTCGCGTGCACACACTGACTGCTGAACACCCAAACTTCTGGGCTTTTCTCAGTGAGAAAAGTTGTGGTTGAGTGGTAGAACATTGGTTCGATCATTTTGATGACACGGTTTCAAATCCCGCATAAACTTAAAATTACCTTACATTTCCATTTTACATTAAGGAACAAATCTCTTATAACAGATTAACTGAATTTACATCTTCAAAAGCAGTTATGTTAAAAAAAGAAAATAAAACTGGGATTCCAGTTTAAAAAAAAAAAATAAAAAATAAAAAAATAGAAAAATAACTAAGCTAAGCAAGTTGCGATTTGCCGGTGGGATATTTCCCCCCTCCATAGTAGCCTAATCAATGCTATAATTAGCTTCAATAGACAATATCAAATATGTGTATATATATTTTTTTAAATATGCAACATGCACGTTTAAACAACAAATAGCCTAATAAAATCTGAACCAGCGCTTCTGCTCTTGTATTGAGACATGCACGTTTCAGTGGCCTTAATACATTGTTCGACAACACTTGAATTTATTTATTTTTCTCATAACCGCTAAAATAAAATCATCTTTTAAAACTGTAAAGGTCTCCTTTTTCATGTGATGTAAAGTAGCCCAGCCTACGTTATGGCTACTTTATATACTACCATTGAAAAACATTCTCGGTTCTGAAGAGGGTAAAAAAAAAAAAAAAATTGTACGAGTGCGGATTAGAACCCAGAGGAGCAGGGACACGTTGTGTGTAGCCTATTTTGATTTGTGATTTCACCAGAACGAATGAAACCTCCACAACGGATTGCAGCGTGCGTCCGAGTGAACTCAACACATTTCAGCGCTAGATCGCCTCTAATTTAACAAACGAATGAAACGAATGCTGTTAGCTAAGATTTCAAAAGTGGACCCTGGCAAAAAGTGGTTGGGACATGTCCCACCCGTCCCCAAGTATAGCGGCTACAGTGTTGACCTTGAATTTATCTGCGACCTCAGCTCTCAATGAGAAGTGGCAAATTATGTCGGACACTTTAAGTAAATAAACAGTTAATAAACAGTTAATAAACTCGCTAATAAACAGCTACCTATTTAAGTTAAGAACGGTAAAACAAAAGTTGTCGGACAACAGCATGTAATGTCAAGGTTCGATCTCGCGTCGTTAGGAGGTCTATGAGGTTGAGGATGATGTGTTAACCACACAGCTATCGTTAGACTGCTAATGCATGATTGTCTTATACGATTGTAAAGCCTCATTGATGTAGCCTAATGTGTTTCGACTGCAATGTTTTAAGGTTTCATTATTTTTTCAATTTAATTTCAGTATTGTGATTAATTAATTAATTTAACTACGTTTCACTTGAATTAATCTGCTACCAACTTTCGATCGCTCCAAAAGAGCCGCGGCGCAGCTGTAGTTACACAAAAAACGGACACTTTTCAAAGTTTGTGATTGTACCGCCTCTTCAGCGGCCAAAGGCAGCAAATACACCTCAACTTTTACTGCCGCGGCAAAACTGCAGCGGTGAAAAACACATTCTGGTTGTCTACCTACTGTATGTGAGAGGTCAGCGCTGATAATTTGGTGGGCTGCCATTAATAAATGTATGGGAAACACAGTACCGGATATCACTCAGATAAACATAGCTATTTTAATACCACCATCTTCCTCTTTGTTAAGTAACCTTAAAATTTTTATTTTAAAAAATTGCGTTTGCTCCCAAGGTCAGGTTGCACCCACAGCTCAATAACCTACTCATTACCTTAACTTTCACTGCATTTGTAGTCAGTGCCATATTAACCAGTAAACACTATAATAAACAAACAGAATGGAAGTTAACTTTGGGTAATTCAGCTCATCACCATGGCAATACGTCTGATAAAAGTGTCTATACCTTTGCTGTTTTTTATTTAATACAATTGTATCAATTCAAGAAAGTAGAGAAAACTGACTCACAGCCAGGAAGAACAAGTGTAGACAGAGTGACTAAATTCAAGGAGCACGATTATTTATGGCCACTTTTTTTCTGGCTTGCCAGGCACTTTGGGTTGATACAGCAGGCCAAGAGAGCGAGAAGAGCTTCACTCGAGGGCCTCTTCTACAGGACCTTAGATGTTTAATGAAGAAATGTGTCTCTACATCACAGCACATATTTGGGAGGAAGAAATGCACCCTACCAAAAACAATTTAAGGCCACCGAAAATGGGCCCCTCCAATTTGTACCGGCCCAGGAATTGCTTACTTTGGGATGCATACAGGCCAGGAAATGGAAGTTGTAATCAACATACCTTCCCCTTGTTATGATAGGTTCGGGAGTTATTGATTAAATTGTGAAAAATTTCACCATTTAATCAACAACTCATGCATACGGCCGATCTGAATGTGATTGGCTTACCCATACAACGGCCTTGCATATGTCAGCATTGATAGTCATATCACAAGAAGAGTTGGTTTAGTCATTTTGATTAAAGATTTGATTATACAAGCTCAAACAAATATATGCATGGATGAATTATTACAAATAACACCAGTAACGTGTTAAGAAGATAAACAGGGTTCATTTTGATTTCAAATATGAACTGTGGCTCATCCAATGATCTCTTTGGGGCAGATCTACCTGTTTGGCTGACCAATGGGGAAAAATAAGAGAAGCCTAATGGCACATACATTTGTCACACTCCCAGTTTGCAGTCTGTAAGATTTTTTTGGTAACACTTTATTTGAAGGGGTGTGCATCAGGCTGACATGAACATGACATAACACCTGTCATGAACATGAAGGAGTCTTTATAAATGACTATGACGAGTCATTAAGTGTCATTCGGTAAATTATGACACTTTTAATGCAAAGTTGACTTTTTTTAAAATGTCTTTGTTATGAAAACTTGACATTAACCAAGAAAAAAATGTATTGATTATGACAACTTGACATTAACAAAGACAGAAATGTCTTTGTTATGACAACTTGACATTAAATAAGAAATCATAAATAGTCCAATGTGTTCCACTTTACTAGAGGTAAGGGGAAATATTAAGGACACTGTTGTTAAAGCATTTGACAGTCTAATGACCCTTAATGACATCTTTATAACTAGTACAATGTGTTCCACTTTACTAGAGGTAAGGGGAAATATTAAGAACACTGTTGTTAAAGTATTTGACAGTCTAATGACCCTTAATGACATCTTTATAACTAGTACAATGTGTTCCACTTTACTTGAGGACAAGTCAAATATTCATGTCACAGTTATAATGGTGTCATGACAACCAAAGTTAAAACCAACCATAACATATGACAGAGTAATGTAATGTTAACACATTACAGGTTAACAGGTTATGATTTCTTGGTTATGTCAAGATGTCATAAACAAGACATTTTTGTCTTGGTTAATGTCAATATGTCATAACAAAGACATTTTAAACAATGTCAACTTTGCATTAAAAGTGTCATAATTTACCGAATGACACTTAATGACAACAGTCATAAACATTCATAAAGACTCCTTCGTGTTCATGACAGGTGTTATGTCATATTTATGACAGTGTCATGTCAACCTTATGCACACCCCTTCAAATAAAGTGTTACCATTTTTTTATGTTTTTGAAGAAGTATCTTATGCTCCCCAAGGCTGCATTTATATGATCTACAGTAAAAAAAAATAATATTGTAAAATATTATTACAATTTATTATTATTATTATTATCTGAATACACTACCGGTCAAAAGTTTAAGATCAGTAAGATTTTTTATGTTTTTAAAAGAAGTCTCTTCTGCTCACCAAGGCTGCAATTTTTGGATAAAAAATACACAAAAAACAATTTAAAATTACTTTTTTATGTTAATATATATTAAAATGTAATTTATTCCTCTGAAAAAAGCTGAATTTTCAGCATCATTACTCCAGTCAGTGTCACATGATCCTTCAAAAATCACTCTAATATGATGATTTTATGCTCCAAAAACATGTATGATTATTATCCATGTTGAAAACAGTTTTTTAAATTTTTATTTCAGGATTCTTTGATAAATAGAAAGTTCAAAAGAACAGCTTTTATCTGAAATGGAAAGCTTTTGTTACATTAAACACTACCCTTTAAAATGTTTGGGGTCAGTAAGAATTTGTATTTTATTTTTGGGGGAAATAAATAAGAAATCAATACTTCTATTCATCAAGGATGAGTTACATTGATCAAAAGTTACAGTAAATACATTTATAATGTTAGAAAAGATTCTTTCTTTACATCAAAGAATCCTGAAATAAAAATGTAAAAAACTGTTTTCAACATGGATAATAATCATACATGTTTTTGGAGCATAAAATCATCATATTAGAGTGATTTGGGAAGGATCATGTGACACTGAAGACTGGAGTAATGATGCTGAAAATTCAGCTTTTTTCAGAGGAATAAATTACATTTTAATATATATTAACATTAAAAAGTATTTTTAAATTGTCATAATATTTCACAATATTACTGTGTTTTTTGTGTATTTTTTATCAAACAATCGCAGCCTTGGTGAGCAGAAGAAACTTCTTTTAAAAACATAAAAAATCTTACCCATCTTAAGCTTTTGACCGGTAGTGTATATTTTAAAATGTAGACTAATTTATTCCAGTGATTGATATATTTTAGCAGCCATATTTAGCAGAAATATAATTTTCATCCTTGCTAAATAAAGATATGAATTTGTATTAAAAAAATCTACAGTAGTGTAAATTTACAATTATGCACTTTGCAAATGCTTTTGTCCAATGTGAAACTGTGTGTGTGTCCTGGGAATTGAACCCACAACTTTGCCATTGTTGGTGCAATGCTTCACCATGAACAACTTTATGTATTCATTAAAATGAAGATTTAGAAACAAAACATGTTAGAACTGTAACCGAAAACAGTTTACTTTAACAACTTCACGGTTTCGGAAATGGTTAGCGGATTTCTAACAGTTTGTACTCCAACTCATCTCCATTTGTACACTTGAGCCAGTTTTATACCATGGCGAAAAGTCCCTGAAAGCGCCCGTCATCATGAGATGAATGCGCGTGATCATACAAATCAGAAAATTGGACACATTCGGACATCTGTGATTTATCTGTCTATCAACTCAGCAGATAAGAATAAAATCTTGCCCGACAACAGCCGTCTGCGATGTCAGGTTAGGGAGAGACCATATTTAATCCTTCACCCCATCACCACTCGTTCCACAGTACACTGACCCCTGTCACACCCAAAGAGGATTATTGAGAAGTTCAAAACCTTTGGTCGCTTTTCTAGCCTCTAATTCTTAATTGACCGATGGCTGACGGCGCTTAACTGATGGCTTATAAACGAACTCAGACCCACTCGTAAATGTATAATCCATGCAATAAATCTAATCTGATTCCACTCACATGCTGTAAACATTCTTAGGGATGTGCCAGTAATCTAATATTCCAAACTTCTCTTGCTATCAGCAGACATTTTCGGTTTGCTTGTTCAGTTTGGTGCAATGATCACGACTGTGCTCATTTTGCTCAGCTAACCAGACGTATTTGATCGTAATGAGACTTTCACATGTATTTGACCCCTCTAGCAACACATATCCTGTGTAGCGACCATGGGTCAAATCTTGGCACTACAAGCTACCAACTGTAGAAATATTTGCTGAACTTTTTTTCTTAACATTAAAGGTTTCCTTTATCCTGGCTATTTGCGGGTCAAATACACTCAATTGGATTAGCTGGATGATGAAATTATCAATCTTATTAAATGAGAAGAATTGTGAAATTATTTTTGAATTTGGAGCTTTCTAGACTGAGAAAAGCCAGGAAATGTTTTTTGTTGTTGTTTGTTTTTCAGGGCTTATGTGGATGAAAGACAACAACTCCCAGAATGCACTTGCTTTGCTGCCATAGAAGGTCACCCCTACCGGTCACAGAGCGCAGTAGTTAAAGTCGGCATGAAATCAAATTTGACAAATCTTCTTTTTTATATGTAATATTGTAGTGTTTATTATAAATTATTAATCTGTGCACTTCATTGTTTTTTACATTGTTTTTTTTTTAAATTCATGTACTTTTATAATCTTTAATCAAATACATTACCCTTCCCTCCCCATCGAAACGACTCTATTCTATTTCGGCACGTGGAATGGCAAAAGGGTGCGGCCAGATCCAATGAGGGTGTGGCTATCGGTGCACCACCTCTCAGAGAATCGCATTCAAATCTGCCCTCCATTTTGTTTGCAACGCCCAACCTCCAACGATCCAATCAATTCCCGAAGGACGAAATCAAGCCCTGCCCTACAATATTTTCTAATAGAGAGCCTAAGTCCCTCCCCTTCCGGTCGACCACCATGGGACCTTATTTCGGAAAAATATTGTATGGTAGACAATGGCGAGAGACAACAAATATTTTGATCTCGTTTGAATTGTGCCCTGAATTACACATATGATGTTTGTCAATTTAAAAGATACATTTTAAAGTAAAGAAAGTCGCAGTTTGATGTAAAACCGTTGAGGTTTAAGACTGTGAAATACGTAATTACAAAGACTACAAACCCTAAAGGCGCACGTTTTCTCTTAATTAATGAAGCTAACTTTACTGAGGCTAATGTCTGTCATTGTTTCTATAGTCTTACATTATAATCGTAACATCGTAACATTACGACGTCATGCCTGAGTGTTTTGTACCAGACTGCACACACACGAGCAGCGGATTTTGCTCATTGTTTCGCTTCCCGGGAGATGTATTTCATTGAGCAATTTTCACATAAAACTAAATGTTACTCTTCTGTTTTATGACAAACTGCGACGTTTTTGACTTTCAGAAGGATCTTTTAAATTGAGAAACATCATATGTGTAATTCAGGGCACAGTTCAGATGGAATAAAAACATAAGTTGTCTCTCGCAATTGACTACCACACATATTTTTTCCGAAATATGGTCCCATGAGCCGGAAGTGGAGGGGCGGGACTTAGGCTCTCTATTTCAGAAGCTGTTTCACTCGGATATATGTCACGACAAGGAAAAGAATACAATCTTAACTTCCGTTTCACGCCAACTTTAAACAACAAAGTCTCCGTGATAAGTCTGCCCAGGATTTCGAGATCGCACAAAATGTCCAGGATTCGGCTTTTGCGTTCTACAGTCGCCATTCATTATGTTTACAGTGGCGAGCAGGACGAGACTGAGGGCCGCGGAGAACGATGCGAGGCCAGTGGCATGATTATCGATGAGCGACACCAGTGTTCGAACTATACCGTGTCCTTTGGGGGAGCCCAATTTCGTACACTTGGGCGTGCAGGAGGATTTAAGCGCCTTTCAGACAGAAAGCGCAATGCGCTGCACTATGAAACCCATTCATTTCAAGGACTTCCAAAGATACTTAACAGCTACAAATGTATGCAAGCACTATATACAGGATTCACCGTATTGACACAAATTGATAAGTCAAACAGCAAACAGCCATCCACAAATAGTCTATAAATAGGCTGTGTTTGAGTTCACCTGAACAAGGGTTAAATTACTCGTCGGCTACAGAAGATTACCACAATTCCTTCGTTCAATTAGGCCTAAGACATTGAGAGTCAAGCAGACCTATAACAACCCAGCCACAACATATAATTGGGAATAACGTGCTTTACCTTAACACAGAATGGATTTCAAAGACTTGCGCAGATCAATGGCCTCCAACGTTTTATATTTTTTTCTACGAATCTTTGAGTTAACATGCAGTAAACATGATTGGAATTTGCACTGCAGCGCCACCATACCTTGATGCTCATGACAAGAATAGCATGTATAGTTATCTTTATTGAAGTGAATTAGGTTTAAATTGCCGTCATGCACGAATTAAAAATATTTTTTATATTTTACACATAATACTGAAATTGCACATCAAAATAAAACTTTGTGAATATATTTTGAGACCCCCCAATATTTCACGAATCATGTTTTCAGGGGAGCCCATGCCATATTAAGGGGAGCCGAGCTCCCCCTCAGCTCCCCCGTAGTTCGCACCCTGAGACACCTGTGAGACGCACCGGTCTCGTTCTCTCTCATGGAAGAGCGGGAATTTTCTTTGCAATGTTAAAACGCACATGAACCGATCACTTGTTTAGCATTCATATAAACACTACATTCAGATTCACCAATGGAATGAATTCAGTAATTGAAACAAAACTGTGCATGTAAACAATGAATGGCGACTGCAGAAAGCAAAAGCTGAATCCAGGACATTTTGTACAATCTTCTTGACCGCCGGACATGTCCAGGAAAGAGGATGCTTTCAGCTTTCTCCAACTAAGTTACTCAACTTTCTCCACAGAACAAGAGCCTGCTAGCTTCCAAAAAAACTTCCAAAAAAACTGACACTATGTCAGAGTTGAGAACATGTGGAACAGCCCCTGCTACTGGCTGTAGTCTTTAGCCTCTGGCCAAAAAATCCTCAGATGAAATTACGATTTTTACGTCGTCTGAGGTTTTTTTTTCAGACAAGAAATACATAAATCTCTCATAAATCTTTTTTTTCTTACTTTTTAGTAAATCAATAAATGATGAACACAAACACACAGTACAGTTTAAAGTGATGACGCAAACCAATTTATCAATTTATTGACAGTTTCTAGTTTAGAGTCTAAAAATTGTTTAGAGTCTAGAGAAATTAATTGAAATTAACAACTCTAATGCCAATTTCACTACTGAGAATCGCTAGTTTTGGACTTGAAACTTAACAGGCAGATAAAATAATTTCAAAATTCATACTGCTGCTTCATTTTATATCACCAAATCATGTGCATATCTGACATTGTGTTCAAACGTACTCTGAATATGCCCTAAACTAAAAATTTATTTTAAACTTATTTTCCTAAACAATTTTCTTGAGAACATCTTTGGTGTCTGTCAGTAATGTTGTTTCAGCACAGAACTGTGTGAAATGTGGCCTAGTGGGCATATTTCTTCATTCGCAATGTGCCTCATCTCACTTTCCCTATCTACAATTTAGAAATGTCCAACAACAAAAATAATACAAACAGCAGTTAACCCTGTTACCCCTACTGACCATCACTGACATGACAGTCGCCTCTGAAACGACTTTATCAGAACAGAGGTAAAACTCGCCTCAAGCAGAACTGTTACAATCACAGAAGAACACCACAGCAAACTCTCTGACGCACAAAGAAAGTTTTTTGCATCCTCTGTTCAGGAGTATGAACGTAATGAGGTGTCAATATCAGATCGTGATAATCATCTCTCTGCTTTGACGTCTCTGCCACTCTGTCTATCAGTCAAAGAGCGCTTCATCTTGATTTTAATAGTATCTGCAAGATAAATATCACATGCAAAACGGCAAATGGGAGAGGATGTGGACCGTTGAGCATATCAGACTCTTAACTGCCACGTTTCATCTCCCCTCATCTAATAGAGTTCTTCATCTGGGAAGGCAGGTTTGAAGAAGAAAAGAGTGAATTTGCTTTCAAACTTCATAATCAGACTCAATGAAAACGCATCACTGGTGCCGAATGTACAAGGGGAAGCACAAGAAAGAATGAACCGTCAGCCTCATTCCACCAGTAAACTCAGATTTGAAGTTAATGATGTGCAGCCACTTTGTACTGTAATAGATGCCACAACAAATGAATAACACTTTTGTCGAGACCGTGTTTCTCCATGTAAAACAGGGCAGGAACTGTATGGCATTGAACTAAGCAGCTCTTTATTAGTTATTCTTTCAGTAAATTTATGTCTGTCTGTATTTTTTTTTTTTTTTCTCTGAATCAGGTGAATCTTATAGCTGTATTAAAGCATTACTAATGATTGATTGTATATTGTTGTTCAACCACTACACTCTTAAAGATAAAGGTTCCAAAAGGGGCTTTTCACAGCAATACCATATTTGGTTCCCCAAAGAACCTTTCATACCCCTTTCCACCAAAAAAAGAACTGGTTCAGAACTGGTGCTGGTTCAAAGTTGGTTCGGAGTTGGTTCAACTCGCGAACCGCTTCAGAACCTATTTGTTTCTCCACTGACTAGAGCGCCCAGGGAACGACGTCGTTACGTCACTGTGTTACGTCGCCATACGTCTTAGCTAGAAACGCTTGCAAGTACAACATTACTTTGGATTATCTCTAACTCGTGTATCAAGAAGGCTTTAAAAACAATCGAAATGTGTAAGTCTTCGATATGTAATCTTTTCTGATAAGTTATGTACCCCTGCCTTGTGTCAATAATGTCTTCAATAAAAAAAAAGTAAAAAAAAAAAAGAAACGCTTGCGTTAACTTCAAGCATAACAATTACAAAAGCGGACTCCATCGTGTTTCTGCAAATGTTTCTCTTGGCTTTGCGGTCCGTTATTATGGTCAGAAAAGATGTTTCAGAACACATCTAAACCCGCCCCAGCCCCCGACGTAAGCATGACGTGGTAAAAGAACGGTTCTAGTCCAGCAAAGAGTTGGTGCCGCTTTGGAACCAGTTCTCCTGGCCGAGAACCGGTTCTTTGGCTGTCGAAACACAAAGAACTGGTTCGGCGCAGGCACCGGCTCCGAACCGGCTCTCAAAATGCTTTGGTGGAAAAGGGGCTTCAGTGAACTATTATCTTTTACTGACAAAAGCATAGATTTCCAATGTTTTCACTGACCAACTTAAGTGTATATTGTATTTCTATAATTTATTATAATTTGATGACTGCAACAAACTCTAAAAAATTACACCTGTGTCACATCACCTATCCTTTTAAAGCAACACCAAGCAACTTTTCCTCTGCGGTCACCCTACAGGTTGGAAGGATTGTCCAGTACTGCTGTCGTAAATAATTTTACCCTATCGTAAAAAATAATCGTGATTTTAAAAGGTTAAAGAAATGCTACAGTGCAAAACTGTTAATTGGTTAACAGAAAGTTTCCGTACTATATACGGTAAATACCTGTGATAGATCTCATGGTACATTTAATGTAATTTTACTGTAAAATGCCGTTAAATTTAAGTTTTTGAAATTGAAAAAAAAACTCATTGTATAATTTACAGTGAAAAAACTTCAATTTTTATAGGGTTAGGGTTTTATGTTACATTTAATGTTGTTAAATTAATGTTTATTGCATTTTTTTTATTTCATGTTTTTTAAGTTAAGTCTGTAAAACCTAAAAAAAAAATAACATTGCTACCGTGTTTTTGATGGTAAAGTTTTAGCAACCACATATGCCGTTTTTTGCTCTAAAAATTTGTTTGTTTGTTTTTTTTTTGTTTTGTTTTTACAGCACACACACACACACATGCTCTCTGTTTATGCAGCACCGGCTTTGGAATCAACAATGGCCACAGACAAGGTAAAGTATGAGGCATGATTTTCTGAAAGTGTAGTTGTAGTCTACTGTCGAGTACGCTCCACCTATTGGCAATTGTAACGCTTGCTGTAAAGCAAGTCAAATTTGTAGTTTTCTGAGGTCTCATTCTCACTACAGAAACGCGACCCGATCTGGCAATCTTACATAATGTGAATTTATCAGATAAAGGACCGCAAAGCAGTGGCATAAGCGCTTTTCACCATGTCACGACTCAATGAACCACTGAAATGATTTTGAAAACATTCTTTTAAGGTAAAAAATTATTACTTAGTGTTGCTTTAATTACACTTTTTAACCTTCAAATGGTCTTCGTTTCCTGTTTACACTTCTGAGCTTCGGGGTCTATGCGACCCCAACAATTGAGTGGGTAGTTGTACAAAAAATACACATTTTTAATCATACAAATAATATATATATATATATATATATATATATATATATATATTATTTTTTTTTTTTTTCTCACTATCATTAATGCTGTGTTTTGGAGATATAAAGTACTTTTGTATCCATATACCACACAATTCCTCAACTACTATACACCATCTAGCTTGCATATGAAATATAATTTTTTATGATACATTACATTTATGCTTTAGTACTAGGCCTTCATTTCTGTGTAAAAAATTTCAGATTTAGGCGCTATGCCTTTTTTTTTTTTTTTGACACATGAAGAAAATATGTTTAGCTTTTTTTCACATTTCCCATTCATTTCAATGTGGGGTCATACTGACCCTGAAGATACTAAATATCATTGCACACGAGAGGATACGAAATGTCGTTGCACACCAGTCCGAAAGTTCTGTATGCGTTTTTTTTCAAATTCATCATTTGGTGGCTCTGAATTGTCAAATTCATCTTCTCAAAATGCTTGCTACAGAAGCAAAAAAACCTCAGAAAATCTAACCTGATCCGAATTTTTTTATGACGGACGAAAGTTTGAGGCAGTGTGTAAACCTGATTGACACAACGTGATGTAGTATTTATTTTTTAACATGCGAAAGATTTCGGACGAGAATTTCAAACTCAAGGACCTTAATTCTTGTAAATTTTTTTTTTGCCCAATCTCATCTCATTCACAAGTCATCTACTCAACAGTATGCTGATCGATGTCCTCTCCATTTCATAATGGGCCATACATTTAAATAAGAGACACAGGTCTGGACTGCAGGCAGGCCAGTCTAGCACATCCCTTCTATGGTGTAGAATAGAGTGTCTAGAAACCACTCTATTGTAGCACGTGCAGAATGAGGCCTGGTCTGGATGTCTTGCTTGCCTTGATGGCAGTATTGTCTCTGAGGCCCCGTTCACACTACTGCATTTTCGTTTAAAAATGGAGAATTAAAACGAATACGATCTCCCGTCCACACCAGCGTTTTATCTGCATATTAGAAATGATCTCCATCCACATTAAAACGACTGAAAACGCTCATCACGTGACCATTCACCAACACTGGGCATGCGCGTGCCGGTGTAAACAGTAGTTGACGAATCAGGGAAGGAGACGTCATGACTGATAACGCCCAATCATAGAGCCGAGCGTGAGCCTTTGCTTCAGCGTTTCTGAAGTCCTTCGTTTTGTCTCGTCCTACACTAAAACGCCCTCCGCCGTTTCAGAAACGCAAAACGGAGCTGGAGCGTTTCTAAACTTCTCCGTTTTAGGTCTTCGTTTTTCCCGTTTTAGTCTGGACGGGAGGTGCAAACGTAGCAAAAGGTCTCCGTTTTTAAACGAAAACGCAGTAGTGTGGACGGGGCCTGAGTCTGTACAATCCCAATATAAGCCTTCACATCAATAGTAGCTTCATGCATATACAAGTCACCCATGATGTTTGTACTGATGCATCCCCATACCATGACAGATGTTTGCTTTTGCAGCTGTCGCAAGTCTGGATGGTTCCTTTAGTATTTGGGCCTGATAGCTCAAAGTCCGTTTTTGTCAAAAACAAGCTGAACCGTAGACCCATCGGACCACAGCACAAATTTCCATTGTATTTTGGACCATCTGAGATGAGATAGAGCCAAATGAACTCGGCAGCATCTCTGCATAGAATTGATGTAGCAAGTAGCATTTCTTAATGCCACAGTTGACTGTGTTAAGTAACAATGAAGTACTCTCAAGCCTAAATGGTTGGAGTTGGGATTGAATTAATTTGTATCCTTGTTTCCTGTGTATTAGTAACCCTGTGCATTTAATTTACTGTAAGAAAACAGAGTAAGGATTTGGCATTCAAAAAAAGCCTTTTTTAAACTGTAGTGTTGTAATGGAATTAGCAATTTAGTGAAAAGTGCACTCACAACTCTTCTTGACTGCAACAACTGATGTGGGCAAAGAGCTTACAGAGAATTTATAAAAGGAGAGACAAATGACTTCTCGGTAAAGTGAAGGAAAGGAGGTGATGGATTAACCAATGGCATGGGAATCTCCAGCTCAGTGAAGTATCTAACATTAGCATTTTATGGAGAATGTTTCCCCTCAGAGCGTCTCTTCCCAGGGAGCCAGTAACAGGGATGGCTGTCATGGAAAGCTTGGGTTGTTCTTCAAAGTCAGCTGGCAGCAGGACTCAGTGTTCATTCTTTGACTCGCTCTGTGTGTGCGATGAGAATTTGGCCCAAGAACAGCAACTTCGAGCCAGGAATCCAAAGAAGCAACAAACAGTCTAAGAGCAAAACAAGGAACCCTGCACTGAGCCCCCTGCACAGGCCCTGTCAGACACACTGGCCCCAGGCTTACACTTGCTATAATTCCCTTCTTCCTGCTGCCACTACACACAACCACATTCTGCAGCTGATACTGCTCACTCGCCTGCCATCACATTCATCTAAAATAGCTTCAAGGAATGGTGGGAGACTTTTTTTCCTGATTTACACAAATATTTACTTGCCTGCAAATTACCAAGGAGGGCTGTATGAATATAGAGTTTCTCTAAACTGAAATTTTCAATCTGAAAGAATTATACTACAAAATAATATATATTTCTTTAAAGAAATTAATGCTTTTATTCAGCAAACTGATGAAATAAGACATTTATAATGTTACAAAACATTTGTATTTAAAATAAATGCTTTCATTTGTACTTTCTTGTACGAACCCTGGCCATCTTTTTATCATGGCTTCTACAAAAATATTAAACAGCACATATAGAATACGCACCAAATTAGCATATCAAAATGATTTCTGAAGGATTATGTAACACAGGAGACTGTAGTAATGGCTGCTGAAAACAAAGGAATATCTTAAAATAGAAAACAGTTATTTTAAATTGTTAAACTATTTGTTTTTCAAAAATATTTTTGCTGTAACTATTTTTTTTATCAAAGAAATGTAGCTTTGGGGAGAACTGGCCCCCGACTGAGCCTGGGTTCTCACAATGTTTTTTTTTTTTTTTCTCCATTGGGTCATCTGATGGAGTTTTAGGACACCATCGGGTCACTTGAAGCTTTGCCTTTGGCTTGCTCAGTTGGGGATATTCAAATTAAATGACCCATCATACCATTGATCAGCTCTACCAAACTTGACTGTCTTTTTCATGAATAAACAAACACTGTTAAGTTGTCTTGATTGATACTGTGAAGCAGCTTTGATACAATCTGTATTGTGAAAAGCGCTATATAAATTTATTTGACTTGACTTTTTGACTTGACTTTGGTGAAAATAAAAGCCTTCTTTCAAAAATGTTAAATTAAGATTTTTTCTTCTAATTTTGGGGAAAAAAAGGTCAGCCAAAGAATTTAACACAGCACATACAATTATTTACACAATTCCCCCAGCAATAATTTAAAAATAAATGTACAAACTAAATATTTTGCAGAGAATAAATTCAATTCATTCTGCACCACAGCTGTGCTGAAAATAACCTGTTAGTGCCGTACTTTCAACGGTTATTATCATTTCAGGAAAGCGACATAAGATAAATATCTGTAGATATATATGTGCACACAATACTGTCTCTTTTGTATGCAAACACATGCTCTGACAGTATGGATGACAGCTACAGAAAGAGAGCAATAGGAATGTTTTGCTTTCAAGTGAAGTCGCAGGCGCGGATTTACGGGTGGGCCTGGGTGGGCACGTGCCCACCCAGATTGACAAGTGGCCCACCCAAACAGATTAATAAAAACAATATTTTTTTTTATTTTAATAATAATAATGAATTAAGTTTGGCCATACGGCCCGCCGAACACTTTATATGATATGACGAGCGCTGAGCGCGTCCATCTCTGGTCAGCGCCAGCGAACGCAGTTTGAATCTGGCAGTGATGTCATGTCACTGTACATATTTTGTCCAGACTTCGACACCCCTTGCAAGGAGAGCGGACGAGGCTCATTTGTTCACATGAACACATCTTGGAAAGACAAAGAATAGGGCCCGTTCACAGATCGCCTCTTTTGCGCGCTGTCATTTCAAATATACTGTATGCTCTCATTATGGAAGCAACGTTGTCGCGACAGACGTGGTCAGGCGTCTGATTGACTCGTCACACGCGTGCGTTTCGACAGCCAAGGGACGCGCGATTTGCCATTAAAGCTCGCCTTCTTAACGTGCGCTTTGTGGTCACGGAAAACGCGCATCAGAAATTCCCGGTTTTGCATCAAAACGTGCGTCCCTCGACGTGTGATCTGCAATTTAAACGAGATTGTTTCGGTCTGCAGGTGTTTTATGCCTCAGAAGACTGTACGAGGTGCTGAAATAAAAACAGTGAACGTGAAACCGAGTTGTTTTTCTGTTCGAGACACATCTCGCAAATTTTCCAGTTGTATTTCCGGTAACACTTTACAATAAGGTTTCATGCATTCTTTTTTTTTTTTTATTATGCATAAACCACGAGTTTCTGACGCGCGTTTCCGTGACCACAAAGCGATTGTCCAGGCGCGCATATATGCCTGCGCGATGAGTGCAAGCGCACCGCAGGTCATGTGACAAAAACCAACTGATCGGCTTGCCTCAGTAACAACTTCGAAAGCTCGACAGAACAGCTGATCATAGCTGTACAGTGCAGTTTTTATTTCTCATCTCCATAAATATAGCCTATCTAGTAGTAAAACTACAAAATCTAGAAACCCTCGATTCTGGCCCACCTCGACTTAATCCAGGCCCACCCATCTGTCACGTTCTGCATCCGCCACTGAGTCAGAGTTCCTTCAGTGAATAGGCGACTCTGGACAGCTCACATCTCTCAGAACGGGTGAGTTGTGTCATGAGTACCTAATCCACCAATGGCTCGTTTAACCTCAAAAATGGCCTTAAAAGCCAAGAGTTTTACTGAATAAATTGACAAATTAATGAACCATTGTGAATACTGAACACTTAACATATCCCCAGTAGTCAGGAAGAGTCACTCTCTGAATAATAAAACAACTAATTATTCACCTAACCTTAGTTTCAAGTCATTCGTCATAATTCTAACCACAAGTCATAATTTTGACCATCTAAAATTATACTATGTACATCTTCACTCACATAAGTAAGATTCGTTGAGTACAGTAAAGAATACATTGATATAGTGGTCCGCCATCGCCCCCTAGTGGCCCACAGAAAGATGACCTAAACTAGGCAATTGTTTACAAAATCGTCACTTATTTAACGCTTTCGCATGTGCGTGATCAGTCTTGGCTGGTCCCTGGAGCGTACGATCACACCGGTGTGATTAGTATGGTCAGTGCGTCACATGACCAACTGCTAAATCCAAATGTGCTTTCACGCGTTGGCTGGCGCTGAGCCAGATGTCAAAACTATTCAGTGTTTTCAACCAAATAAGGTTTATTTTAGGTTTCAGACATTTAAAGGATAATTCCGGTATTTAACACATTGAGTCTATTTTGTAATTTGTTTTGAATGAAATAGAGTGGTGGACTTAGAAATTTTGACAATGGGTCCTGTCTCAAGTTTTTGACTATTTTAGAATCGCCTGTGACCGCTTTTGACTGGGTGTCTATGGGCATGCGCAATCATGTCCTTAAAACAACCCTTAACGTTCATTTTCAAAACTGTGCAACTCACCGAGTGGTTGGTGGTGTTCGTTGATGTTCCGAAACAAGTAGCGTCAGCGAAATACCGTTTCTGTCGTGTTTTATTTGTCATTTTTTAAAATCGCATTGATGTCTGCTGGAGGACTCAGTGCTCGTTGATATTACTGCGCTAGCTACTGGAAACGGAAAGGGGTCTGTTTACATTTGGTTGTAGTCTTTTTGCTCGGTTCTCCGTCTTGCCATACTCGACCTATGTATTCGCTGTGTCTGTGACTTCTTTTGCGGTGCGCTGAGACACGTGTTCCGTACAGCGTCCTGGTTGTCGCCATCAAGTGGTCGGGAGTGTGCTAACGCTTCAGACTCAAACATCGAGTGGAAGTTTACACGCGGTTGTGAGGTATCTGAAAAAATAGTTACACTATAGCAAACAACACGGATTAAAAGCCTTCATTGTGCCGATATATTTGTTTTTAATCATCAACGAACACCACCAACCACTCGGTGAGATGCACAGTTTTGAAAATTAACGTTAAGGGTTGTTTTATGGACATGTTTGTGCATGCCCATAGACACCCAGTCAAAAGCTATAGTCACAGGCGATTCTAAAATAGTTAAAAACTCGAGACAGGACCCATTGTCAAAATTTCTAAGTCCACCACTCTATTTCATTCAAAACAAACTACAAAATAGACTCAATGTGTTAAATAGGGCTGCACGATTAATCGCAACGTTGTTATGTGCATCTAATCATTAAAGCCGGTTCCTTGATTAGCAGTAAATCACCTTCACCTGCTTTCAGATGGAGCGGCATTTACTACAAAGAGCCGTAACTTACTGACAAGCTGAGTCAAATCACATTAAATATCGCTGGCGATACCGTCCTCGATATTAATGCGATTTGGCTCAGCTTGTCAGTAAGTTACGGCTCTTTGTAGTAAAACGGCTCTTTCCATTATAAAAAGACGACACATTTTATTCATATCAGATTCACATTGTATAAGTAGCTTTACATTTTACCCTATTCTTCTCCCAGTTCACCGGCCACTTACTTTAATGTATTTTGTGAAATGTTGACGCGTCGTAAACTAACATGGCGCCGCCCGTTGCTCATACAGTAACTAGTAACTAACGCGATCGTTATACAGGTGGTTAAACAACAAAACACATCCACTTGCACATATTTGACAATTGGAATATCAGTGTATATAAATAGTTACCTTAATAGTTTTCAGTAAATGAACATGTCTGAGAAAATGATTAATAGGCAAAATCAACCAGTGGACCCCATGTTTACTTTCTTCACTGACAGACAAAAATGAAAAGCCTATTATCAGTCAAAGCTCAACTTTAGCAGGGAAGAGACAGGGCAAGAGAAAAACAAAGAGAAAAAGAGTGTGATGCTGATGAGGAGAGAAAAATAATCAGCTGCCCACTGACATGGTTTTATCCCAAAAAATATTGCCTTCAAAACATTTTAAAATGCACATAATAGTTCATAGAATTAAAAATTTTCTCGGGAAAACCCGAACCCCCTAACTTGCACAACTCAAATTCAGGACTACAGTGATTATAAAACCCTGCAATTGCATGGTCATGACAGTGAGCATTTGACCTTTTTTTTTTTTTTTTTTTTTTTTTTAAATCATACCCTTATTGGGGGCTTAGCCCCCCTAAAAGGAAAATCCTAAAATCGCCCCTGGCTTCGCATCACACCCCAAAATAACGCTGGATAAAAATAAATAAATAAAAACTTGCGGGCTGTTGTAGTTCACTCATGACTGGACTTTATTCTGTTATGTTGTTTATTTTGATAGGTGAACTGTCTTTGTAGTGTTAAGAGAAGGAGAACTAAACGGGAGATATTGTCTTTTGCCCCTCCGTTCCATCGTGTTCTTAAAGGATACTCCACTTTTTTTGGAAATAGGCTCATTTTACAACTCTCCCAGAGTTAAACAGTTGAGTTTTACCATTTTCGAATTCATTCAGACGATTTTCTGATATTTAGAAAAATATCAGTAACCAGACAGCTTCTGGTCTCATTGACTTCCATAGTATATTTTTTTCCTACTATGGAAGTCAATGAGACCAGAAACGAGTCTGGTTAACTAATATTCTTCTAAATATCAGAAAATCAGCTGATTTGATTTGAAAACGGTAAAATCGCAACTGTTTAACTCTGGAGTTTAAAAATGAGAATATTTCCAAAAAAAGTGGAGTATTCCTTTAAAGAGAAACACAGTCTTTTCAGCTGGACATTATTAATCGCTATTGTTCTGCACTAAACTAGTGAATTTTCCCAAGATATATTCAGAGATGATAAGATGTTACAGAATAATAATTTAATAAAAACCCAATTTTGAAAAAAAAATGTACATTAAATCTATATTTAGACTTTACTGAAAACGTGCCAGCGCGACATCCAACGGGTTTTCCCAGATCGCATCACAAATAGTCAACTCAATCAAAGGCAAGGTCCTCAATCTCCGCGCCTTTTTAAAGTCCTGTATGAAGAAATGGGGAGTGAGCACACAAAACTTCTGTTCCACACTTAAGTGCGCTGGTTATCCAGTGGTAAGGTCCTGTCTCGTCTCTTTGAACTGCGCGATGAAGTAAAATTATTTTTTGCACCAAGCTGATGAACTTTATGATCGACTTCATGACTTTATATGGCTTTTAAAACTAGCCTATCTTGCAGATATTTTCAGTACGCTCAATACGCTCAACTGAAGCACTGCAAGGAGAAGCGGTCACAGTCTTCACTGTACAGGACAAAATTAAAGGGGCCAGAAACAACTTAAAGCTCTGGTGCGCACATATCGATCGCCGTGAATATGACTGTTTCCCCACTCTAGCGGACTTTCTTCCTGAAACTGAAGAGACCCTGGGTGATGACACAGTCACAGTGATAAAGGAACACCTACAAGGCCTTAACATGCAGCTGGGGAAATACTTTCCAGAGCTGGATGTGGACTTTGAGAGGATCAGAAATCCATTAGGCGACATCATTGAGCAATGCACCAAGCTCTCAATACAAGAAGGCAATAGTTTTGTGGACATTGCATCAGATGGAGGTCTCAAAATGTCATTCAAACAACAGCTCTTAACAGACTTCAGGGCTCAGCTTCATCCTGAACATTCAAAGCTTGCCGAATCTGCCCTCAAAGTGCTCATGCCCTTCCCAACTACATACAAATGTGAAGTTGGGCTTTCCACACTGGTTGGTTTAAAAACAAAACAGCACAACCGACTAAACGTGGAGCCTAGTATGAGACTGAAACTCTCCTCTTTGGAGCCAGGAATTCAGAAACTGATGCGTGAGAAGCAGCACCACTCCTCTCATTAATATTCACGTTTAGTTTTAGATGGAAATCTCAAAATATAAAATCTACAGATTTATTAGTTTCACAATGTAGTAATTTTTGTTTCATGTGTAAAATCAGTAATTTCAGTGATATTGGACATTTAGGGGAACTTTTTTTCAGCATTTTATTGTAACCATAGTTACAAGAATAGACTTCATAATTCGTAACTTCGGCTCTCTGAAATTACATTAAGTGGGGCCTAGGCTGTTTTAGTATTTAATTTAGTTTAAATGCATTCCATTTACTTAAAAAATATTCCACATGTGCAGTTTGTTGTTCACATTAAGCTGCAGCTCATTTCACATTTACTTTTTCAAATGAAATACAATTCATATAATAATTTCTGATCATATTACTGTATTTGTGTTTGAATAATTAGTTTTTGACTTGAAACAGTTGCATATTAAACTTAAATTTAGCTTATCATTCTGAAGGTGGTCCTCAGAAAAAAAACTGGAACATAAAGTGGTCCTTGGGATGAAAAAGTTTGAGAAATACTGTGCTATAGTCACAACGGCATCAATGCCTCAATGTCAACTAAAAGACCCCAAAGCCTGTACCTGATAGTTCTCCAGGGTTTCCATGGCAATGAACACTCATAACTTCACTGAAACAGCAAGAGTACAAGAAAGATGTATGTCCACATGTATGCCCACACCTCACAGTATACTTCTACGCCAAATATTCAGCCAATGCGCTGACTATGCAATTAAAACGTACTACAAAACACACTGTGGTATTACTGTGTTTTATACAAATGTGACATGGTAATACCTCAGCATATAAACAGAAGTTCATTTAGTCCTATGGTATACCAAAAAACAGGGTACTGTTTGATACCACCAAAGCACCATGATACGGCATAAGGTTGCACAATTAATAGAAATAAAAACTGACTTGTTATATGGCAGGGTTCCTACAGGTTTCTTCAAGTTAAATTCAAGTCTTTTTAAGACCTTTTAAGACCATTTATATAAAAAATTAATACCTATTTCACGTCCCTACCAGCAAAGAAAAACAAAATCCTTCAACTTGTGTTCATTTATTTTTTAAATGCCGAATGGGTAAAAGATGATAAGTCAAGCAGGTAAAATAAAAACATTTCAGTTGGCCACAAGAAAGTTTGCCGAACAATGTTACGTTGTGTTTTAACATTAGCTACACACAGGCAGGACATGAGTTCTGACTGGATCGCTTCCCAGATCGACACTATCTAACATTTTCATCTAGTTTTTATTCGTTGACGAAATGTCAACGAATTTTCGTCATAGTTTTTGTCATTCAAAACTAGCGTCTCATTTTCGTCAGTGAAAAAATGTCAATGAAGAAAGGTTTATCATTATTTTCGTCAATGACGTTAACACTGACATACAGCACAATTTTTAAAACCCCGACATCAAAATTCAAGACTTTTTAAAGACTTTTTAAGGTATTATTTCCAAATTCATAAATTCAATGCTTTTAAGGCTTTTTAAGACCCTGAAGGAACCCTGTATGGCTATTTTCAAATCTTAAATGCTGTGATGGAATTAGATAAATATATTCGCTGCATGTTTCAGAGGGAAACATCACACTGTGTTATAAATGAACTCATCTCTGCTCTGAGTTTGTGATGCTTATAATGTGGATTTGAAAAGGCAACACACACCAACCATCTTCCCAAAGTTGTAATGAGAAGCGGTTATAATCCAGCTGTTGTCAACAAAACAGAATCCTTAAGGGCTCCTTGCTATTTTCCACCAAACACAAGCTTGATGGTTAAACAATTGAAAATGAATTAAACGAGTTGTACTTCAAAGCAAAATTGTTATTATAATTATATTCTCATTATATTCCTAAATACAATTTCTTTTTATTTACAGTTTTTTTAAGTTATTTTGGGCCAAATTGTGCAACGTAATAAAGAAAAAAAAAACAGGAAACCTGGAATTAAAAACCCTATTTATTTTAGTGAATGTTAATTCAGATGGTTTATATTTAAAAGCAAAAACCATTCACCAATTCAAGGCCCTGTGCAGCACTGTATGTGTTCTTTATTATGTGCAAAATGTTTATTAAATGCTGTTTTTTTTTCGCTCAGTACCAGCTTTACAGACAAATACAACTAGGCATAGTTTTTCCTAGCAAGCTCCTCAATAAAGCAACATGACTATAGTTGAGCTATTTTTAATGATTAGTGTTTGGACTATGTTGTGTACATGGAGCCCTACAGCCCCAGAGAATCTCAAAAACACAAATATCTGGCTGCGAGCTCAGAGCAATGGTACAGGCATAACGTGACAGAGGACCCTGAAGCTCATCTCTCAGATGGCCAGCCAAATGGAATTCCAAACAGCGGTCAAGTCATGCCTTGAAAAACAAACACCACTGGGCATGTGTCAGCTCTCAAACACATGCACACATGAACATGTACAACTGATGCCTCAGTTCTGTTTGAGAAGGACATGGTTTCGACAGTATCGAGGCGAGCATGGGAGAGAAGAACTACTATATCGCTTGACATTGGAATCTCAGTGTAGATCCTAGTGAGAAATAATGTTTTAAAAATGTTCTAAATTGGAGTAAATGAAACCAAGTCTTTTCAAAAACAAAACTTAAGAGTGTCCTGGTGGTTAATAAATCTCTGTCACTGACACATTCTACAGACTGCCTTTTCCCGATCCCATTCCCCCGTCTTCTCTCTATTGGTTCCTGGTTTCCATTTAAATCAAGTCGCAAAAAGGCCAAAAACTAAAAATGAACTGAGTCTTAGGGAACCCAAACAGATTATAAACGACATTTTGACTTGATAACGCTCTTCAAATGTGCTCCACAACACATTCCAATACCTCTGTTTGGGGTCTCAAAGCGAAAAAGTTTCAACAAACTGTAAAAGTTCACTCATGTCAATTATCTTTTTGATTACATTTATAGTATATTCATTATATTATACAAATCTTGTGTGGAATTCAGACTAAATCTAAATGTCTAAAATTTGTGTTGATGTGAACAGACCTTATTAACAGCCTACTTTGTGATATAAGCTTCAACAACATCTGCCAGTGGGTTTAAAGTAGCAACAAATGTTTTTCTTTCATATTGTGAAGTTTTTGTATTAGTTTTATTTGACAACTTTCTGAGTTTTCACTGTTATACAGTAGGGCGTGCTTCTTCTGAAAGAATACAGAATCTCTCAATCAAAACACAAGGAAAAAACTAGCAGAAACAAGCAGTAAATGCATTGTTTATGCACATTGTAGTCTTTGAACGAAAACATGGTTTTCTCAGCCTTTTGTTCAAAATGTTGCTTTTTTTTATGAAACTTGCACACATTCAAGTGTTGATAAAAAAGAAGGCATGGAGAATACATTTTTTGTTGTTTGTTTTGTTTAAATTGATCAATATATTTGTGATATATTGCATGTTAAGAGATTCAGTCAAAATATGAAATATTCTGGGGGCCATGGACATTTTGAGAGAATTATCAAAAATGGCAGTAGGAACTGGCAGTGGGGAAGGAGTTTTCATGCATTTAGAAAAATAGGTAAGGTGAAACTTCACTTTATGCTGACTTCAATAAGGTCAGAGCAACAGAGGTTTGAAAAAATCTGTAAGGTTAAAAGTCATACAGACAACGAGGGTTAAAAATAAAATGTTCAAACAAATAAAGACATTTAAGTGTCTTCAAGTCCCCTGCTTAACAAATCAGCAAATAAATGCACACAGTCTCGCATAGGTTTTTAATCCATCTCTCTCTCTCTCTCTCTCTCTCTCTCTCTCTCTCTCTCTGCTGTGAGTTTATGTAGCTTTCTATATGTGCTTCTAAATCTATAAGTGAGTGTGTATAATAAAATGTTTTTTGTTTAGTTTTTTGGAAAAAAAATACACGGCTAACCTGTTTTCAAGAATATCAGACTTCCAACTACACAGGACACAGAAGTGGAAAGCATAGTTTGATAGAATGATTTGGAGAATAGGTGTGTGAGGAGATGTACAGTGGAGAGTAATGTGTGTGAGTGGCGCTATGAGCCGCACACACACACACACACACACTTAGCACATCACTGGCTTCCCTCCTGAGGCAATCATTACAGGGATTTGTTCTGCTTGCACTTATAGTTTTAGCAGATCAATCGGAGAAGCATGCGCTAAAGCCCATTATTAGTTCTAAGGGCAATCTTAGTTTCGGGTGGAGAGGGGGTGGATTGTCCACACTGTGCTGCTTGTTTGAAACGTGGCTCCTTCAGAAGCATCCATGACTGTGAACAACATTCCCCGGAGATGAATGAGAAAATCAATTAGGAGGTGAGAAGCGTTTAGTGCTATCAGTACATGCAAAAACAAATTCATTTAGTGTAATGGAGGCGCCTGCCCTCAGAGATCTCACTGCGACGCTGAAATAACTGGTATATGTTTTATAACATCAACATAGAGACATAGAGATCATACAATGACGGAATCACACCGGAAATTTGCCATGTGTCTTCATGCAAATCTAAAATGAAACCTAGTTTCAAAACTTAGTCCACTGGCTAGAAAGACTATGAATGTGCGCTGCCGATGCAAAGGAAGAACTGTAGGCATATTATGGGTTAAGTTCACTAAGTTTGGCTGAATCATCAGAATTTGTGGCATAAAGTGCATTACCTCAAAAAAATATTTGAAATTCTCCTTTTCTTTAAAACAAGCAAGAATCTGTGTTTCAGTGGTGCATTTACAATGAAAGTGCATGGGGCCTATTTGTAATACTCACTGTTTAAATTAGCCTGACTAAATCAGATTTCCTACTTCCGCTAATTTTAATTTCGCTCCTGTAGTCAGTCTGAGACAGCAGCTTATCTTTCCGTTTTCCAGCGGCCTTCGGCCAATTAACGAACAGAGGCCAGGCTGAGAGCTGTGACGTAGAAGCTAAGCGCCGAGTTTTACATTGTAGGTTAGAGAAATCGAATGGGAAACAAGACACAAGATGCAATTCGCTCTGTTATGGAGAACAATCCAGGGTTTTTCAAACTGAAGCCAGAATAAGAAGAGTGTTTGATAAACCTTTTAAATGGAGGGGATGTTGTGGCCCTACTCCCGACTGGTTTTGGGAAAAGTCGAATTTATCAATTGTTACCGTTAGTTACGTCTGTCTACGAAGCAAAGTGAAGTAGTAGCCTGGTATTATCAGGCTAGAGGAACTAAGGCTAAGTTCACACTGCAGGGCTTAATGCTCAATTCCGATTTTTTTTAAAAATTCGATTTTTTTGCAAGGCCGTTCACATTTCCAATTAAATGCGACCTTTTGTGATCTCCTGTGTGAACGTGAAATGACCCAGAAGTGACCCGCATGCGCAGAAGAGTACTCAACGGTCAACGACGTCACTTGTTGTTTGCGGAAGTAGCTAAATGGATATCTTACAGTGGAGCTCGTTTAGCAATATTACACCGTGTCCTAACTACGCGCAACGCAATAAAATTCCAGCGACTGCAAGTGTGTGTCCACAGTAGACGCGACGCGACTGTGAGACGCCACACGATGTGATCAAAAATCACAACCATTCAGAACAGCGTGAAAGCGCACTGCTGGCCCGCACTCGTATTGGAAATGGATATGGACAATCAAATCAAGAAATAACATTATTAAAAATCCAAACATTAACAAAATATACTCACTGACTAATTTTGTTACGAATTACAGTTGTATGTTTGCATAGAATTCATTTTGAACGCTATATGATTTCAAAATCTGAGGTAAATTATCCGTTATCTTGTGGCACAGTGACCTATTTTTAACTAAAAATAAATAATGTGTACTCATAACCAGTATAATTTCTTCATTCTGTCAGCCGCGACGTCGCAGAAACAGGAACCGTTTCTAAATTAGAAACTTCGCGAGTCGCCGTCGCGTCTGGTTAGGACAAAAACTCTTGATTAACAAGAAAAAGATACCTTTTATCGCGTGTCGTCGCGTGTAGTTAGGACACGGTGTTAAAGTTATTTTCACAACAGAGCCAGCACACTCACAATCTTCTCGTTTTAAGAAGAAAATTAAACAGAGAAACGTGTGGGTGCGGAGTCGCAGCTAGGAGTGGCGGGATACTGATGTGAGTGGCTTAACTGATACAGAATTCATCCGTAACTTCCGAATGACCAGATCCACCTTCGATTATGTTTGTGAGCGCCTCCGATCAACTCTGTCACAGGAAGAGACACGTCTGCGGCGGCCCATAACAGTGCAGAAACGCGTTGGAGTTGGCGTGTATCGGCGAGCTACAGGTGCGTGCAATGACGTGCGTGTCTGATATATGTGACCTGATCGTTCAGATTGCAGTCGCATTTCAAAAGATCGGATACATATCGGATTTGGACCACATACCCAAGTGGCCTGGGTCGCATTTGAAAAGATCGGATCTGTGTCGTTGAGACTGTCATGAAAAAATCAGATACAGGTCGCATATGGGCAAAAAAATCGGAATTAGGTCGTTTCAGCCTGCAGTGTGAATGTAGTCTAAGAGATGTGTTAAAAGAGCTAATCCTAAGTTTGAGAGTTGGCTACAAATATTTTCTTGTTTCACTCTGGTAAAAATACGTTTAGAGCCGTGATTGAACCGTGGATGTGTAGGTTAACTTCACATAATCTGCAAAAGTCGTTTACAACCATGTTCACTCCGTTGTTTCGGTCGCATCATCAAGTGTTTACAGCAGGTTTACAGCGGAAGTTCGATTATAGATTTGAGTTTGATGCATGATGTCTGTGGTTCGATGCGGCATTGTCGGCACATTACACAGGTCAAAAATAAACTTATCTGATTGGCTTACGGGAATCCAATGATTTTAAACTTCAGAAAAGCGCCCCCTAGCGAGAGAAAACACTCCTCTATTATGCCATTCCAGACTCTGTCTACGAAGCAAAGTGGATAGCCAAAAGAGAGATTGTGGAGAGATTGTTTTTTTTTGTTTTGTTTTTTTTTTACATCAAGTTTTTTACTCTCGTGTAATGGAAATCATTATGAACGTCGGCTATGCTAATTATTTTCCATTGGCCTTTCTGCTGTTGTCTCGGGACGAGAAAAATACCGTTTGTCAGCTTCATTTTGTATCCAGCCTCTCACGGAGACTTCAGATGCCCAAAACCTGCGATGAGACGACTAAACGCCTGTGAAGAGACGACTCGACGCCGGCGATATGTGATGCCCTAAATTATTACATGATTAACTAAATGTATTTTTCCATGTACTTTTCTGTAATGCACTTCCTGTAAAGCTGCTTTGAAACAATATGTATTGTGAAAAGCACTATACAAAATAAATTTGCATGTATGTTTTTTATTTTAATTTTTCAATGGGCTTTTCTGTCTATTTACGCTGTAACCACCACCCCTCCCCCCTCCTTGTGTTGCAGAGACACTAATGGCACTTTTCCATTACTAGTACCAGCTCGAACTCGATTCAACTCAGCACGCTTTTTGCTCCGTTTTCCATTGCAGACAGTACCGCCACAAATAGTACCCAGTCGTCGTAGCGACGCCTTTCGTTCCTTGTTGCCCCATCAAGCTCTCACTGGATACTCTCTTCGGCCAACAAACAAAGGAAAGTCTACACCTCCTCGTTTGACCATGGCGACCATGGCGAGTTGCCATAATAATAGTAGTAAGTTTAGTAACTATCTCTGGCCAAAATATTTAAAAATGGCGGGGTTATTCTGGATTCGCCATCTGGCGCATGCAATGATGACGCAGTGTAAGTGACGAGCCGAGTCGGTACTGTGTAGTGGAAAAGTGCCATAAGTTACAACTTGTGCGCTATAAATATGTGTGCGTTGCGTCATTACACAATTTGAAACAGTAGTCGCTGACCAGGTTTGAATAATGCACACGGATCATTCAATTAAACAAGGAATGTGCATTAAGTAAATAGTCTTTTTTTATGTTATATTGGCATTAAAGACATTTCCATTTCACGCTCCCATTTACATCCGATAAATTTCATGCATTTCAGTCTCTCAAGATCTGGAGGAGGCTGAACAGGGTGTCAGATGAAGTCTGCCCTGGAAACCAATGACACGCTGCTTCTTTCAAGTGAAGTGGAAGGGGCAGTCAGGTGGTTATCTGCAAGTGCGTGATTGTTACGTAACTGAACGCATCATGTTCTGTTGTTTAGGCTTTTTTTATCTGCTGGGCTAATTGAGTAAAAGTGAGTTTGTTTCATGAAGGGAATGGCAGTGAGATGGGAACCAGGGCTTACATCACAGAGATGACATTGTGTCCTCCCCCTGGCCTCTCTGACACTCAGGTCAGATTATATAAGCAAACCCTCTCTCCTTCCCTCTCTTTACGTCAGGCGTGCACCAGTTATTTTAGTGTACAGAATGTAAAGCAGCCAAAAGTTACATAAAAAATATAAACGAACTGGTGAAACCCAGCTCATACCACTTTTAAGCTTCTGAGAGACAAAAAAAAAAACCACATGGATGAAGTCAAAACAATATGAAAACCCTACGGTCTAAAAATACTTACTCTCTCTTGGCTTCTATTCTACGTCATAACAATTGTCAGGCCCACCCACTTGGAAATATCATTCGTTCAAAATCATGCTTCTCATAACCACATATTAATCATCAAATATGTTCTCATTAGCTGTTGCTATTGACGTCACGCAGAATTAGAGAAACGGCAGTGTTCGATTTCATGAAGTAAGAAATATATAAAGAAAAATTAGGAAAGATAGGAAAAGCATAAAAAATAAAAGTGTTTGAATTTACCTGATTCTTTTTCAGGAGCAAAAATGAATCACCAGATGATCACAGACCTGGAGGTGAAAGACAGAGAGATGTATAAGGACTTAGAAAATAATAGATGTTAATATTGTTCATATTAAACAGTTTTTTTTTCACATATTTTCCTGCAGTTACAAGAAAAGGGTTTTTTTTTACCAAGACAGGCATTTTGGCATAATTTCTTATGTATTTTACCATTAGTGTGTATAGAGGGAATGCGCGTGACGTCACCGTCCGGTCACGTGCCTGCAGTTTCTCACAGTGAGTGGCAAAAAGACTGAGCGGCTGTATGTGTTTCAGCGTGAATGCCGCAAAAAACAAACACAACACATATAAAGTGGGTAAGAGCTTTGCGATTGACTGTACAACTAGATTTGACAAAAAAATTGGAGGTATATTTTTACAGACTGCTATAGAAAGAGGAGCAAATGGATCGCTGCAATTCACAGAAACAACTGGACTCCAGTCAGAGAAAGGTGGATTTGCAGTTATCATTTTGTGTCAATATGCTGAATTTAGCTGTAAAATCATACCCATATATTTTGTATTGTTATATATATTAACAACTCATCAATTTAATATTCATCATTGCATATTCTGCATTATTGGATGTTTCTTAAAGGGCGGGTTTACTGCAATTTCACTTTTTTGATTTTAAATAGTGTGTAATGTTGCTGTTGGTGCATGAACAGTATCTGCAAAGTGTCAGCGCTGAAAGTTTAGTGTAAGCAGAGATATCGTCTTTTAAAAATTAAGGAAGTATAATTGCCTACAAAAACGACTCGTTTTGGACTACAGCTGGGTTATGGTACGTCACTAACCCACACATTTGCATAAACCACTCCCTCCGGAATATGCAGGAAAGGGCATGCGTCGAGTGAGTTGTTCACGCAGCTGTCAGGTCTTCTGTGTTTCGGGCTTCCCACGGACACTATACTTCAACAACAATGGATACAATTTGTGTTTGATTATATTCCTGAAAGTGACAATTGTAATCTAGCTCTCTGCTGCGCATTTACGAGAGACAGCTTCCAGAATCTCCACGAGTTCAACCGGATTAACGTAAACAAGAAACTGTTTCTGGAATCATGAAGCAGATCCAGCTTTAAAACCAGCAGTTAAAAGTCAGCAGTTGTTGGGCCACACTGTAAGTAGGCTAAGACTTCATCATTTTAAATGTATTTGCATGTATAATTACCGACGGAGCGTTGTGTTTTTTTTTTTTTTTCTTCAAATGCCAGCGCTGGCTTTGTAGGCTTTATGGGCTACTAGTTAGGCTATTTTGTGTCAACGGCAAACGCGTACAAACATTATGGACCTGGATTTTGTATAAGTACTAATGTTGTAAATGTATTTTTCATATATATATGCTTTATGACTTTATTTTCGATTTGATCAAGAACGTAAACCTGCAAATGCTGTTTGAGTATAACATTAGTTAGCCAGTCAGTTGCTATCGTTGCCAGTCAGATGCTATTGTGTAAATCAAACGTGTATTAAGTTAAAAAATGAAGCAAATTATTATTCAGAAACCTTTATTAAGAGCCGTGTGTGACTGGTGAGGTTCTGCTTGACTCTCTTCATCGCGGCTTTCTCGGTCTGATTCTGCCTCACTGATACTGCAGTCTCGACATCATTATTTACGTGTATCCACCGTCTATGTTATCCACCTTTGGCATGCCCGTCCGTTTCGCCCGTAAAGGTCATGGGCGTTAATATTCCGGACAACGTGAGCGACAGTTTAGCCAATCACAACACACCGGCCCAAACGAACCAATCTGAGCCCACTACGTCATTCTGAGGGAGTGTTTTCATAGACTCAGGAAGTCATCCGCTCGTGCAGGGGACAGGGGAAAGCGCGGCTGACAATAAAGGTGAAATTTATGAAAAATAAGACTATTAAAAAAAGAAAAACTACGGATACATGTTATATTGCACCCCATAAACACAATCATGCAAAGAAAAAGAGCAGTGAACCCGCCCTTTAATAAACACTGACCAAAAAAAACTATAAAGTTATGGCTGGACGATATGATGATTAGGGTTGGGTGTCGTTTGAATTTGAACGATTCTGATTCCGATTTTGATGCCTTGTTTCGATTCCGGTTCCTAACGATTCTCGATTCCGATTCTTTTAAGAGGCAGGGTCAAAAAAGTTTAGCTAACCTTGAAACCAACCGTCTTTCTGAAGGAAATACTCCTTCAGTCACAAATACTCCTTTGTCATAAATTTAGCATTTTGCCGAGATTTCGTTATTTTAGACAAGTGAAGCCACACTTTGGACCACCGACGTAAGCTACTCATGTTCGACTCGCGCGGTTATGCCAACACTTCCGGTAGACGCTTCTTCATAGGTGTTGTTCAGCGGTTTCTTCCGGTCGCGGACTGTGAATATCGAAACTAGGAATCGAAATTAACTTTTGAACGATTCCGGGAAAAAACTAAAAGTTAGTGCCGGTTCCAATCGGATACTCGATTCTCGATAACCAACCCTAATGATGATATATAGGCTATATATAACACTGATATAAGTGATCACCCGTATTTAGACCTACCTATATTGTATTTATATAAAGCGTTCACAGGCAAATTTGCTTTATGTTTACCGTCTATATTGCTTTTATTTCCCCGCGTCGAAATTAGGCAAACATAAATGTCAGGCAACACGATTCCTGGCTGCATGTCAATATCCATGGATCACTGGATCTTTAGTAAGTTGTAAGGAACACTATATTGAGTCCAACATTTAGTTTAAATTGATAAAATTGTTAGTTTTAGTCGCATTTTTGCAGTTTCCCCTATTAAATCCAGTCACGCAGCAGATCTTTTGCCACTCAGTCAGGCTGAGGGGGATTGTTCCGGCGGGAAAGTGACGTCAATGCATTCCCTCTATTTGACAGTGCAAGTACTTAACTTATTTAACTGAGCTAAACTTTAACAACAAGCATGCGCCACGCTCTGATTTTTAAATACATGCATATTTCTTTCTAACGTGTCAAAAACTTTAAGCAGCCCTGCGCTCTGGCTATATTTACACACTGTGATGTACAAAACAGAAAAATCTCTACCGATTGACACTTTAAAAGTTCCATACATATAGTGTATTGCCATAACAACTGTACTATAAACTTTCTAGGACAATGAGCTCTGGAATAACAGTGAATTCATATCAACAACATAAGCAGAAAACTTAAAAAGAAGACTAGGAAAGACAAACAAAAGAAAAAGTTACAGAATGCTAATTATGAGGTTCCACTTGTCTGTTTGAGGAACATCCTGTTTGAATGCACAGGTAGGAGGTGGGGGTCTGTTTCCTCTCCAAGGGCCTACAGACGCACTCCCTACCCACATAGTGTCTCTTTTGTTCTTTGATAAATTGACACTGCCAGTTCCCCACGTTGCCAAGACATGAGGAAGACCGCCGGGAAAAAGAAGTAGGAGCAGCGGCGCTACATGTGATTGGTATCACTTCTGACTGACTCTCTTCATGTTTTTATCTGCACTGTCTCCACAGGCATTAATTTCAAAGCTCTGATTGAGGGTGCTAAGACAATATAGCTAAGCTATATATAAATATATATCATTGTGTTCAGTCAGCCGTCCCTATCATTGAATGAGTTGTATCCTGGCAGATAAGCCAACAGTTCAGACAGACACCCATCAGCCATACCAATTCCTAAATTGTATTAACATATAAGGTTACAACAAAAGGCCCATTTCAAGGCCATCCAGTAACTGACAGCGCAATGCACCATAGTTAAATATATTACACAAACAGTGACATACTCACTCTTTTCTTTGAAAATAAAGCATTTTACTCTTAGACCCAAGTTTGTCCCAGACAAAGCAACTTTTTTTATTATTTTTTTTATAAAGCACATTTATAAACGCTACTTACAGTAAATGTCCTAATCTTGGCTTAGTCTAAACCCTGTCTGTGAAACCAGGCCTAAATCTTTGTATCAAGGCCTAAGTATATATTTTTTTTAAATATCAGTGTATCAATGAAATTTTAATGAAAATTGTTTTACAGTTTTTGTTTGAGTTAACCACTCTGCTTCATTCATTGCCTCATTAAAAGAAAAAAAGTTGTTTTTTGGCTCCTATGACACTTTGCAATTAAACTGAAGAAAACTAAAATCAGTCCATGACATTTTTGCCTCTAAACCCCATTTTTCAAGCAGCGCAGGAGAAAAGCATCATGTGATTTTCAGAATCTCCAGCCAACAACAAGCAGTGAAATATGACTCAAAGAAATCTAGCTGAAAGCTGGCAAAGTTTCTGTGCCGTTGGAATGACAACACTAATAAATGAAATAGACTCATAAATTCTTCATGGCCAGTGGCCATAAGTGAATCCATAACTGAAGAACAATCTGTTGCATTCACCTCTGTGACGACGACCATTTGCAAAATATGTGACTCATTGTATTGAGGGGAAAAAATCATTATTTACTCAGCCTCATGTCTTTCCAAACCTATACGACTTTCTTTGATTTCCTATGGAACACAAAAGGAGAATGTTTGAATGATATCCTGGAGAGTCTTTTCTTTTTAATAATGAAAGCAAATGGAAACTGTAACTTGTAAGGCTACACAATTACAATGGCCTTTTGTAAGGTACACATGCAAGGTCATTTTTAGCATAATGGCTCTTTGCTAAGGTGGATCAGTGCTTAAAAGTCCACTATCCTCGACCCTTGGTTCAATGCAGCCACACAAGAGCTGAGGATCAGAGGGTCCATTTAACATGTAGACCTTCACAGGGTCTTAAGTGTTAACAGAGGCCAGGTGGATGCACACTGCATGCGTTACAGAGGAACCAGAGAGCTAACTCAATGTCCAATGAAAAATACATTTGTAAGAATTCACATTCGCCTTTTAACTGTGTATTGTGCAGAACAGAAATAACCTGCTACAATTTTAACCACAAGAGCAAAGTAAATCTAATATCAAGGAATGTATACATCTGCTATGACAAGATGCAGATTTTTGTTCTCGATCCATACATTTATTCAAATATATATATATAGCCTATATATATATATATATATATATATATATATATATATATATATATATATATATATATATATATATATATATATATATATATATATATAAGAGTTCAGATGCAAAAGCCTCTAAGTGCCATTTGAAATTTTCTTCTAAAATGATCATTTTTATCAAGCTTGTATATTTAAGTTCAGTAATTTCACTTAAATGGCAATGAAGATTACCTATTAATTGTCATTTAAGTGAAATTACTTTATATATATATATATATATATATATACATATATATATGAAGAGTTCAGATGCAATATATATTTATATATATATATATATATATATATATATATATATATATATATATATATATATATATATATATATATTTTGACTAAATGTCTGGATATTTATTTAAATGGTATGATAACAAAATTATTCTATTATCATAATGAAGAAAAAAGAATGATATTGTTGAAATGAAACCCTTAGTTTAGCATAATCTTTTACTACTATTTCTCAGGAAAAAGAAATATAGTTACCTCCAAACATGAAAAATAAATACATTTTAAAACAGGATACGATAGAAAGGACCGCAGACCCTAATGACCATTTATCAAAATCAGTTTTGTCATATCAGTTCGAACCAGAGTCCTATAATGGCATTTAAGAAGAACAAGCTGACTTGAACAGGACGTTAAATGTCTCCCTTTGTGCTTAAAAACTTAGCAGACTGTTCACCTGCAAAAACAGCTGTATTACACACTAAAGAAAAGTACATATCAAAATGTTACACTCATTTGTTTTGATTGTTTTGTATGATATTGAGGTTATAACATGCAATTTTATGATCTTCAAAAAATTGGCCCTAACTTAATGTAGTATTGCGAGAACCACTGTTCATATGAACATGGTGGAGGAGGGAATCATAATTCTCACAAAAATGTCAATTAGATATTTCCAGGGAAAGGAAAACATAGTTCTTCCAAGATATTTTGTGCTGTCGGGGAGGGCCACATATTTTTGCAACAACACTGATAGTTCGCCAAACATAAGAGGGGGGAAAAGCAAACATATGAAAGCTTCTAAGCAGTTTCTCTTTGTTTTCAGTTCTTTGACGGTGAAAGTGACTTGAATGTATCTGAGACCGAACAATAATGTTGAAGAGGACCCTGATTATAAGGCATTCTTTAGAATATGAGTCTCATAAGACTTTGGCGTTCTCAATGGCCTAAAAATAAAAGCCACGCCATCAAAGTAAAAGTCACAACAAAAAAGTGCGGCTTACATGACTTCAGAGTTCCTACTGGCGTTGGGAATGCTACCAGAAAACGTTCCTCAGGGAACCATTAGCTCTCGGGAAACCATCCTGGTGGTTCGTTCCTAGAACTATCCGGTGCAAAAGCCCCTATGTAAGGAGATAGCTGCAAAGAATGTTGCACCTGAAAGAACCATTTACCGATCAGGACAGTTTCAGCTTCGGTAAAGAAGGCTTTAGGACACCGCAGAGTGTCCAGCAAGCACCAGGACTGTCTCTTCCTGAGGAATCAGCTATAGAATCGTGTCACCACCACTGCAGAACTGCTCAATATAGGCAGCAGGTAGTTTCAAGTGGATCTGCACACACAGCCATGCCAAGACTTTGACAACAACCTGATGTAAAGAAAGAGCAAAAAAGCCAGTTCTCTCCAAGAAATCATCAAAGATGAGACTGAAAGTACAAGGATTGGAAGTACAAGCCCCCTTCCGACTGTTTGGGACATCTGGAAAACTGATTGTCCAGAGATAAAAGAGTGAACGCTACCGTGAGTCCTGCATCATGCATACAGTGAGGCATCCTGGGACCATCTATGGGGGTGATAAATTGACCCCAAACAAATCCTTGATAACAATAAGATGTATAATATAATAACATAAATCCATTAAAACACCAAATAATATATATTTCTTTTTCAATGATTGAATTCTATGTCAATCAGTGAGATTTTATGGTGATCTGCTAATTTGTCCATCGTTGTGCAATAAGTATTCCAGGGCCCGTATTCATAAAAAATCTTAATGCAAAGAGTAGCTCCTAGTGACAAAATTCTAAGAAAATTCTTAGAAATGTGGGCGTTTACTCTTAAAATTAAATAAAAAAAATCCTAGTAAAGAAAAAAGTAGTTCAGAAAGCATCTAAACCCTTAAAAGAGGTCTTAAGGTCAAATTTGTTAGGAGTCCGGACAAGGACTTTTAAGAGGCTTAAGAGTTTCTTTAGCAGAGGAGAAAATGACAAAAAAGATGAAGAGGGAGAAGAAAAGTGTTGCAGACAATGGATGACAGTGAGTTATGACTAGATGTGAGATCACTAAGCTATAGATAAGATCGTGCAGGGATCATGTTTGTGACAGATCTTATAAGAGACATGCTAACATCTCAGACACGGCGCAAAAATGCCATAGCGCCATTAATTAAAGTAATCAATACTTTAAGATATTTGGCAACTGGGAAAATGCAACAATGCAGCAGTAATGATTCGGTCACAACCTTCTGTAAGCAGAGTCACACAAACATTCAACGCATTCTCATCCTTTATCGTCATATAGAACGCTTTATGAAAAAACGGCGCTGATACTACCGCACATGGCATCCGTTATCGTTAATATAACACGCGCTGTGATGGTTAGGTTTAGGTGTGGGTGTAGGGTAGTCTCATATTACGCTAAAGGATTTATTGGATTTATTACGCCTTGGGTTCGCGTGTTATATTAACGATAAAGGGTGCCATGTGCGTAGTATAGCGCCGTTTTGTCATATAGCTTCTATATGACGATAATAAAGGATGAGAACGGGCACAAATATTACAGCACTTTCAGAACCTCTTATTGTGTCGCAGTTCATTTCCTTTCTACTGGGGGACCCTATACTTAAAATCTTTCTTTTTTTCCTTCGTGGACAACAAACCAATCACAGTCTTCAAAAGATTGTGTCATACATAGCAACGGGGTCAGCC